>CM044107.1:16680550-16810566 GCA_024174645.1 Lemna minuta | reverse complement strand
GAATGATAGATAAACACTCAAAAATATGACAACATGCATAGGAATGGAATAATTTATGCCTTAATATGCATAAATACTCATGTACTATCACGTATAATTAGCATGTTATCATGTCTCAGGTCAAATGACCACGTACACAACCATGATATGAATCAACATGATTGACAATTTGGCATACTACCATTTAGGGATTCATACAGATCAATTCAGTGAACTCTTTCTCCAAAGAGCACCCGCTATCTATCATTGATGTCTCAACACTGCTGGCCACAAGATCAGCCACACTCATTATATGAGTCGGATCAGATAGTTGATGCAGGACCAGCGGCTTAAACCCGATCGCGCTCTGAATTACTAAGGGTGAGTCTAGGGAAGGGATACCCTAGGGTGAACTACTATGATGTAATGACCTAATAATGCCAACACGCAAATACCTTCCCGCACGTCATCTCCGGAGCTCCTGGAGTGCGCCAAGTAGTGTCAATCCGGGAGACCTCCCGGTCCACATCCACACAGGTAGGGAGCCTCGAGTGGTCGATGGGGAGCTCGACAATCAACCCGACGGATTGAACCACGGTCTCAATCCACTCGAGTCATCTAATCACTCGACCTAAACTATGTCCTGATGGCGGTAGAAACAGGTGCGAGAAATGATGGAAGAAATAAAAGAGCTTCAATTTAAAGAGAGGGGATGTGGGCCTAATATGCGGGGCGCGTGCCTGGTCAGTCATGGCGGGGAAAGATCGTTCGTACGCAACACAAACTGTCGGCTGGGGAGACCGGATCAGTGATGTCGTAGGGACAAGCTGTTGGGCGAGGGTGGCTGTGGGCGGAAGTACGTATGAGCGTGGCCCGGGATGGGGCAACGACGTGTTTAGGTGCGAACGCGGGCGCTCCGGATCGCACCCGCTGGCACGGCTTGGATTCGGGTTGTTGGCACGGCCTGGACTCAGGTCGCGGTGCATCCAGGTGAAGGGGGCAGGCACGGTCTAGCAATCGAGGGGACACGGTTGCAGGCAAGGACGCAAATACGGGGTGGAGGGGAAAGAGGATGGCGTGACTTCGCGAATTCAAGAATTCGTACGGGTCCACTACGGGAAGCTGCAAACCTTGTATTTTTGAGTTGTGATTGAATTCCAGCCGGCGATGTCGATTCCGGCTGTATACGATGGGGAGCAGCTGCGGAGGAGAGAGGGGGTGTGGCGAGACGATGGGGTAGCGGCGAGGGGAAATTTATCAGGGGGGAGAGGGGACGGCAGGAGTGGCCGCAGAGGGGATGCGAAAGGGTGGTTGATGATGGAAGAAGGGAGGGGGGTGGCATCATGTTCGCAAGATGGGAACTGGGAAGGGGAGATGACGGGAATCCGGAAGGAGAGAATTCAAAGGGGGGGTGCGTGGGAAATGAGGGGGAAGGGGACGACGGGAGTTGTGCGAGAATTCGCATGGTTGACTGCGAGAGGGGGAAGTTGGCGATGGGAAGAGAGTGGGCGCGTTCTCAGGGTGGATGGGAGAGAGATCGGGAAGGGGAGGGCGACGGGGATAGGGAGAGGCTGAGCGGGATGGGAGATGGGGGGAGGTCCGGCGGGTAGGACGAACGGGGGAAGCTTGCGGTGATGGGGAGAGGGGAGGGAGGTAGGTGCAGTGGTGGTGGTGCTGGGCAGTGGCAGCGGTGGCGGCTCAATGGCGGCAGCAGCAACTGGATCAACGACGGTGGAGGTAGAGGGATTGGGGCAAGGAGAGGCGGCGGCATTGGCGGTGGCACGGTGGCGACACATATTCGTGCGGCGGTGGCGGCGGCGGTAGGTCTCCTTCCCCGATCTTCCTTGAGCAGCCACTTGAGAGGGAGTGATAACATGCTATTTATGCATGTAATTACATAGTTATTAATGCAAATTAATGCATTAATCATTATAAATGTATGCATGTTATCATCTTTTTAGCATATTTCTATCATTTGGTGTAAATTCATGTTATGATCTTAAAATACATCAATTTAGGGGTTATTATGCATAATTAGACATTATAATCTTTAATCCTAATTATATTTATGATCATAATCATGTTTTAAAGATGAAAATATGAGAGAAAAGACTTTTATTTACATTTACGTATTTATATGAATTTATTTTATATAATATATAAATGTATAAAATTAATATAAATTAATTCTCTTACTATTTTAATAATTTGACTTTATATAATGATAGATTATTCAATTCGAATCCAACAAAATAAATTTGACTTAATTTGGAGTTATATTTTTGAAAAGTTATGATTTTTTTACAAATTTATAGAATTTTTCTGGAATTTTTCTGAATTTAATTTGATTTATTTTCGATTTTTAATTGTTTTAAAATAATAAAAAAATATTAATATAAAAATGGTTTGGCGCGCAGGCCCACGTGTACACGCGTCATCATACATCCTATATATATTATTATTATTCTTATAAAGTTTAGGAGTCCCCCGTGTATAAGGGGACGAAATTATTAAAGCCCTTAATTCGTCGTCTAATATATAGTGTAATATGTTTTATTATTTATGCCAGTGTGGAACTAAACTTTCTCTTTATTTTTATTTCGGGCGACGTGGCGAGCTGTGGAGCGTCGGATCGAGTCGGGATCATCGGGCGGCGTTGATGCGATGGACACGCGGTCCATCCGATCGAATTCAAACACGTGCTTAAAAAAACTCACTTAAGTGAGTTAATCTCCGCCGTCTATCGCGATAGATTAACGGCTGAGATTAATCCGATTGATGAAGACGCGATGAATCACCGATCGATCGTGACCGCTGGATCAAAATCAACGATCAAATCAAGACGACGATTCATATTAAAAGAACGTACGATCGCGGCCGTCAATCGCGATCATCATCGGATCCAACGGCTGAGATTGATTTCGGTTTTTATATAAACCGTTCTTCGCGCCGAGAGGACGTGTTCGCGTTCAATCCTAAAAATACTCCTTGTATACTCCATTAAATCGCGTGCCGTTTGTTTCCTTGTGTTCGTAAGTGATTTCCGCTTCAATGAGGCACTTGAAATCAAACTTTGATCGAGAGAGAAGGAAGAATTTGTATCTTGAACTCCATCTTCGTCTTTCGAAAATTTCGGAATGAATAGCCTTGTATCCAGCGATTAATTGGATCATTTCAAAGGCTACTTTGGGTTAGGTTGGGTGAATTCTTCATAATCTTTCATCATTTAGCATTAATTTTAGTTTTAGAATCATAGATTTAGTTTAATTTAGATTTAATTTCAGTTTTAAATCGTTTTTCGAAACGAAATTATCTCCTATCTTCAAACTTCGATTTCTCTTCGAATTCTTATCCAAATCACCTGATTTTTGATTCTGTGGATTCGATTTTGAGTTATCTTTCTTAATATACTAAAACGCCCAATTTCTAACCTCAATTCATCGTCCGATTTGACCGAATTTCAAGAGTATCTCTCAAAAATCCCTAATTCTCCGTGGATTCGACCCTTAATTACCATTATACTAATTAATTACTTTGATTAATCATAAATTGGTAAGTTTAGGACTTTATTTTGACACTAAGTCGTGTGCATTCAACGACCATACGATTTAGTCTCGTCAGGGAGTCACTACTTTCTTTCTTCAAATGACGGCTAGGGTTTGTGGGGGGTCCCTTCCCCTCTTATAGAGCCCAAAATGGGCCTAGAGGGGAAAGGGCCCACTTGAGGCCCACAACCCAAAGCCTAACATACTCATAGAAAAATAAGAAGGTTCACAAGGAAGAGGGGCTTCACGAATAGGATCCCAGAAAGGGAAGAACTCATCCAGAAGCCTAAAGGGAGAGGGGACAATAAGCAAGGGCCCCCTTAAACACATGCGAGACAAGAAAGTTCATAATAACAAAAGAAAGCAGATAGGTCCACGCGCGCGCGTGCTCAAGGTGTGACGTACCGAGGTGAGACGAGGTCCTCACGCAGTGTAGCGGAAGTCAGCATCCTTCGTCTTTGCTCATCGAGTGGGCTGGACGGGAGCGGGTGTCAGCTCCTCCGACGCCGTGGTATCATGCCTTGGTGGCGATGGGGGTCATACGCCACCAATAGTGCTATTCTTTCTGGATAATTCGATGTCCTTTTTGAATATCTCACGAATAGGAATATTTAGAACACATGTTTAAAGTCCAACAATCATTGTATTATGATCTCATCATAATTTACTTGATCATCGCATATGCTCATGAACTTCATTGTAAACATCACACAAGAATGACAATGAAAATTTTTTATTTCAATGAATATAAACAAAAGATGAAAGTGTGATTGGCTTGTAGGCCACATAATACCCAGTATATCGACATCTGGATTCTTGTTCACATTCAATGGGGGAGTAGTATCTTGGAAGAGTTCTCAGCAACCCATCACTGCAGATTCAACGATCGAGGCTGAGTATATTGCTGCAAGCGATGCCACCAAGGAGGCAGTCTGGTTGAAGAAGTTCATCATAGACCTTGGCATAGTCCGCACGATTTCATACCCTATTCCATTGGTGTGTGACAACAATGTGCAATAGCACGAGTAAAAGAGCCAAGGTCTCATTAGAAGTCTAAGCACATTCTGAGAAGCTTTCACTTGATTAGGGAGATTGTTGCCAGAGGAGATGTGGAAGTGGAAAGAGTTCCATCGACCGACAATGTTACAGATCCACTAACTAAGCCTTTAGCTCAACAATAATGATGCACAAGGGTAATTGGCTTTAGTTTAAGTGGGAGATTGATGGATATTATGTGGCCTATAAGCCAATCATGCTTTCATGTATCTTATTTATGTTCATTAAAATGATATTATTCATTGTCATTCGAGTGTGATGTTTATAAAGAAGTCCATGAGCATGTGCAATGACTAAGTGAATTATGATGAGATCATAATATAATGATCACTGACGAGAATAATTCGTATGGTCATTAAATGCACACGATTTAGTGTCAAAACAAAGTCCTAAACTTGCCAATTTATGATTAATCAATTTAATTAAAGAGTATAATGGTTATTAAGGGTCGAATCCACGGAGAATTAGGGAATTTTGAGATATATCTTTGAAATTCGATCAAATCGGATGATGAATTGAGGTTAGAAATTGGGCAATTTGTGATATTAAGAAAGATAACTCAATTACAAATCCACGGAATCAAAAATCAATTGATTTGGATGAGAATTCGCAGAGTAATCGAAGTTTGAAAATGGGGTAGAAATTCGTATCGCGAAAATGATTAGAACCGAAATTAAACTAAAATTAAACTTAATCTATTATTCAAAATGTAAAATTAACACTAAATGATGAAATATTAAGATGAAAACATGCAATCTAACCCAAAGTAGCCTTCGGAATGATCCAATTAATCGCCGGATGCATGGCTTTTCATTCCGCATTTTCGAAGACGAAATTGAAGTTCAAGATGTGATTTCTCCCAAATCTCTCGATCAAACTTTGATTTCAAGTATTCCTTGGATGCAGAAATGCATTAAGAACACAAGAAATCAAATTGGCACTTGAATTGGTGTCTGGACAGTTCAAATTTCTCGAAGATTCAAGGACAAGTTCTTCCATCGTGAAGAACTCGTATTTAAAGAGGTAAGTTTAGGCGTGACCGTCTGATGAACTCGTATTATCAGTTTAGGAATTTTCTCAAGAGATATGGAGTGCAGCATAGAATGACCACCCCTTATCATCCCCAATCCAATGGGCAAGTAGAGAATTGTAATAGAGAAATCAAGAAGATCTTAAAGAAGATTTGTAAGTTCGATGGAAAAGATTGGTCAAGGAAAATTTTTGATGCATTATGGGCTTATAGAACAGCATATAAAATCCCTTTAGGAATGTCCCCATTCCAATTGGTTTTTGGTAAAGCATGTCATCTTCCCGTAGAACTAGAGCATAAGGCATATTGGGCCACTCGACAATTAAACTTGTCTATGGATGAAGCCGGAAAGAAAAGAATCCTCGATTTGCATGAACTCGCTGAGATTAGAAATGAAGCTTATGAGAATTCAAACATTTACAAAGCAAAAATGAAAGCCTTCCATGATAAACATTTAAGGCGGAGAGAATTTCATGTCAATCAAAAAGTATGGCTCTATAATTCTAGACTTAGACTCTTTCCCGGTAAACTCAAATCACGGTGGGATGGTCCTTATATCGTGGTTGAAATTTTTGATTGTGGTGCTGTTTTACTTTGTGATCCAAAGACAGGTCAGCAATTCAAGGTGAACGGGCAAAGGCTTAAGCCATATGTGGAGAATGAAGCATTGCAACCTCCGGTGGAGATTGGTCTTAAGGAACCGGGTCCTAGCGTAGATGATCCGATGCAGTCCACTCCTCTAACCAATTAGCTTTCTTTTAATTGCTTTTCTTTTACCTTCCTTCTTACTTTTATGCATTTTTGCAAATAAGGACGAATTATTATCTAGTTTCAACTCTGTCGTTGTGTATGATCAGACCATTTTCTTGTGTTCTTGTAGGTGAAAGGAATCTGTAACTAGAGCCATGGGAAGAAAGAAATATATTATGCACCGGCTTGTCTATTCTTCAAACGGGTTCACGCGCCAAAATCTTCCTTAGCGGTTTGCAAATTTTCTTCGTTAAATATTTCTGTTTTCTTTCATGCATTGAGGGCCATGCATATGCAATTGAGGGGGGGGCACATTTTTGCTGATTTTTAGAACATTTTGTTGTTTCTTTTATGCATGATGCTGAAATGGGGGAATGCTCATCACGGAAATACTCACATGCTAATCAACCAAACTTAAGTAGCCTTCCACTTTGAAACCTTGGAACAAGGGTGGGTAGGTAGAGCTTTGGAGAGTATCGAGAGAATTGGGGAGAAATCCAAGCCATTGGAGGCGAGTGACCTCTCTAGGAAGGATCTAACGGGTGCAAAAGATGAGACAAGTTGCTATGATGTGAATTGATTAGTTTTGATTGAGAGAGAATATGAATTCCTTCCCATTTTCCACTCAAGCCGATCCTACTTAGTTTAGGGTTTCCCTTGTTATTTTCTTCTTTTGAAGAGTGTGATATTTGTGGCATAGAAATCGTAAAATTTTCTTTGGTCCACATCCATTTTGTCCATGATCATCCTCATTCACCTTCATTCATGATGGCACTCCACTCTAAACACCTCCATTTACCATTATCATTACATCCCACCCATGCTCTTTCCCTTTCCTTATAAGACAATTTTGGAAAGCTCTTCTGTATTCCTCCATCCTCTGCACCTTTTTCGTCATTTCTCTTCTTGTCTACATTGTATTGCAAAAAAAAAAGAAAAAAAAAAGAAAAAAAAAGAGGGGAGTATGTGGGTAAACACTTCGCTTCATCCTCTGTACCCCTCTATTCACTGTCTTGAGTCGTTCATGTCCCTTCTCCGCAAGTTATCTGTTAAATGTCATAATTCTCCCACTTTTCCTTCTATCATCTCTTCTTGACTTTTCATCACATCATTTGCTCCATTGAGTAATAGTTTCCTTGTGATGTATTCAAGTTTACAAAGTGTTTAAAGATTCTGTCATAAAAAAAAAAAATCAGTGATGTATTTGTTTCGCAATTTTGAAAAATCATCAGGATGATTCACTCGTATTCCGATGTCTTCCATCATTTGTTCTTAATGGCGTCACTATGAACGAGTCCTTCCACCATCTTTCTCTTTCTATTTCACTGTTAGTGTCATGATCATTTTGAAGTGTTTCCCACATATTTTCCTTCAAACAAAAAAAAAGAGAAAGAAAGAAAGAAGAAGGAATGTTCTTTACTATCCTCATTTCTACTCCATCACCACACTACCACACTTTCCATTCAAGTCTCCCACCTTTCTATCCGTTCACTCATTTCATCTTTCTACCCATTCATCTTCGTCATAATCGTCTTCATCGATTAATAGCCTCACACCACCATCTCCTCTCTTACACTCCTGCCACTAATCACCTCTCCGAGAGGATTGCCATCTTGATTGAAGTTTATCCTTGTGCCGCACATTATTCACTTTTTCATCTCATATCCATCTTTGTGCACTTTTTCTATGCTATTTCCTTCACGACACTCTTCCTAGGGAGAGAAGAAAAGGGGAGCTCTAAGGCTAGGTAGCTAGACTAGGACAGAGGGAAGAGTGAGAGATGATATGAGGAGGGGGTAAGGAACATTCCTTAGATTGAGTGTGAGCATCATTCATGTCATAGCACAAGTTCTAGGTCTTTTTCGCACCAAACACGTAGGGGACTTAGTGGGGGTGACTCCATTCTGATGACTCTGTCATAAACGATTTGATTGGTATTTTTGCCCCTGCCTATTCTTGCCCAAGGTGGGAAAGTGGAAGGATTACATAAGTGTCATCAGAATAAGCAATGCTAAGGGACTAGCATTGAGTAAAGTGGGGGGTGTTTGATAACACATAAATCTATGACCTTTAACTCTAAATTTTCATGAACATTTGGCTTAAAAAGAATATATTTATGTGTTATTATGCTTAAATTGCTTAATCTTGCTTCATTATGCTTTTATGGAATTTCTTGGGTTTTATAATATTTAAATATCTCTCTCAGATTATAAACTGACAAGGAAATGAATTGTGAAAGCAAGATATATATATTTTAGAATTTTAGAAATGATTTAAATGAATTTTAGGGTATATGTTTAATTAATTTAATCATTTCTTGCCTATTTATGAGCGTCAGGGGCATATCTACAATTTAATCTGGTGGCGGCGTTTTTAGTTAGATTTATTAATATTTTATTGTAAAAGTTAGTGTTTGACGTACTTACCGTGTAGATGACATGGATGGCGCCGTCATCGTTGACGCGGAAGAGGAAGGAGAGAGAGAGGCGCCTGTTTTGTCGTTTAGCCTTACTTAGGCATTTTGTCCTTTTCCTATTTCGTCGTTTCGTGTTTTAAGTCTTCGTTTCATCGTTTATTTTATTCCGCCGTTTTGTCGTTTTGTCGAATCGAAGCTTAGATTAAATTATATTTTATTTCATCGTTACGAATTCGCTGTTTTGTCGTTTTGCCAAATTCTGTTTTGTCGTTTTGTCGAATCACCGCTCCGCCGTTTTAACGTCCTAACCTGCAAGTGACGCGGCGTGCATTTTGTCGTTTTATTTATGTAGTTGTTTTGTCGTTTTTCTTTTAACGGTTTTCTTGATTAAAATATTAGTAAATTTTGCTTACCTGCGAGGCGCGCCGTTATTGTTGACCGCGAAGCGAGAATAAGAGAGCGACGTGGCGCTCTCTTATTCGCGCTAAAGGAGGAATCTGCGGCGAAAGTGAATCGACGCAGATTCCTCTCATTTACCTTTTTTTGGCTTTATTTAACGGTTGATTACCTTGCAGGTGACGTGGCGGAAATCCGGTGGCTTGATGAAGGAGGACCGCTGACACATGAGATCACCCGATCGGACGGCTAGAAATGCTCGAAAAAGAAAGGGTGATATCTCATGATCTAGCCGTCCGATTGGGATGAAATTTTGAAGAGAGGCTAATCTCACCGTGCTCTTCCCATCTGTACGGTTGAGATTTCCATCGGACCCTCGAAGCTCTCAAAAATTAATCTCAACCGTCGGATTGAGAGGAAGCCCTAACTCTTAAAAGTGCTCCTCCTCCACTCCGAATTCTCTTGTCTTTTGGCTCTCTCTTGAAACCAGGTCACCAGCAGGAAAGGGGGAGAAGCTTAGGCCCAAGCTAGGCATCATCGGATGCTTGAGTTTGTTCTGGAGAAGGAGAACAAGAGGAGATCGTCGTCGTAGCAAATCAAGCACCACCCGGCCTAGGACTGGCATCAACACGGGGTTTGTGGGAAGATTCTGAGGAGGGATTCTCTTGTAAGCCTTTTCCATGGATAATGTAGGACCTTTTCTTCTATTTTAATTGTAGGTTATTGCATTTGCTTCACAAATCATACCTAGACCATATCATCTATCTCCATACGATTTCACCTCTCTTATCTCCCCCTCATTTCTCTTTTCTCACCTTCAATCAATCTCCACCCTTCCAATTCTAATATCTTTTCCTCTAATTAGTACTACAAAAACATAATCTCACCAATTACATCCATTACCTCTATATAATTAACCTTCTAACTGCTAATATCCTCCACTATAGGAATTCATCCCTTCTTCTACTTTCGTCTCAACCCTCATTACCTAGATTCCCTGAGGATCGACCCTTGCTTACTACTGTCATAAGTGAGGAATTATAAATGTATTGCATGAATTAAAACACACAACAACTATATAATCAACCGAGTTTTAGTTCATCAACGTCTTTTGGCAAATCGGTGTTTCTGCTTGATGACCGTCCGATCGCGGATGAAGGGTCGAGATGCGATTTCGTCGCATGAAGAAGGAGGTGTGTCACTTTCAATCGCTCGTTGGATCTTTATCCAACGATCGTGAGATGTCGAGGAATCCACCGATCGTAAATGATCTCAGCCGTTATAACTCGTGAGATCAACGGCTGAGATGAGTTCACTTAAGTGGGATTTGAAGCACGTGCTTGATTGAAGATCGGGTGGACCTCGTGTCCACCGCATCGACGCGCGCCATTCATCGCAATTTTTAATCCGACGATTGATATTACCTGAAAAAGAGAAATTAGTCCCCACACGGGAGAAATTAATAGATCCTATCGGGTATATAAGGTGCAATGGATTAAGGTGGTTAGTGATATTCCTCTATGGAATGGCTTATATATACTATAACCATATGTAATAAAATAATATATATGTATACGTCACCTCAATGCCACGCAGGCACTCGCGCGGGTCCGCGTGGCGCTGTCACGTGGCCTTGCATGCCACGTCACATCCACGTGGGCTCGCACGAATAAATGCACCCTTTTTGCATTTTTTTAATTATTTTAAATCACTTAAAAATCGAATTAAATTCATATAAATTCCAGAAAAATTCCTATAAATTGTAAAAATCATAACTTTCAAAATACAACTCCAAATTAATTCAAATTTATTTTGTTGGATCAAAAATTGAATATTCTATCATTATAAAAAGTCAAATTATTAAAATAATAAGAGAATACATAATAATTAAATTAATACATCTATGTATCTTATGAAATAAATTTATAAAAATACATAAATGTTAATAAAAATCTTTTCTCTTATATTTTCATCATTAAAACATGATTATGATCTTAAATATAATTAGGATTAAACATCGTAATGTTTTAATTATATATAATAATCCATAAATTGATGTATTTTTAGATCATAACATAAAATGATACAAAAATGATAGAAATATACTTAAAATATGATAACATGCATATATTTAGAATAATTAACACCTTAAATTGCATTAATAATCATGTAAATTCATGTATAAGTAGCATGTTATCAATTACTAGTCTTCAAACATATATTCTAAACATTCCTATTCGTAGGATATTCGAGAAGTACATTGAATTATCTAGAAAGAATAACACTATCTTGGGTTGGGCGGTCCCGGTCACGGTCCGGTTTTTGGCACACCATTCGGTCCAAGTCTCGGTCTCGGTCTCGGTCCGGTCTCGGTCCACCTCGGTCACGGTTCGGTTCGGTCTTAACTTCGGTCTCTCTTGACCATGAATATGCATACTTGAAAAGAGATAAATATATCAACGTCCATTAATAAATATTAACTTCGGTCTTAACTTCGGTTTAGACTTTTAGCCTTGCTTCCCAAGGTATCCAAGCTCTGTCTATAGACAAGGACAATGTCCCGAAGGTAGCTTTCTCCCTTTTTCTTTCTCAGCTCTCTTTCTATCTATCAATAACTACCTATCACTCTTTCTCTTTCTCTATCTCTATATATCTATATATCACTCTCTATATATCTACCTATCACTCTCTATATATCTACCTATCCCCCTTCTCACTCCTCTCTCTCTTTCTCTATCTCTCCCTGACTCCCTCTCTCTCTTTCTCCCTCCTCTCTCTCCCTCTCTGTCTTTCTCTATCTATCTATATCTGCCTATCACTCTCTCTCTCCTCTCTCTCTGTTTCTCTTTGTCTGTCATCTTCATCTCTCACTCTCCCTCTTCCTCTTCATCATCTCTATCTTTCTTTCCTCGTTATTTTTCTCGATCTTCTCTATCTCTCTTATTTCTCTCTTTCCTCTACCTCTCTTGTATTTTCTCTCTTCCTTTCTCCTCTCTCTCTCTCTCTCTGCCTGTCCCCACCTCCGATACACTCCACCCACCTCTGCTTCCAGCTCCCACAATCCTATGATCGTGAAATAATTGATCCTCCGATAAACCGGAAGAGTGAGCAAAAGACTCCCGCGGAAATCTGTCCCGAACTCTCGGTCGCCGCACTATCCCGCTGTCTCCCACAATTCGATTTGATTGCCCACCGCTCACAGCTCACCCGACACCGAACCTTTTGTGCGTCCCTCCTTCCCACTATCCCACCTAACCTGTCTTCCTTTCCCGTTCCTCTTAACCGCTCCTCTGTTACTCCACACGCGTCATCATTTTGAGAGAGAAAGACAGAAGGGTTTTGCAAAACAGAACGAGAAATAACCATGCAAGAACAGAAAAGATTAAAACAAAACTCTATGGTTTCCACGCGGAAGCCCAGACCACAGGCTGCTCCTTCCAATGGAGAAAGATCCCCGCCGCCGACGGATCGATCTCTCTCGCCGCAGCCATCGACCATCCCTCGCGATACCTCCTCAACAGCGCTTTGGCATCGTCAGCAGCGTCGTCGCTGACAGATACCTGCAAATAGGGAAGGGTGAATTTCGACCTTCGGTCCAAGACCGAAGGCCTAAAGCGGACCGGACCGAAGTTGGACCGAGACCGGTCCTACCCATTTTTTGGGACCGACGGTCTCGGTTCGGTCCGGTCGACCGACCTTCGGTCGGTCATTGGACTTCCCTAACACTATCTAATCCAACTCATATGATGAGTATGGTTGATCCTATAGCTATCGGGGTGGAGACACTAATGATAAATAGTGGGTGCTCTTTAGAGAAAGAGTTCATTGAATTGATCCGTATGAATCCCTAAATGGTATTATACCTAACTGTCAATCAGATCGATTCATGTCATGGTTGTGTATATGGTCCTTTGACTTGACACCAAAGACATCTTGTGGATGTATGATCATGTTTTGATTATGACGTACGAATCCCTAGCCACAGGATATCTAAGACGTCAAATATTAGATACGACATGAAGTCCATGAAGATGATTGTGTGATCAAGATAGGATCATCCACCCTCGATAATTGAGGAGATTGACTCAAAGAATAAGATACAATGAAATCCTTTGCCAAGATAGTAGAAATATCGGAGAAGGAGTTCCTAATAATTTTCTACACGCATTAGTATTAACTTGAGTGACGGATTAGGTTTTGACCGTTGACAGTACCTTAAGTCATTCATGAGTCTAATGTGGATGAAGGATTATACATACATAGTAATCTATGATGGGAAGGTTCCATAAGTGAGTTCTTACATACTCCATATCTCCTAATGTACGTGGTGTAGCTTGGCACCTAATGGGCTGGCAACTCAACCTATCGATTGGGTTAAATCGATCCTTAATTAATTAATCTATATGTTGATGTAGATAATTAATTAAGGTTGACCAATAAGATGTTATTAGGTCTATAGAGTTATTAACTAGTGAGATGTGTAGACTTAGAATATCACACACATAAGGTCTATAGATGTTGGTGGATCTAGACATAATTATGAGGGTTTTGATGAAAAATCTACATACCAAATATCTATAAATAGGAGAAGACAATCACAACTAAAAGGTGCACATGCAAGTCTTATGAGAATTCTCACCTTTCTGTTATTTCTCTCTTGATGAAGAGCTTTGAAAAAGAGATCTAACCATCCGTAGATTATGGATATCGCTAGAGGCTAGACACTTGAATAGCTTCAAGAACTATTTCAAGGGAACCTCGTAAGTATATTTTCTCATACATACTAGATGATATGATCATCTCTTCTTGGTGCTTCAATGTTTTAAATATCCAATTTAATGTATTCTATTGCATTCAATGTTTTGATCAAAATTTTGGAAAGTTTATCAACTCTGAGAAACCCACACAAAGGTCTTATTTACTACTTCTTTATGGTTTTCCAGTTGATGGATGGAATGTTGGGGAAAACTTTGTCATAATAAAGCCTACATCATGATCAAAATCTAGAACCCTTAGTAACCTAAAAAAATCATAATTGCGTTGAAGTGAAGTTAATCTACTTCAAAAGCATTCAAGGTTGTGGAGCATAACCATATTAAAAAGTCAATAAAAAACTAGAAAGGCCTAATCATCATTATTTTTCAAACAAAAATTATGTAAGAATGAAATCAATGATAAAAGCTTTCTATGGTGGGATCAATGCTAGGAATGTGGCTTATAGTTGTGAGTTTTTGAGTTGGAGTGTTGTAATCTAACGTATACAACATATACTAAAGTTTTTAGCTACATCTCTCTTTATAATTTTTCAATTGAATACTTAACAACCTCGACTGATTTATTTATCCTAATATGGATTTCTAGTTCTAACATGAATTTAGAATTTCCTGAATCATATGGTTTTGTCCCCCTTGCCATTCAAAATGATATCGTTTCCTTCAATAAAACCCCCCACCTCTTCAAGCTATTTGAGATGTAGAGCAGTTAGTGCTCCACTTTGGACTCTTGCTTGAGCAGGTTGGTGCATTCATTATAGGAATTTGACCAAGGAATTCTCTCTCTCTCTCTCTCTCTCTCTCTCTCTCTCTCTCTCTCTCTCTCTCTCTCTCTCTCTGTGTGTGTGCATGATCCATCTTTCAGACATATATGACTAGATGGGACGCGGGGAGGAAATGACCATTGTCGGTCCATCTCCTCAACAATGGCTCCTTGAGTAGATGTCTCTTGCATAACTGGCTTGAGCAAAATCACGCTTCATGATTCATATTTCTCTTTCCCCGAAATCTATTCGTTAAGAATGGCTTTTTATGGTTGTTGAGTCCGATAATCCGAGTTCTTTAAATGCGAATGGGGCCGATGGAATGGTATCAGTCAATGCTCATCTCTCCTCTTTGTTTTTATCTCTCTCTCTAAAGAATCTTCTCACGGCCAGATATTATCCGTCCGCAGAGACCGCTGCTGTCGACAAAATGGATTCCCAAGAAGACATACTTGAGCTTCGCACCCACTCCATTAATCTCTCTCTCCCTCGGGCATTAATTACAGAGGGAGGAAGCTGACCAGCTGAGCTCCACTTCCCAAATCCGGCAATCCGCAAGACTCAGGCCTCACTACTGGCGCATTAATTTCTCTCTTTCTCTTCCTACACATGCCAAACCTTCGCCGTCTGCAGCTACCTCGAGGTCGACAGAATGGACCCCCCAAAAGACTCGAGCTTCTACTCCATTAATCGCTATGACTCTTTGGAGCATTGTTGGCGGAGCTCCGGCTCCCACATCCGCTTGCCGCTAGGCTCAGAGCGAAGCCATAGCTTGTTCTCTCTCCTTGCCTATTCGCTGCAATTGCATTGATCACTCTCCCTGTCCGGAGCATTGACGGCGAAGTGACGAAGATAGACGTTCATACTCTTTTCTGCTTCTCTCTCAAGGAGTTTACTTCCTTTCGCCGCCTGGCCTACCCATTTCCATCTATTAGAACAGCACCTTTCTCTTTCTATTGACCGCATTAATATCTCGCCATCCTCCCCTCCATCTCTTTCTCTCTCTAGGTAATCTTCTTCCTACGAGCGTACGCATGCTAACGACCAACCTTTCGCTATCTGCAACAACCTGGGCGCTCGACAAAATGGACTGCTCTCCCTCTCGGGAAGTCATCAACAAAGGTACTCGCAGAGTAGTTGCGTCAGCAATAGAACATCAGCTTATTCACGCTATCCCTAACCTTGGGCAGCGGCGGCGCCCTGACGGGTGCCGCCGCGCGGCAAACCGTGGCCGCCGCCCCTCCGCCGCTGTCCACAATATACATCCTCCCCCTGTACGCCGCCAGATGCGCGTAATACGCCGGCGGCACCATGGACACCGGCTTCGTGCACCTCGCAAAAGTGTAACACAGACTGTGAACCAGTCTCTGCAACTCGTCCGACGAGAACAAGTTCTCGTCCAATAAAATATGATATCTCGTCGGCCTCGTCGTCCCCTTCGTTCCCCAGTGACTGCACAGAAAAAAATCGAACTCCCTCGGGTGCGTAATTACCGAGTCAACCACTGTTCCCGGCGGTATATTTTCTTCTTCCCCGCTGCCAAATAACCTTGTATGATGCCTCTTCTGCACTACTACGAAGGTTATCCTCGGATAATAGCTGGGGAACCTCTTGCATGCTGCTCTAATGGCGGAGACTTCCTGTTTCAGCACTTTGGAGAACATGGTCTCGCTGACGCCGTCCCGGAAGAAGACGATCTTCCCCGGGAGAGAAAACGATCTGCGCTTGAATTCCGAGAGAATCTCGACAGTCATTTCTTCGAGCTCTTGGATGATCTCCTCTCTGTGAGTCTGTGAGCGCATCTTGGCGGCGTACCGGTTCGCCGCGGGCCAGTCTACGGACCCCACGACGGCGGCGACGGAAGGGCTGACGTCATCGAGGGGGTGCGGGTGCGTGACGTCGGCGCCCATGAAGATGGCTGTCTCCTCGCCGGAGAAGATCTCCGGGAGGATCGGGCTGCTCCGGCAGAGCTCCACGTTGGATCCTCCGAGCTTGACGTTGATCTTTAGGGAGAGGTTAGAGAGAAACTGAGAGGAGGGTTTTGAGATATTTGAGGAGAGACAGCACTGGGTGATGACTCCGATTTCAGTTTCCGCGATTCTCTTCAAGTCGCTGTATCCTCGGTGTTTCTTCTCCATGACGCAGATGAGAAGTTCGAGATCGCCGGCTGAGTGGAGCTGCCGGAGCTTAGACTCGAGGGTGGCGGCACTGGAGAGGGTCTGTAACAGCTCGAATACTGGCAGCGCCGCTGTGGTTCGGCTTAGGAAAATGCCCAGTTGGTGGAAGCGAACTGAAAGCTGAGAGGTGAAGCGGGAAATGGAGGAGTGCTGATCAGGGTAGTTTCCATGGCTGATGAGAGCCCAACGACGGATTTTGGAGCCGTCTGCCACATGGCTGTCTAGGAAGCTCCATTGACGATCATGGCGACTGGGGGTTAGCTCTCGGACGTGGCCACCGTCGCCAAGCTTCAGTTTTGGCGGCGGGAGAACTCGCCCGGTAAGGCGAGTCATTTCTGCTGAGACTCGGAGGTTAAATCCGGCTGCGTACGGGCCACTGAAACGCGAAAAGATTCAATTTTAAGGCGAGGATGAGAAAACAGATTATATTTCTGGAGCAAGGACTATGGAGGGAGAAGAAGGATCGAATTCTTACCTAGCCGGGCTGGCGGCCCCGCCCATAACGGCGTCGATGAACTGGCGGCGCTTGCTGGGTTTCTGGCAGCCAATGCGGCGGAGCTTCGAGGTTTGCTCCTCGGAGAGCTTCCCGAGAACCTTTTGACCTTGTAAAATATCGCAGAGCTCCATGGGCAAGTAGCAGGGTTTACTCCTGCTGATCTGCAGACATGGAAGTTTCCGAAACTGAAGATCAATCTCGTACTGATCCATATAATATCCCAAGATCGTCAGTTCCTTCCCATCTCGATCCTTAAACCGGAGATCTTCCGTCGTCTCTTCCGTCAGTCCGAGGATTTTGAACCGTTGATCGGAGCATCGATGGCGGACGGAGATCCTCAGATTCTTCAGAGCTTTCTCAATGGCTCTCTTCTCTTCTCCCGTCAGCCCTCTGGTTTTCCTCTGGGGGAGATCTCTGAGAAACTCGAAAGCGCTTTTGAAGGTACAAGATGACGCCGAGAGGCTCGTGAAAGGCCATTACGGAAAAGTCAACGTTGAGAGTGAGACCCTGTTGGGTTGGCCGGAGACTCTGGAAGAATCCTCGGAGGGCCACGGCGGAACCGCTAATCTCCTCGGCACCGCCGTCGGCGGAAAATAGTGACCTCCCCACCGGGAAATACCTCTTCTCCAATGCATTCTCTCTCAGAACAACGTCCAGAGCTTGAAGAAAATCTTGAGGAAAATACTGGTTCTTCTCTTGATCATCTTTTCCACTCAAGTACTTGGCCAATGCTTCGGCTGAGAGCTTGGAGACGAGCTTGAGGGACACCACGAAAGGCTTACCGTAAATTTGGTCAGTGAATTCGACGAAAAAGTTCTCTTTATCGGATTGAAAAGGAAGCTCGACGGAAGAATAGAGATTCCGGCGGCCGTCGTAGGCCGGCGATGCCCCGGAGAAGACGGCGGCGTTGTCCTCTACTAACTTCTTCTTGATCATTCTCGCCAGCTCTTTCGAAGGGCGAGGAGAGATTTCCAAGTCGTAGAGGAAGATCTTCTGAGAAGGATCGAACTCCACTACGAAATGGTTTGCCAGAAGGATAATTTGGCGGCCTTCCTGGCCGCCGCCGTCTGGTCTTCTAGCTACACCTCCGGCCGGCGGCGCCACCGTGGGTATGCTTGGTTTGTCAGTCGGGTAGCTAGGTTTCTTCCTCGTCACCTCCATGACTGCCCAGAAGAACACGATCAGTACCCATGACGTAGAGAGAGAGAGAGAGAGAGAGTTGATGAAGCTGGGTACCTCTTGGTAATGGGAGAATAGGTGGCGCACGAGGAGGCCAGAACGGCGGCGCCGCCGCAAGCGGGAGAAGAGCAGGTAACTCTTGGTAGTATCCGCGGGCGCCATGGTAGTTGAGAAGAAGATGATGGTGGTGATGGTAATAGGCGAGCTTGGTGGAATCATCTTCCATGGAGTGGTTCAGGTTGAGGATTCTTCTGCGGTCCATGGCGTTTCTCTCTCTAGATGAAGGTGGACAGAAGGTGATGTAGGTAGGTTAGGGACTCGAGCAGTGGTTGGAAAAGCGAGGAAGAAATCTGGAGAGGATAGAGAGACGGACTATTAATGTACTGCTCATTATTGTAGGGGAGCAGTGCGATTCAGAGAGTTTCAGAGTCAGAGAAGAGAGAGAAAAGGAGAAAGGGGGGAGGGGGACAGAAGAGAGAGTTGGTTTTCGGTAGGGCAGAAAAGGGTGTCGGATTTCCTCAGTCGGAGATTTGTAAGAAATGGATGGGTTTTGCAGAAAAACGCAAGAAGAGATAGACAGACAAGAATTAGCAACTGAAAGTGAAAGCGGCGAAATGGGACGGCTGGTTTTAGAGAGAGAAAGATGAAAGATGCAGAGAACCTTGCTCCTGCACTGCACTTCCATGAAAGGAGAGAGAACTCCATCTCTCTCTCTCTCTCTCTAGTTTCTGTCTCTAAATCCGCAGATACTATTCGCTCTCTCCGGATAATTTGAAGAGATTTCCGACAAGATGGGTGCTGACGGAGGCTGTCGGAACAAGCCACTGGTGCAAATGATTTGACGCATCAAATGATCGCATCGTGCGAGGGGCATGAACAGTATTTTTATGATTCAGAGGATAAAATGGCGATAACGTGATAATTCAGGGCAGGTTGCGTGGACTGTAATTAAAACCAGGAAAATTGAAGTCACACGCAAGAAGAGAGAGCAGCCGGCGTTTTACAGACAAGATTGAAGAAGAGTCGCAGTTAATGCGAATAGTAAATGAAAAATAATGCCACATTTTCTGACTTTTCCAAAGTTCGAACGCATATTTTATTATTCTCACGACGATATCCCTGTTTCCGATGAGCAAGGAAGCCGCTGACTGCTGTCTCCCTGTCCGGGTGTGATGTAGAGAGAGAAAGTCGCGAGGCCTCTGACTTTCTCTTTCTCCATCACACGTCTCTTGGAATCGATGCAGAGTGGACTGAAGTTAATTGGAATCCAGGACAATGGCTGGCCAGAGAAATATGTTTTCGGTTTCTCTCTCCGATCACGAGAGAGACGATGAGATGGATAGAAGACGATAACAAAATGGGCCGGCCGAAATGGCAAGGATCAAAAAGCATGTTTTGTATACTGGGTTTTAAAACGAGGCCCAAATCTCTCTCTCTTTCTCTCTCTAAGCAGGCAGCAGGAGTAACTCGCGAATTCCTTCGCAGACCTGCAGGAACAAAAGTTTTTCTCGGATCAGGGGAATCAATTCGGAGGACTTCAAAGTAAATTTCATTGTTTTTTCTTTAGTAAAAGATCATAAAAATACAAATATTCTTCTTCGTCGATAAATACATAAAGATGCAGATGTTTACTGATAGATAGAAAAACAGCTCACGCAAAAAACACCAAAGAAATCAAATACTCTTTTCTATCCTCGTATTTACCAGTTTAATTCGAGCCTTGATGCTAGCAACCAACTGGGTTTGTTCTTCGATTTGCCTGTCCAATCACAGGATGAAAACCGAGTTTGAAAGGGTATAAATAGAATACTTCATAATGTTGAGCAGCATTGTAAGGAAATTTAATTCAAAGTACGAATTGGAGATCGAATGATAGTCATCGGCTGATCGATCAAGATCAAGGGATGGATTGAGCAGTTGCTCTGTGCAGAGCCTTCCAACCCATAGCGAGCATCAGTAAATCAAGGAAGATTTGATCTGGGCATTATCATGTTCAGAGACTGAAGAGAGAGAGAAGTTTGGAAACTGTTTTCGAGGAAAGGAGTGAAACTTTTAATTTTATGTTTTCCAGAGAGCAGAGAGAGAGATTCGAAAATGTTTAAGAGGAAACAGCAAAGAGGAGGAAAAAAGAGAGAGGGTTAGGAAAACATTTTAAAGAGTAAAGAGAGGGGTTTTGAAAATGTAATAGAGATAGGACAGTAAGAAGGTCCTGGTTTTATGGCTTAGAGAGACATGGAGAGAGAGGGTAACAAATATGTGAAATAGATAGGACAGTGAGAAGAATTTTAATTTAATGGTTTAGAGAGAGAAACAGAGAGAGGGTTTAAAAATGCAAATCCTCTCATTGTCACCATCAATTTTTATGGGCATCATCCTCTCATGGTAACCATCATTTTTCTGTCAAAAACAAATAAAAATAATTGAAACTATGGACCTTTATCAGGCTATACTTAGCCCCCCATGGTCCATAAATCATGGGCCGATCACCATGATTGATCATTCATTTACAGCAACTATCTGTTCAACCCCTGACGCCTAACTCTCAGCATACCTGGCTATTCTAGCTTCTTTGACTGCAATGAACTCGACAGCTTCAGACCACGTAAATTCAACATGGAACCCTAATCCAACATCCACAAAAATGTGACGAGTATCTGGCCTGCAAAGGTAAAAATTATACGAATATAAACTCCTATTAGTACTTTTGATCGCACAAGTACTTGAATTCAAATTGTTGTCAGCTGAGCCCCGCAAACGTTGGATGGTACAATTGAGCGCCAAAAGAAAGAGAAGACAAGATCTAGAGAGGGAGAAATTCCAGGAGAGAGTTATCGATGCCGAGGTACAGAGCAAAAGATCATGACCAAAAAAAGACAGGAAGGATTGAGAGAGATTGAAGCACGAGAAAGATGCGAAGATGGGAGGGAAGGGTATGACACAGTTTACGATTCAACACCAGGGCCATCCACTAGTCAACATTCGGCGGTGAGGTATGATCACCAATGCCACGTCACGTGCCCGTGTTCTTGGGGCTTCTGACGAGATCAAATGTCATTCAAGAGCCCTGCTTGCTATTATGCTTGAAAAGTAAATACATCGCCATAGGAGAAGAAAGGAGGGTTTTCAGACATACACATCTGCCTGCAGATAAACTTCTGAGCCGATATTGACCATTGTCCGGAGTGAAGTAACTTCATTCTTCTCTAGATTCTCAATATTCCTCTTCAGATCAGAGCTGAATGATGGTTGGTGGGTCAAGAATAAACATCAATGAAAAATTTCACATTAACGGAAAATTATCCATAAAAGAGGATACAAAACCCTTTGTTCTTCAAAAAGCTTGTCCCTTTCAGCAATAGCAAGCACTAAATCAGGCTTTAATCTGCCCTCAACAAATTCTTCGAACTTTCTGATCTTATCCTGTCGGAGGCTACCCATTATTCACGAGTCAATTGAATTGAAACCTACACAGCGAATCATTTCAAATTAGTGATCTATTGTTTTCGATCAACAAAGGGAGAAGGAGATTACATTGGTAATTGGTTTTTCACCTTTCTTTGGGCCGGCGTGGCCGGCGTCAGTTCCTCCGCATCACAAGAACTCTCCAATCGTACGATGACCTCTCTAAAACCTCTCCAGAACCTCTAGCGCGCCACTGTATTCTCGCTACCGCTGCCTCAGCCGGAACAAGACTGAAATAAGTTAACTCGTCGCCATCTTGCGTCGGACTCCCTGCCGCCTCCCCTTTAGCCCCTGGAAACGTGCCTCAATATTCTGACATACTCTATTGGACCAGACCCATTGATCAAAACCCAAGACTCCTTAACTATTTTTCATTTATAACGTTTGGAATATTCATCGAAGCATGATCATCTAGCTTCGAATGATCTGCTCATTATCATGATGATAAACTGGGGATCGGATTGAGAGTGATGGTCTTGGCTCATACATGGTAACAAATACTCATCTCATCATGTAAATGCATGTTTGTGGGTTGGGAAACAAAAGATGGCAAGCATGTATTCATTAAATCTATGTATGCATCGAGTTGAATAATGTGAATGATTAGTGCCACATGCAAATATTAACCCCATTATTTCATCATCGATCTTCCCTTTTTAGAAGAACATAAATTGAGTGGCACTGAAGAAGTACAAATGGTGACGACTTAAGAGGAGTACTTGGACACCCTAAAAGATACATAAAAAATACTATACTTCATTATAAACAACATGTCTATTGATTAAGGTACCTGATAAGGAAAAAGTTATGCCTCATTAGGGTATACCCTCTCGCTTAGTTCAAGCGAGTGGAAGAGAGAGAGAGAGAGAAGAGAGAAAGAGAGATAGAGAGAGAGAGAGAGTCTCATTAGGCGTAGTGGCCCTAATTGTTCATATGTTGCGATCTGAAGTTAATAAGCCGTCTAAATTTTTTATCAAAATATGGAACACATAAAAATATATTGAATAAGATATTCAAAACACCAAAGCACTCTATAATCAGATGATCTTCTCATTTAATATCTTTGAGAAAAAAATACTTATATAGTTCACTTGAAGTAGTTCTTGGAGTTGTTTAAATGTCTACCCTCTTGCAATATCCACACGATCACCAAACAACTAAATTTTATTTTAAATGCTTTTAACCAAGACAGAAAGAAAACAAAAGTAGAGAATTTTCACAAGGTTTGCATGGGCACCTTGAATTATGATTGTTTTTTTCCCGCTATTTATAGACATTAGGTATGTAAACATTTCATAAAAACTCTCAAAATTATATCTATATCCATTAATATTCATATACCTTATGTGTGCAGACCTTCTAGGTTCATATATCTCGTAAGTTAATAACTCCATATATCAAATAATACCTCATTGGTCAACCTTGTTAATTATCTATAATAAAATATTAATTAACTCATTAATTAATAATCAATTTAACCCAACTAAAAGGTCAAGTTGCCATCCAATTGGGTGCCAAGCTACACCTTGTACTCTAGGAGATATGTAGTGTATTAGAACTCTCATATGAAACCTAGCCACCATTAATTACCGTGTACGTATAATCTTTCATTTACACGAGATTTATGAATGACTTAGGATATGGTCAACTACCAAACCCTAATCCATGACTCGAGTTAGTACTAAGTTATGTAAGAAATCATCGAGAACTCTTTTGATATTTCCATTACCATGGCCACGAATTTTGTTACATCTTAAAAATATCGAAGCATATAATCTCATTTTGACCACACAATTGCCTTTCACGATTTCATACCATATCCAATATATGATATTTTAGAGATCCCGTGACTTGGGATTCGTAAGGCATAATTAAAACATTATTTTTGGTGTTTTAGGTCAAAGGACTATGTGCACAACTATAACATGAATCCACCTGATTGATATTTAAGTATAATATCATTTAGGAATTTATATGGGTCAATTTAGTGAACCCTTAGTATTTCGAAAGATCATTTCCAAATAAAATTCTTTGGATTCATACAGGTTATATCTCCAAATAGCGCCCTTTATCTACATAGGTATCTCCATATCGATGGCCACAAGATCAACCATACTCATCACATGAGTTGTATTAGATGGTACTATTATTTCCAAATAATTTGATGTCCCTGAATATCTAACGAATAGGAATGTTTATAATATATGTTTAAAGACTCCTGATCATTGTACTATGATCTCATCATAATTTACTTTGTGATTGCATATGCTCATAGACTTCCTTATAAACATTATAAAAGAATAACAATGAATCAATTTCATTTCAATTAATATAAATGAGATACATGAAAGTGTGATCTGGTTTATATGAAGAATGGTAATATTATGTTGATCTAATATAGTCACACTTGCATCTTGGGTCTCGCAATATATATTATATTGTAACATGCATTTTTACATGTATAATTCATTAGTCTTAGATATGTTTGGGCATAATTCACATAATTATCATGCATATTATTATTTTTATGATATTTTTACATTCATGGTATCATTTGCTTCATAAGCTAAATTTGTATTCAATTGCGATTAATATTATGCATTAAATGCTAAAAAAAACATTGTTGACCATGTGGCTAGGGGGCAAGGCATGAGAACTGTGATAATAAAATGGCTTGATAGCAATGGTCATAAATATCATTGCAAGGCATTCACAAGGCATATCAGCCATGCAGTGTTGGGATCTGAGGCTTGAAAGCTCTCCAAGTCTTCGTCCAAAATCATGATTGCAGCGGAAGGTGTTAAATCAAAACATTCAACAACGTTGAAGCATGAAGAATTGATGATCTCGTCATCCATTCTAGGTGATCCTATCATCTAGTATAGAATAAAATTCATACTTACTTAGATCATTTGAAAGAGTTCTTCAACCGTTCAAGAGTTCGGCCTCTAGCGGTATCCACACAGTCTTCGGACGATCAGATCTCTTCTTGAACACTCATCACCACGAGAGGAAGAGAAGAGGGAGGAGAAGTTCCACTAGGCTTGCATGGGCACCACTATTATGGTCATTCTCCCCCTATTTATAGACTTTAGGAATGTAAACTTTTCAGAAAAACCCTTATTATTATGTCTATATCTATCGACGTCCATTGACCTTATGTATGTGACCCTCTAAGTCCATATATCTCACCAGTTAATGACTCTATCAACCCAATAACACTTTTGGTCCTCCTTATCAATTAACTATATCAACATATAGATTAACTGACTAAGGATCGATTTAACCCAATCGATAGGTTGAGTCGCCAGCCTGGTGGGTGCCAAGCTACACCACGTGCTCTAGGAGATATGGAGTATATTAGAACTATTTCATGGAACCCTACTGTCACTGGTTACCGTGTACGTGTAATCCTTCATACACACAAGACTCATGAATGACTTAGGGTATAGTTAATTGTCAAACCCTAATCAATCGCTCAATTTAGTACTGATGCGAGTAGGAAATCATTGAGAACAACTTCTCTAATATTTCCACTACCTTGGCCAAGGATTTAACCGCATCTCATTCCTTGAGTCGATCTCCTCATATAACGAGGGCGGATAATCCCATCTTAACCACTCAATCACCTTCGAGGACTTCATGTCGTATCCAATCTATGACGTTTTGGAAATCTCGTGGCTAGGGATTCGTAAGTCATAGTCAAAACACGATCATCCATCCACAAGATGTATTTGGTGTCTCAGGTCAAAGGACCACGTATACAACTGTGACATGAATCAACCTGATTGACAATTTGGCATAATATCATTTAGGGATTCATACGGATCAATTCAGTGAACTCTTTCTCCAAAGATCACCCCCTATCTATCGTTGGTGTCTCAACACCGATGGCCACAGGATCAGCCATACTCATCATATGAGTCAGATCAGATAGTGTTATTCTTTCCGAATAATTCGATGTCCTTCTTGAATATCTCACAAATAAGAATATTTAGAACATATGTTTAAAGACCAGCGATCACTATATTATGATCTCATCATAATTCACTTGATCATTGCATATATTCATGGACTTTATTACAAATATCACACAAGAATGACAATAAATAAAAGTTCATTTCAATTAATATAAACAAAAGATGAACGTGTGATTGGCTTGCAGGCCACATAATATCCATCATGCAGGTCATAGAAAATTTTTGCCCATATACGAACTTGATGTGGTCAAGTGCGTGTGATAATGCAAATCCCTATGCAGGGCACAAATGAGATGTAAGCAAGATTTCTTTTTTAGGCCAAGGGCAAAAAAGCTTATGCTAAAAAACTACCAAAACAAAAAAGACAAAACAAGATTTAGATGTCAAGACAGTGACACGAGCTACCCATTATAAATAAACATGGTAAGACAAACATTAGATGTCGGTGCAAGGACCTTCTTGCTAGACAATGGGCTACCCATTGTGGGTCCTATGAGTAATCCTAACATAATTATCATCTTTTTCAAAAAAAAAAGGGAACCATTCTTATTTACAAGTGTTTTGGTTTGAAATTGAGTATTGTTGGTCAAGATGATTTAGAGGAACCACTTGGTTGTCAGCAAGAAAATTGTTAATGCTTGGTGCTGATAGAGAATCAACATTTGCACTGTGTGAATGATTGATATGCTCATTGTATTTTTAAGGTTGTAATGTTTTACCGTGATCAATATACAAATATCATAACAAATCAGAAACTCACATATTCATATTTTATAATGAGAGAGAAGTGAACAATGCGTTAAAAATGTAAAGCTATTGAGAAAATAAGAAACATAGTTACACAATGGGTGAGAAATTTATGTCACATATAGATGAGAGAATGGGGTCGGAGCTGTATAATGAGCAAAGAAAGCGAGAGAATGGCAAGACGAGGGAGCCATAATGCCCTAAACTGCTAGAAGGTAATAAACTGCACATGAGAAGCTAGGAAAAGCAACGCAAAAATTAACAACAGTGGGTTGATGATAATTTCCTTGAGTGGCAAAAATTGTAATTGACAATAATGACTCCCCAAATCCTGAAATGTATAATATATATTTTTATATCGGGAAAATCGACATGGGATATGGGATGGTTCATTTTCAGTAGATGATGTCTGGCAATGGAAAGAAACACAAGCTTCGAAACTTGAACTTGAGGCCCAAGTGTAGGGATATCAGGAGGCCTATCTCTTCACAAGACAAGAAAACTTGAGATCTCAATGAGGAGGCAATGTCACTCTCTTAACCTCAAAGTCATCCTCTTTAATGAGATAAAACCATGGTTAAGATAAAGGCACCAAGGTGGTTAAGCCATGGGACTAGAATATCTATGTGCATTGAAATTGATAATGAAGTATATACTTAGAAAAAGTGGTTCAAGATAGATGCAAATACAAAAATTTAAAATTCCTTGGTAGCTAATTCACCTCTCCTCTTATGTACCTACCAACCTTCAAGTACATCACAATTAATGACAACAAGGGCATTCTATGTTTTGTGGTCGGACAATCCCTTTATTTGTGTCATCGGTTATGGAAGAGAAATCTTTGATAAGAGAAAGGATTGGGCTTTGACAAGAGGAAGGAAAAATCTTTGCATTCTCTCTTCTCGGTAAGAGGACGGATTGATCTTAGTCAAGGGCAAGCAAGGAATTCAAAATATTGGGAACTCCTATTTTGATTGTGGGATTAGGCTTCAAACATACTATGAAAACTTGTTCTTCTTCGTCTTTCTAGTATTTGGTGACCTATCCGTGTCTTAAAATTGACCGCATTTAGGATCAAAGGAGATTACCATGTAATGTAGAGTGCCTTCTTATTCAGGTATTGATCCATGAATCAACACCATATGAATAAGAGAGGTTTGGGTTTTCTGCCATTGCTAATACAATTGGAAATCAAGAAAACATCACAGTTTGATATGTTGTTCTTCGTGATTACTTCTTTAAATTACGTTCCTATCTAACATTATCTTCATTTCTACTAGGTTTAGTGCCTCTTTCTCGATTATGATCTAGATAAGTTTAGATAAGAGAGGGATTACTAAGGAATAAACTAGATAAATCTAGAGTTCTTAATGATCTAGGTTTTAATCTCCGAATTGGGACAGGGTTATCCGCTGAGGTTTGACTTCTATTTTCTCACTCATAGTGATTGTGTCTGCCGCAAATGTTTCTTCCTGAACGAACGCGTGGAGATTTGAGACTCCCCCTCTATGTCCATCATCGCGGCCCCAACGCCCGCAGACTGCGCCGCCAGCCTCATCGACAGCTGCCGCAGCGCCCGCCACCTCCGCGAAATCCACGCCGCGGTCCTCCGCGCCGGGCTGCACGACCACCGCATTATCCTCTTCAAGCTCCAGCGTCGCTACTCCTCCCTCCGCCTCCTCCCCCAGGCTCAGTCCCTCTTCCACCTCACCCCGAACCCCTCCGTCTTCTCCTGGAGCTCCCTCATCCACGCCCACGCTTCCCTCAACCTTACTTCCCAGACCCTTCTGCTGTTCTCTCAAATGCTCTCTTCCGGGGTCCCACCCAACGCCTTCACCTTCTCCGCTTCTCTCTCTACCTGCAGTCTCTCCGCCGGCAAGGCTCTGCATTCTCTCTCCATCCGCTTCGGACTGGCAAAAGACCCTTTTGTCTCCACTGCTCTGATCGGAGTCTACTCACGGGGAGGAGACGTCATAACTGCTCGTTACCTTTTCGACGAACTGCCGGAGAGAAATCTCGTGTCTTCTACTGCAATGATAGACTGCTACGCCAAGGCCGGGGAGTTAGAGATGGCGAGAGACGTCTTTGAAAAGACTCCCGTGGCGGATGTTGTGTGCTGGAACGTTATGATTGGTGGGTACGCTCAGCAGGGGAATCCTGGAGAGTCTCTTGAGCTCTTCCGCCGTATGCTCAGAAGCTCAGAAGTTATCCCAGATGAA
Source organism: Lemna minuta (assembly GCA_024174645.1). Taxonomy (NCBI): domain Eukaryota; kingdom Viridiplantae; phylum Streptophyta; class Magnoliopsida; order Alismatales; family Araceae; genus Lemna; species Lemna minuta. The sequence continues at coordinate 16,781,598 of CM044107.1, read as the reverse complement.
GCTACTCTGGTGGCCGTTCTGTCCTCTTGCTCCCAGCTCGGGGGTTTGGATTCGGGGAGATGGGTCCACTCGTACATGAATTCTCGGCGTCTGGTGGCTAATTTGCGTCTGGGGACTGCTCTCGTTGATATGTACAGTAAGTGCGGGAGTTTAGAGGACGCCAGAAAAATGTTCGATGAAATGCCCAACAAAGACGTGGTCACGTGGAATGTTATGATCGGGGGATACGCGGTGCACGGGAGGAGCAAAGAAGCTGTTTCTCTGTTTTATGATATGCTCGCCAAGGGAATTAGACCGACGGATATCACCATTATCGGAGTTTTAAACGCTTGCAGTCATGCTGGGATGGTTTCTGAAGGGAGGGGTGTTTTTCGGTTAATGGAGAAGTTTGACTTGGAGCCGAAGATCGAGCATTTTGGCTGCATGATTGACTTGCTAGGAAGAGCGGGAATGGTGGAGGAAGCTTACGAAATGGCGAGACTGATGCCGGTGGAGTGCGATGACATTATCTGGGGCTCGATTCTCAGCGCCTGTAAGATCCATAATAAGGTCGAATTAGGGAGAGAGATCGCTGGATCTTTGATTCGATCCGGCCAGGCTAGATCAGGAACTTACGTGGTTTTATCTAAGATTCTTGCCGACGTGGGAGATTTAGAGGCGGCGGCGGCAGCGAGGAGGATGATGAGGGACGGTGGGATGAGGAAGGAGCCTGGCGGCGCCGCCATAGAGGTGAACGGGAAGGTGCAGGAGTTCCTCGCCGGAGAAGAACAGGGATGGTGACGTGTGAAGATATCGGATCTGGTTTGGCCACTTCACTAATGGGTCGGTTTCTTGCGGGGATTGCTGGTGATTGGCCCGATAAGTAGCTGTAAAAATATCAAACGTCCGGTGTTATTGGGTTCCGTGTGGTGGGCCCAAAGAGCTATTGGATACCAGTAACTCTGATATTTGATAAATAAGTGAAGTTTAACCTTTCATTTCCTTCAGTTCTGACAAAGATACGCACAGATGCTGCGATAAAAGTGATGGGCCCATCGTGTGAATAGCCCGGTGCAGTACACGGGCCCAGTTAGGAGGGTAGTACAAATCTCTCTGTCTGTCTGTCTGTCTCTCTCTCTCTCTCTCTCTCTATTACATGGGGACAACACAAAGGGCATCATGAGTGAAAAAGAGGATTGAAAGAGCCTCCGAGTATGGAGATCTCCATGGGGCTTGAAAGATTCTCTGGTTGGCCAGCAGGAAGTGGAAATAGTGAAGAAGAGGATTGAAAGATCAGTGGTAGCCAATAGCCTCTCTCTCTCTCTCTAAAATTGAAAAAAATAAAATAATCTAGGCTAAATTTTAGCGCTGTCATCATTCCTCCCGGATGAACATCTATCCACTGACCCTACTGAAGAATGGGCAAAATAGATCTCGAGAATCTGTCAAACAACAACAGCTGTGGAAACCTGATTCTGCCCCCCATTAAACACCAGAAGTCTCCCTCCATCTCTTTCTGTCTGAGCTTCATATCTCTCTCATCTTCTTTATGGGGATGGAATGCACAAAAGAAGAATATGAGGAGAAACTGAGAAAGCGACTGATGTGGAATCTGGCAACCTTGTCATCAAAAGATAGTTCAAGCAATTTGAGGAAGACTACAAAAAGAGAGGGGGGGGGAGGGCAGGAAAAGGAAACTGCTATAAAGTGCAATGATCCCTCTTCAAATCTCTCAGCTCTCTCTTCTTTCCCTCTTCAATGGCAAACAAGGAATCAGAGAGCCTAAGCCCAAGGTCATGGCTGAGCTTGGGACTAAGCCCAGAAGGGAACGGGTATGATCTAAAGAAGGTTTTCTCCTGCAACTTCTGCAATAGGAAATTCTACAGCTCGCAGGCTCTGGGCGGGCACCAAAATGCCCACAAGAGAGAGAGAGGTGCCACCAGGCACCGTGCTGCCACCGCTGCAGCGGCAGCAGGTTTCTCCCTTAAGTCTTCTCAACGAGGAGAAGCCATGGAAGATGCGGTGGACTTGAGCCTCAGGCTTTAACCGGCACCTTTCACCCAGAGTGGAGGTCAATTCAAGTCAGATCTCCGTGGATCAAGTATGAGATCAAGTTTTTGTGTCCCGTTTTTGTCTCTCTTTAGATTGTATACACAGTAAGACTACCTTAACAGGACGTAAAGTCAAGAAAGAGCAGGAAGATAGCGTTGAAGTTTTTTCAACCTTTTTTGTGTTGCACCATCGAGACTGTCCAAAATCAGTGATGAGCTATACAGTAAGAGAATTCTAATATGGAAGAACAAGGGCGTCTAATTTCATACAAGTTCTCCAAAATTATTTTCACTGCTTTTTGGTATCTCTCCTTAGATTCTCTATAAAAATTAACCTGCTTTCACTCCCTGATTTTCCAAAGAACACAACTTGTTTGGCACAGAAAATGGTAGGAAGAAAACGACTAATTTGTAGATTCTGTTAAATTTACCTTTTTTGGATTCTGTCTCTAGACTCTTCAAAGTATGCAAATCGCTTTGCAGTAAGGTACGAATTCATAGTGACCAGAGAGATACCACACATGCTTACCACCACTAGAGCTATGGCACAGAGACAAACACTGCCAGTAGAATTTCTGCAAGCGAGGAAACACAAATTTTGAAAGTAAAAATTGCACCATACAATTCGAAAATATCATAAAACAAAAGACGGAATATGATCATAGAATTATAAGTCATTTGAAATGTTACCAGGACATTTTCAAGCTCTTGTTCTCATGAAAGATGATCGGGAGCTTCTGGAAAATTCCATTTGGATCGTTATAAGCTGCGCTATCAGATGGAAACCCTTTCTGTGAAATTTTTACAATATCAGAGGAAATGACATTATAAAAATCTAATTTGAAAGAAATTTGGAAACAGACAATAAAAGATTTAGGAAGTGTTGGAAATGAAGCAGAGGAAAGAAAGGGAAACAGGGATTGCAGGAAGATAGAGGGCCACGGGGAAAGGGCCCCAGCTACCTTGAGAATAAACACAGGCTAAAGCATATACATTTCTGGGTAAAATTCCCTGTAAACAGGGCTACAGGGTTACCCTTGTAATGAGAGTAATGTGAACAATATTTACTATTAGAAAAAGACTATAACTATCGTATTTCAACACTCCCCCTCAAGCTGAATAGTGAATATTCTTCACTTTCAGGTTGACTTGAGGCTCTGTCACGGGCAGTGTGTTGTCATCTTCTGACCATATAAACCTCAACTATACCATTTCAATGAACTCGAATTGAAAGAAGTTAGAACAGATCAGGCATGGCCTCATCTCATCTTCTTTTGCAGCCATTTCCTTATTCCTCGCCATCCACTCAACCCCAGAATCAGAAATGCTAGATTATTTCAAAAACTGCACCAGAAAACTGCAGTTTATGTGCAAATAGGACCCCACGAGGCTGGAACAACATTTCTAGACATACATCAACTGAATGACCATGCTATTTCTCCCTTTTTGCAGAAATCTTGAATCCAAAGATCATCATCCTTGCCAAGGAAGAGAGTTGTTGATATGAAGAGCACATAGAAGAAATCAGAATCTGTCACGCAATACCCCACCTGAGATTACAAGATCCATCCCCTTGACAAGAAAAATGGCTGATCCACTCATCCAGCATTGTTAGCCTGTTTGCCATCAGATGCAGCTCTACCAGCATCTCAAGAATATTTATCTCTTTAAAATCATGGACCTGTAAGCTCTTCAAATCCAGATACTTACAGGAAGAGCACTCTGTATCCCTACTACCAATGAGTTATACTATCTAGAAGTGCATGCAGTGCAACTAGAGGAGCTCACCCTTGAGACAGAGTTTGTGTGTGCTGTGGTCTCAACCTTCAGAGAGGACATGCCTTGACCGTGGAGATGTTGTAGATGGCGCTAGGAGAGAGCATTTTTTCAGAGTCGATGTGGCCAGAGCCATAGGCCTAAGGATTGCAAGAGGAGCTCTAGCCTAGATGTACTGCATTCACCAGGAAGTGCACCACAGCTTACCACCTCACAATCCCAAATAACAGGTACCCGAGGCTCATAATGGGGCTGATTGCACTGCAGCTATGCAGCAAACATGACAGTGATATGGCTTCCGGTCCTCACCAGATCCATGTCTGATATCCAACTGACTGCCCCACGAATGGTACTCAGCAGGCTCTATCCAAGGTTTTGAGACAATGCTTCTCATACCTTCATAGTCCACATAAACACCCTGAGCCAGAGCCAAAACAACAAATCTCAGTTACAATTTGTAGATTCAAGGTAGATAGAGGATGCAAGAGGGTAGAACCCATTGACACAATGCTGTTGCTACTGGGCTCAAAAACAGGAAGGTGCTAAAGGAGAACACATGGAAGGTAATCATATCATCTGTGATCACATTCCCTGCAGTGCCCTCAGATATAACTGGGCTACCACCAGGAGCCATCGGGATTTGAAGTGTTCTAGGTGCCGCCCCACAATTCTCAGAGCACCACTGAGTCTACTGCACCAAAGTCTCGAAGTCTCGGTTGCCCCCTTATTCCTTGACCACTGCCAACCTTGGTCTCTCTCTCTTGTCTACATTGCCTGCCAGAAAATGGAGAAACTACTGGTAATAGAGGCAAGTTGGCAAAAATAGGATCATTTGGTGAAGCTTGCCCATCCTGAATTAGAAAGACAAACTCAGTCGACACTTCCTCCTTTCCTCTCCTCCTGGCCCAGTGAGCGTTGCGGCTTTGTTGTCAGCTATTCCTTTCAAATGATCTAGAGGTTGGGCAAGTTGACGTGGGCAGTCAGATGAAGAAGAAGAAGAAGATGATGATGATGAGCAGGCCAATGAAGAATGAGATGAAATTAGAAATGAGAAGAAAAGACTATTATGGTTAGATTGGAAATCTCCTGAAAACATGGTTAGTAGAATGGGCAGGATCAGATCTAATAGTTCATTATTCCATCTCAAGGTTTGAGTGATCTTGACATAGCCTTAGCGCAGGAACAACATATAAGAGTGACTTGAATCCACAAGCGTTGATCCACAAGAAGGGTTAGAGTCTGAATCTACAAAACTAACCTCTTCAACCCTTGAATTCACAAGGAGTTGTACTTGAATCCACAAGCATAGAGCACTCTCAAACAAGGAGAACACTCAAAGGAGAAAGCAAAGCTTTCAAAAAAAGGATAACTTAAAAATTGTATGTTTAAGTGTTATAATTGGAATCATATATAAGCCTCAAAAAGTAGAAGGGTCGTCTAAGAGATTTAACCCTTGAAAAGATAACACAAAAGTCTTGAAAATATAACTTTGACAGCATGTATTTGTGAGAGATAAAACTGACAAAAAAAAGCAAATTTTTCTAGGTCTTGTCGAGCCTCAACATAAAGATATTTATAAATTCCAGGACTCGCAAAATCTGTCATAAATGTTTGTGGGTCTCTAGGTAATCTTCTGCAGAATCTGTCAGGTTCTCGAGATTCCCCCTTGGCCCAATCAGCTTTAAATAGGCCTCCAATGTGAACTTGCCCAGAATAATATAAAATGGGCTCTTGGGATGCATTCTGGGCTACATCAGATCTTGATTGTGATTTCACGGATCAACATATCAACCAGCTGATTGTTACTATTAGCTGTGGTAATTTTGCCCCATTCTACTTCTAAGCAGGACATTCTCCATGCTAACTTAACACTGCTCTGATATGCAGAATGCTTTCTGATTCTTTTTCCGATAAGGGGAAGAAGATATATGCCACTATAGAAGATCCTCTACAAACATGGGAAACAATCTTCATAGGGCGCTACCATTCACTATTTTCTCATGAGGTGTGCATTACTCCTTAGTGGGGAGCCCTGCACCAAATTAGTAGTGGGCCATCCCAAAGCATTCTATTCAACTCTGATTAAATCCCCGCTTGCTAACATAGGGGGGGAACTCAGTCACATGCCATGGAGGGGTGCTCCATTTTCCATAATGGATCAGCTAAACCCCATATTGTGCAGTTGGCCCTGATCATTAGATCCTTTGCAGGCATTGGGCCCCGGGTGTTGGATCTTGGACTCATCCAGGTCCGTCTTCCTGATCAGATAGCCCATTGGACTGTTGTCCAGTACAGTGTCCTGTCCAATGTCGTCTGGCTTATCTGTACATTATTGCACATAACTAAAGATTAGAATGAAGAGGTTTTGAAGTTTTCTGCAAATTCGTTTGATTGCTTCTCTCGCTATGGTATGCTATTTTGTTTGTCAAAGAGGGATAAAACTGAGACTCAACTATGCAGACACTTTTTGCTTCGTGATGTCCTGCAACTCATCATTTAATCGGGCCTCCTTAGAGCGAGAGAGAGAAACAGTTGATGAGAGCGATAGAGAAGAGGTGTGTCTCCTATATTAGATCAGCAAGAATCTTGTACCCAGCTGCGGTTACAAGGTTTTGAATTCGGATCAGGGTGCTTATGCTTATTTAGAGCAAGAGAAGGAGTGCATCGAGGACTCTGGAAAAACCAAGAAAGACAATGAGAGAGAGAGAGGTCTCATGACCTCAAGGGGGAGAGAGAACTTCCCTGCTGCGATATTGACAGAAACACTGTCGCCCAGTTCTGTTGCTTTTAACCAGTATCCATCTCAGAAAGAAAGTTAGAGAGAGAGGGTGGGTCTAATGAAGGAGAGAATGTCTTCTTCACCGCAATGTTGATCAGCAAGGAACTAAAATCCAGTTATGTTTCCCCTTTTGATCAGTCTACCTCTCAAAGAGAGAAAGATGAGAGAGAGAGGTCTCAAGGGGGGAGTGAATCTTTCCTGCTGCCATCTTGATCAAAGTAAATAAATCGCAGTTCAGTTGCCACGTTTGATTAGTATGCAACTACTATGCATATCACAGAGAGACAGAAACATCTCAGAAAAAATAAAATAGATTATAGTTTAGTTTTTATCAAGCCAAACAGACCCAAACATTTGGCTAGTTACGTATGGGTCTGGAATTCAGAGGAAATTTGTGAGTCTGCTGGACCCAAGCCAGACTGGATCTGGACTGGACCCCCAAGACTCTGGACTCTGGACCCCAATGCCTAATCCTTCTGTGAATTTTTGCATGGACCTCAACATCAGTCTTTGGATGATGATCAGACAGATCTATTGAACTGTGAAACATAGGCTCCAGTGTTATACTCTGAAATAACATCAAGCCGCATAAATGACAAAAATATTAGGCACAAAAATATAATAGTTAAATAGATAGCTACAAAGCTTCCAATTTTTTGCTTTACTTACAAGAGAGAGACTCTGGAAGGTTGCTTCTCTCCAAAGGTTCTCCCGAAGAAGATTAGGTGCTGCACCATCTTCACTACCAAAAGCACAAAACATCCGTGTATCCCTCAGTCTCATAAGTACACCATCTACCCTTAACTGAAAAAAATGAATACAAATGAAAATTGATTCTGTCGTTAGATGCAGATTGACATTGAAGTACAATTTAGTGTTATAACTATATTTTAGCAAGTTTCCGTAGTAGAGAACAAACACCCTCTCTGAATATCCCTTTCTCAACATGTCTCTCTTAATATCCTTCTACCTCAATATTTGTTACTCTTCACCTCACGGTTTTTTTCTCCAATGAGCAAATATTTCCTAATACTCTGTCACTAGCATATTTAAGTAACTCGTACACCTCCCTCTCTCTCTCTCTCTCTCTCTCTCTCTACCCCTCCCCCCCTCTTCTCCCAACAGATACTATCTAGTAGTCTGCCACAAATATATTGATAAATTCTGTCAGGGACAAATCAAGCATCATCCTTTGTTGTCAAGAGTACAGCAGCTTAGAGATATGGGTTGAGAGTGAGAGAGAGAGGATTTCAGGGGTAGGATACCTCATCATCTTGATGACGAACTCAGCAATCAATGATAACATATTCCATCGTAAAAGGCCCCTTAAATAGGGCTATACAATGTTACCATTGTAACGGTAACTGTCAATGGGATCATAGAGCCGTTACTCTCTCTGACTATTACACATGTTACTGACCTTAATACCCTTTAATAAAGGGTTGTGCCATCTATAAAAGGAGAGCTAACAGCAGTACTGTTACATTGACCGTTCAAATATAACTTTCATTTCTTTTATCTATTTTCTTATACAATGACTGCTCCAAGAAGTTGTTCAATATGCGCCTAAGGTTTCTGAGGTTTTTACCTACAGTAACAATACTATGTAATATATGTCTAATAATAATATCGGACTTCCAGCCCATTTAAGGCCCCTTATCTTCACTTCTTATATAAGGACTTACTTATTTTCTTTTCCACATGCAAGTTTTAGGGTTTTTTGCTCTCACCGTCAATATAGTATCAGAGCCATAACTCCTCTTACCGTCATCGTGGTCATTAGGCATTACAATCGTCATTCCTGGTATGTCATCTCCTCCCACTCCAACGCGCTCTCCTCTCCATCATCATCTCTAGCCGTCACTGCTATCAAGCTTTCCTATTGTCGACCTTGTGGTCGACGTCCATCCCTCCGCTCCGTCTCGTGCTCCGCGACACTGCGCTTAAATAGTTGTGACTCTTACGGCTACCTCTTCTCTAACTTTTTCCAGTACTCTTGTTCCACAATATCATGTGACCTTGACGTCAGTTGTGTATGATGTGCTTTACCGCTCCGAGGGTATTGATACCTCTTCTTCAACCAACCTCACCTCGCTTACAGCTCCCTCCACGTCATGTACATCCGCTCTCCTTGCTTCCACTTCGTCGTGAATTATTGCTTTGGGGGCTTTCTCTTATTAGACCGGGACTTCTTCTCTCTTCTTGTGATATCATCCTATCCCCCTCCCATCTCTCTATTACCATTGCCGATGGACGACCTTGTCTAGTTCAAGGCCATGATACTACTTGTGTCACTAATTCTCTTTCTCTTCATCAAATCCTCTATGTTCTCGATTTTCTTGTGGACCCTCTCTCCAATAGTACCATCACTCATGTTCTTTTCTATACAATTATCTTCTTTCTTTTCATTGCATTTTCCAGGATTTATACACTAAACAAAGGATTGGTTAGGGCCGTGAAAACGGGCGGGATATCTATGACCTAGTTCTGAAGAACCTTCCTTGAGTTTTCGAGTTCTTTTGGTTACATCTACAATTACTTCTTCCCTTTTGTGGCATCACTATTTAAGTCATTTATGTTTTGACAAAATCAAAAAGACCCTATAATAGTTTTCTCTTACTCACTTTATGCCTGAGTCATATTAGTTGAACTAACATCATCGATCTGAGTCATATTAGTTGTGATGACATCCCCTCTCCAGCAACTTTTGATTTTCTTCACTACGATATTTGGGGTCCCTCTTGTAACCCGTCTTTTTTGAGTCATCACTTCTGTATCATGTTTGTTAATGATTACACTCGTGTGAGTTGGGTTTACCTCTTTTGTGATCGCTCTAAGGTTGTTACTATGGTTACCCACTTTATTACAAAGGCTGTTACTCAATATTTTACTTCGCCAAAGATTCTTTGTACCGATAATGCTCTCAAGTTTGTTCAAACCTCTCTCCATACCTTCCATGTTAATCGTGCTATCATCTACCAGACCACTTATCCTCACACCTCACAAGAAAATAGTATCATTGAGCGGAAAAACTATCTACTCTTTGATATCACATGCACACTACTAATTGAGATACATGTCCCATCTTACCTTTGGTCTAACACCCTCATGACTGTCACCTATCCTCATAATCAGCTCCCTTTTTTGCTCCCCTTGGTGGCACTATTCCCCTTCACCATGTCTTACTACTTCTCCTCTCTTCTCCCTTCTTCCTTGGGTCTTTGGATGTATTGTATTTGTTCAAGATCACTCTTCTTCCTCTCCAAATTCACCCCTCACACTCTTGAAGGCATATTTGTTAGTTACTCTAGCACACAGAAGGGCTACTAGGTGTACTTTCTTGACACTCGTCGTTATGTAACTTCTAATAATGTCATCTTTCATGAGGACTCTCGATTTTTTTCCTCTCTCCCGCTTTCTTTGACTCTTGTTGTTGCATCTCCTCCGGTTAGCTTCTCTCTCCTTATGGTCATTGTTGATCCCCTCCCTTCGCTTCCCTCTCCTCCAATCCCTCTCTCCTCTTATTTCCTCGGTTCCGCCAGTCTCTTCTGCTTTGGATATAGATATGTTGTCCCCCTCTTTCACTATGAGCTCGCCATCCTCAAACATTGCTCCCCCACCCCTCCCGATGATCTTCACCTTTCTCATCACCCTTCGCAAAGATACACATGCTTATATTCATCATCTCATTTCTCACTTTATTTCTCATGATTGACTTTTCTTCCTCTTTTCGTGCCTTTGCCCTTTCAGTTGTCTCCGAGTTGATTCCACGATTGTATGTTGAGGCTGCACAAGTACTTACATGAAAAGCGGTGATGGACTCGAAGGTGGAGGCCTTGGTTTCTCGCCTAACTTTGATCCTAGTTCCTCGTCCAACAGATGCCAACATTCTTATATGCAATTAAGTCTTTACCCTAAAAAATCATCTTAATGGGACCATTGCGCCTCACAAGGCGTGTCTATTTGCTCATGGCTTTACCCAAGCATATGACATTGACTATACCGAGACATTTTCCCCAGTAATTTGTCTCAACTTTGTTCATGTGCTCCTCTCTCTCGCCATCAATCTAGCTTTGTCTTCCACCAATTAAATATTTCTAATGTCTTTCTTTATGGTAATGATGAGAAGCAAGTCTTTCTGGAGCAACCTCCTGGGTATATTGTTCAAAGGTCTCATCCAAAATGTGTTTCCTACAATGAGCTATCTACTCGCTCAAGCAGAGTCCACATACTTGGTTTACCAAATTTAGTAGTCTTCTCTCTGCCTTTGGCTTCATACCATGTGCCCCTAATCCTACCGTACTCACTAAGAAGACTAAAGACAATCTTATCATTCTTACTGTCTACCTAAATGATATTCTTTTGACTGGTAGTGATAACACAAGTATTCATACTATCAAGACTTATTTATAACAACACATCAATATCTGTGACCTAGAAAGTCTCAAATGCTATCTTGGGATTGAGTTTGCGCATCAGGACACAAAGCTAGATTTGTACCAATAGAAATATGCTCTTGGCATGCATTAGGAGATAAAACTTCTCTAGTACAAGCCGGAGACTTCACCTATGAAAGATCGCCCACAGTTTTGGGATACTTCGTCTCCACTCTTTGAGGATGCTAATAGCTATCGAAGATTGTTAGGCAAGTTAACATATCTCACCGTCACTCGCCCTGACATCATGTACGTGAGTAGTATTCGGGAATGAGTTAATGTAAGAACCTCGACGAGTCCATTGAGAGGGAGCTCTACAACTTCAACCATATATCAAATATGCCCTAAGAAGAAAGCTCATCTATCGACGAGATGGCCATCTTTGTATCGAGGCTTGCTTTGATGTTAGGTACGTAGGTGACAAGGGAGATCATAAATCGACTACAAGCTATTTCATATATATTGGAGGTAACCTTATTATCTGGTGATCCCGGAAATAGAAAGTGGTGTCAAGATCTAGCTCAAAGCCTGAATATCAAGCTATTGTATGAGACCACGCAAGACATGGTATGGCTTCATTCATTTCTCGAAGGTCTCGGCATATCATCTCCATCTTCAATGCCCATGTATAGTGATAATCAAGCCGCTATCTTTATCATTGAAAATTTCTCTTTTCATGAGCGTACAATGAGAATGATTGTCATTATATTCGAAACAAGGTTATGCCTGAAATTCATTTTCACCTCTGATGTAGAGCTTGAGAACTCATCAGCTTGTAGACATCATCACGAAGAGTCTAGCCAGGATCTCCTATGACGCCACGTGTACCAAGCTGAACATGTTTGATTTGTATGCTCCAACTTAAGGGAGAGTGTCTGATAGTGGTATCAAGCTCCCGGCTCATTTAGGACCCCTTATCTTCACTTTCTATATAAAGATCTATATACTCTATTTTCACATATAATTCTAGGGTTTCTTGCTCTCACTGTCAACAATATAAAATTATAAAAGGTAATTTAGAATTAAAAAAATCATCATAAGACACTCTTCATCAAGCTGAAACATGAACATTTTTCACTTCTAGATTGACTTAGATTTCTGCAAGTTGGTACTTTAAAGTTTTTCACACCACTACCATGTTGAAGGTCTGAAAGGCAGGTGTCTCAAGGACTTCAGTATAGGTGTCTCTACTATCTCTAAGTTCTTTAGTATAGGTGTCTCAAGGACTCATGCACCTTCACAACCTTAAATGCTAGTGCCTTAGGGACTTGTGCACTTCTACTGCCTCAACAATCTTAACTGTTGCTGCCTTAGGGACTTATGCACTTCTGTTGCCTCAAAGGTCTTAAATGCAGGTGCCATGAGGACTTCTACACCTCACCTGCCTCAAAGGTCTTTAGAGTAGGAGACTCAAATACCTATGCACCTCTGCTATCTTCTAGTCTTGAATGCAGCGGCCACAATGCATGCATCTCCTCAACAGAGTATTTGCAGCATTGATGGCTGGAGGATGAAGCATTTAATTGAACATCTTGTATGCAACCATGATTGCATTCAAATCAGATGAGCTATTGCTCCAGTTGCAGTCTGTACACAACACATGTAGACAGCCATGATTTTTTCAATCTACACAAATCGTTTCCCCAAGAAGATCTCCATTCACCAGACCACTCAAGTGTCCAAGTGACCAGCATAATAAATCTGCAGGAAGAATGAAGTAGTCCAAAGACAAACCTTACCCAACCTTCAATAATCCATATCTCCTCCAACCTAGTTTTTCGTGTGGTGCATTGCCATCTTCTTGAATCTGAAAAGAGTGACCACTGGCCACCTTGGAATGTGTGATCATGATCTCTACAAGGGGCAGAAATCCCTCAGGATGGAATTATCGGTGGTCTTCCAATAGATGGTGTCACCCCTGCTGCTTGACTGAATTCTAGATAGGAGATGAAGAAGAAACTATGGTTTCCTAAGTCAGACGCCACCATTAAATCACATCCAGGAACTATTGTTCTTTCCATCTCTTCCATTTTTCCCTCTTTTGTCTTTGCAGCAAACAAAAGGCATGAGTGTCTTGAGTGGAGAAAAGCATGAGTGTCATAGTAGAGTGCATGGCCCTTGACGTTGGCTGGCGAGGGGAGAGGCATGGCTCTTGACGAAAAACCTGTAGCGAGAGAAAGGAATCAGGAGAGACCAAAGGAACAGGATGTGCAGAGCCTCTTCATCCTCTTCTACGCACTCTCTCTTCTTGGAGGAAGCGGGGGACACATTAGCATCCACATCAACATAGAGGGCAATTTTCATTGCTCGAACTGAAGAGAAAAGGAGGTGCAGCAGCAGACAGAAAATGTCATTTCTTGCCTTCACCACAGCAGCAATCTCAAATCTACTGATCTACCGATTCTTTATCTAATTCAGAAGATGATATGGCAGGGGATGATCAGGAGCACAGAGAAGAATATGAAGCTCCCGCAATGGCAGAGGATGAAGACAGTGTAGTTCAAATCCAGTTCAGGTCGGTTGTACACATCTCATGTCAGAAGATATGAAATCCTTGTCTGCCAGCCCAATTTGACTCCATCAAGGAACAGAGAAGGGGCCCATCGCTGGTCTCTACCACTCATCCTGTATGGCCTAATGAAGTGCCAAAGTAGCAGAGATCAGGCGAGCTCCTGCAGATAGGGAATATGTTGAATATCACCAGATGCCACCAAAACTTGGATCATTGCTCTGATACCATGTCAAGAGTACAGTGGCAGAAAGACAGGCTGAGAGAGAGAGAGAGAGAGAGAGAGAGAGAGAGAGAGAAGATTTCAGAGGGAAGGTGGAGGTAGTGGGGGTAGGATCCCCTGCTGCCTTGAAGACGAACTTAGGCAATCAATTATAGTGTATTTCATAGTAAAAGGTCCTTTACATAGGGATATACAATGTTACCGTTGCAATGGTGACAATACTATGTGATATAAAATATTAAAAAAGGGTAATATACAACATTTTACGCTGTAAAAAACACCATCTCACAATATTTCTGATAAACCTTTGATGTTTCACAGAAAGGTTGGGAGAGGCAGATAGAGATGAGGCAACAAATGTGACAGATGTGAGTAAGAGGAAGTGGAGCACCACCAAGCTCTGAGAGGGGCTGAGAAGAGAAACTATGACGAAGGCAGAGAACAGGCAATGAGAGGACATGTTAAACCTGATGACAGGGAAGAGACAACCATTATCTTCAATTTCATTTTTCATGCTCATATAATGAAACACCTTATTTATATCCTTTCTCAAGGCCCTAGGGCAGTTTCTTACTGTTATAAATCTGTAAATACTGCTGCTCAGACAGAGATCAGGATGTTTAGAAAGTAGGGTTTCAACCCCAGAGAAATAGTAGGAAGAAGGAAAGGCACCTCTAGTATCCATTTAGAGGCTATTTATATAAAATGAGGTGATCGTTACATTTTAACTGTCACTTTTACAATAGTGACTCGCGATAGGGCAGAAATATGAAACAGAAAAAGGACATCAGTACAAATACAGGAAAAATAGGGTAAATTAGTAAGTCGTCGCCGTTTGCTTACATTTGCCCTAAAGTTTTTTTTTGGGGGAAAAAGGTACAATCGCCCTACAATGAAGTTATTAAAGACTATCTACTACAAATTATGCCTCCATGTTCATATTGCATGTTAAACTAACTTATGCACGAAAAGTACATGTTAATCCAAAATTCGGATGCATTACAAGGAAGATAACATACCCAGAAGCGCAGTAGAAGAAACCAACAGCTAGGCATCACTCTCTGACATGTCATCATTAAAAACTTAGAACTTGATCAAGATTTACCCGCAAAATAAGCCAGAAAATTACCACTTTGACAGTTAAGAGTGAAACTCCGCTGTCTGCCAATTCATCTTCATACAGAACAACCTGATAATGTAGTAAATGTGCAGTAATCAAGACAATGAAATCAAAGGTATTATGGCTTGAATACCTACTTCATCATAGAACAGTATAGGTTCGTTTGGCCCCAGGGCAGCAAGATCTATCTTTCTCCTCACAAAATTCCCATTTTAGTTGGGGATGTGAATCATACTGTGCCAACTGAAATGAAGAATCATTAAATGAGATAATAACAGGGAAGAACAGCACTGTCTGTTTCAAGATATTTATGTTTTTTTTCAATTTAACGCACTTTCTCTTTCCTCTTCAGTCACTGTTTAGCTACTCCCCAAGCAAGTAGGAAGTCAACTATAGTTCATGAATTTTTCCCACAGTGGCCGTGTTGCAGCTGTGCAGCCTCAACATGATACACTGTTATCAGGAACCTTTCTATGCTCCATGTAACTTTTATTTGTATTTCTGTTCTCATAAATGAGAACTATCAGTGAGTTATGAGGCAATCCAAAACTCTGTTCTGAGCAATGTAAAGGGGATGTTTTGCCCTAGTCATCAATTAGAAGTTTGGCTTCCATTCTTTTTCAGCCCAATATAGGCCTCCTCGTGTAACCCTGGTTAGATTTTATTGACTCTTCTCATTCCGTTATCTCACCTGTCCACATGGTATGAGAGCAGGCTTCCACAGTTTCCAAGAGCTGTCATCCAGGGAATGGAAATTTCCCCTCTGCCGCCCAACATTCCTTCCGATTGTCATGTTAGTCTGCCATCAGTCTCTCTCTACCAATGTGAGCTTCCAGATCTCTCCAGCTACTAGTCTCTGGCTGCCGCCTCATCTGCTCAGCGATGATGCCATGGTCAGCCTCTCTTGTTGCATGTATGTCTTGCGCTATCGGCAGTGTTCTCTCTCTACATGGCGGCCTAGCCATGCCATCTTCTAGGTATGGTGGGGCCAATTTTTGGGCACAACAGTGGGGGGCTGTGCACCGCCCTCCTCTGGGTAATGCCCCCCTTCTGAAGGCAATGATGGTGACCACTCACCCAGCCATTTTTGGCATGGCCACCACTCGCACTCTTTAACTTGGTGCAGCCTATTCTGGTTGCAGTGGCATCCAGGGCCTCCAATGCATCTGCTTGGCCGCAATCTTGTCGCTATCACCATCCCTGCTTGCTACATCACCATCACCATCACAATCGCCATCCGAGAGAGGAGACCTTTTAGTCCTCTGCTGACTCTCTTTGGCATTGTTTGCCTCTCTGATTGCTTTTGGCCCTCTTACTAACTTCTCAGCTTCTTATTAAGCCAGCTACTTACCAGGCCATTAGACAGGTTTACCCAAGGGATCCAGGCAGCCCAAATTGCCCAGGGAACCAACCTGGGGATCCTAGCCTCCATCCTTTGGTGCTTCCCAAGTTCTTGTTGAGCTTTGGAAGAGGGGGGAAGTCTCAATCCAGTGCCCCTCGAGGTTTACTCCAATCTTTAAGGCTGGGCTGCACAATTTCACAACCACCACCTTCAAATCCATTGCCAGGGGCCATTTCCCTGCCACGGGAGAGTTTTGTGCAATATCAATCAAAGACCTGCATCCCAGATCTTGTACGGCAGTTAAAAGCATTGGGTATCCTTGCTCTCTCCGCCTTCATCATCAACAGCAGGATGATGCCCTGAATGCACGAGCCCAACTACCGCAAGCGCGTCCCCTCCCCCTCCCCCCCCCCCCCAAGTCTGGATTACGGCGATGAATTCTCCTCAGATGCTTTATCAGCCAAAGATTCATTACCATGAAGCCATAGTCATGGCTAACAGAGCGGCTGAAAAGCCCCACGCCAGGATTGGGATCGGCATCGTCACCAGTTGCATGAAATTCCCTATTTTTTGGGACCCCACTGGGCATCGTCCAGGAAAGCGAAAGGGAATGCTTCCAGACCATGGTATACTATATGGAGGCTGACTGGTTTGACTATTGATGACTGGGGCACATTCACTGAGCAGCATGGCTTCAAGGAGCAATTATTTGAGAAATTTGGAGTCGAGCTAGAAAAGACACATCATCATCAGTTGAGCAAGTTCCAGAAAACGGGCAGTGGCAAAATTGTAGCAGAGCTCATTCGATTGGTGGGGAATCTACCAGAAAAGATGACACCCATGTCAATGCACCAACTTAAGGGGGAGCATATCCGAAAGCATTCTTTTCTTTGTGAATTTTTATTTGAAGTTCTGTCCTCATAAATGATACTATTTGTGAGTTAATTATCTGGTAATTTGAGACCCAACACTGTGGTATTGTAAAAAAGGATGTTTTGCCCTAATCATGCATTAGAAGATTGACTTTCTGATGTGATCCTGCTTAGGATGTATCAGAATCCTGAGAGAGAGAAGGGATAGAGGGGAAGAGAGTATTAAAAAATTAAAGAAGAAAGTCCCATAATGATTGCTATCCAAAAACCCTACATGTCAGGGACTTTATACCCCTTTAACCAATGATCCAATTACCCCAGTGTAGGTTCATATTATTTCTCCCCCATTAGTGCCAGCTTGCCCTCATGCTCGTTGGAATGATGCTGCGATGGATAGTGACAGATGCAGTTGTGGCTGGCAACTTCAACAGGGTACAGAAGCATAGTGTAGCATAAACCACAATGGGCACAGACTGCTCACGTAAAGCTTGAATCAAATTAAGCAGCCAACAAGCCTATTGCAGTTACAAAAGTAGCCATAGCGAATGGTGGCAGATGTGGCAATATTAATGGCAGCTGCCATGGTGACTATGGCTTGGCAAACTCTGTGGCGGCATCTGCTGACAGTGGTGGACATGGAAGCTGCTTCGGCAGGGTTTGTGATGGTGATGCACTGGAGGACACGCACCGGATTGAGTCTGCGGCTTCGCTGCAGACTGGGCCACAGTTTGAACTGCAGGATAGGGGGACTGGGCTAACTAAGCCCTGGCTGGGCCCAATGAGTCAGGCCAGCTTGAACAAACCCGCCAGGGCCTCAACAGCTTGTGTCTGATATCTTTAGCCTGGCCAGATTTGGCGGTCTATCGTGTGAAAGGCTAGTCACAGCCTGAAAGTTTATGACCAAAGCCTCCAATTGTGGTTGCCCCTCCAAAGGCAGCTTGGCCAGCCTCCCTTGAGGCCGATTAGCCAACAGCAACACAAGCTCAATTGGTGGCTGCAGAGCCAGGCCCACAGTGCTGCCACAGCGGATCTTTCCCGGTGACTTCACAAAGGCAGGAGCGCAGTAGCAAGGTGACAACCCAAGAAGGCAATAGTAGTTATAATGATGGACAGCTATGAAGCAATCTCAGATTCAGGAACATCCTTGACAATGACCTCTGTCGAGCCCTTTTCTCCCAGATAAGTTTCCTTCCTTGGATTGCAGATCTCCAACAAAAACTATGTTCTTCAAATCTCTTATGCATTCCAATCTCACCAATATTATTTCTGTACACTGCCTCTATATTTCCTTCATTTCTGCATGCAATTTCTTAAACGATTGCTTCCCGATCTTTCTTTGTTTCCACTGCCCAAGAAAGCGGATCTTAGACCATTGATATGATCCCACTTAGGATGTATTGGAGTTGCACGTGAGGGAGGAAATAGAGGGGTAGAGAGTAACTCAGAGATAAAAGAAGATAGACCCAAAATGGTAGATATCCAAAACCACTACATATACAGTCTTTATACCCTTTAATCCAATGGCCCAATTATCCCATTTAGGTAGTGTCACTCTCATTCTGCCTTCTGCCAGCACTCCACTACAGCAGCTAGGGTTTGAAGACCGAGCAGGAACCTCTGCCTCCAGTGCATAGACAGAGGCTAGGAGAGAGACATGCAGAGAGGGAGGGGAGGGAAGGAAGATCAAGCAAGAGATGTAAACAAAGATAGAACAAGAGAGTGAGAGTTAAAAACAAGAGGTAGTCAGGAAGAAGAGGGGGGGGGGAGAGAGAGAGAGAGAGAGAGATGCAGATACTATTGACCAGTCAATGCAGATACCGTTGATCTGTGATGTAAAAGGATCACAATTGTCGAAATTTACTAAAATGTGCATGATCATCAAATTGCTCAACGCCCCCCTAAGGGTCATCTTGAATGGAGCCTTCTTTTTTTGAGTTGTTGGATAAGTCTAATCACAGATTCAACTGTTCCCATTAAGAAGAATCATTTTATTTTTCGTATTTCCATCTTCTCATTTGGATTCAGGGTTTCTCTAGTCTTTGCACCATCTTACACTGCCACTGATGCAGCAAGAAAGAAAGATTACAGAGAGCGAGGAGAGTATGAGAAAGAGGAGAGAGAAAAGAGCAAAGCAGAGAAAGGCAGGGAGAAGAGAGCCGAGAGAGGGGGAAGAGAGGCAATTACCACATTCAGCTGATTGTGGTGATTATAATCACATTCTGCATGAATTGTTTTTTTTTTGAATAATAGAAGGCAGATCACCCATAATGGTGAACAGCGATACAAGTGAAACTAGGGGGTAACGAGACCATAGAAGATGGCCCATCGTGCCCTCTATGACTCCACCTCACACGTTTACAAACCACAAACCAACCAACCTCTCCACTTCCTGGATGACTCCCTCACTCGATACCGCTTTCCCCTCAAACATCACCTCATTACGGTGCAACCATATGGCCCATAGAACCGCGAATCTTTTCCCCCGAACTGCCTCGTGACCCCGCCTCTGCCTCGGTAACGTAGCCCAGAAAACTGAACTTGACGTGATCTCTGAGAGCCCTTGACTAGCCCAAATCCTTATAGCAATGGGACATTTAAAGAACAAATGTTCACAGTCTTCATCATGTGCTCTACATAGCATGCATATGGCTGTCCCGGTTGAGACTAATCGTCGATACCTCACCCGAGTCAAAATCCGGTGTCTAGCAATCGTCCATGCAAACACCGCCACCTTACGAGGTATTCTCTGCTTCCACACAGCGCGACATGCATCTAGAACAACGGGGTCTGCAATATGCGTGGTCCTCAGTTGCCGATACAGCCCTCGGACTGAAAAGGGGTCCTTCCTCCAAATCCAACCATCCAGGGTCCCTTCCCTTGGCCTCCACCCCTCCAACATCTGCTGCATACTCAAGAAATCCTCCAGCCTCTGAGCCGATAAATGAGCCGCAAAAGACGGGCTGATTCATTCTGCATGAATTGTTGATCATATCAACTGTCCATTGCTGATCATCCAACCATATTATAAACATTATATTTAAGGGCCCCCTAATGATGAAATATACCATCCTTTATTTAATTTCAGTTGATATTTCTCTCTCATGTCCTATGTCTCTGGGACACCCAAGCAGTTCACAAAATACTCAGGTGACAACCATGAAATGAAGCAATTTTCATAAAAGATGAAGTTTTCAATAAAGCCACGGTTTTTATTTGCTACTGCTTAATTATAGAAATCGGAAACAGAAATAGAAATAATGAAGATGTCGCAGTTTTGAGTGAAAAATGTGTGGATGGAATGAAAATGTAAAATGAAAAGAGAGAAATTGGGGTCACGTACTTTAGTTCCCTGATCAATCTTCTCACTACCACAATATGGGGTAGTGAAAGTGTAGTCGTAATCTAATATCACTTCTTCAGAGGGTTTGCTGTAAATGAATAACATTAACCATAATGATCCAGTACTAGCATGAAAAGAAAGAAAGTAGAAATTAAAACATGTTTGCACTATAAAACTTGGACCCAAAGAAATTAGGGAATAGGATGGATAAAAAAAACACAGCATGCCTACCATCTGAACTTCCATTTTGCTGCTGCCGGGACTTCAACGGGAGGCAACGATTCTTGCTTCCACCCTTTTAGAGCATCAAATGCATTAAAGTGGATCTTAAATCCACTCTTCTGATGCAGGAGGCATAGTGAATTACCACCAAAGACCATTTCCGGTAAGTGAGATGTTCCCAGACCTTTTTCCCATCTGCGTAAGACAATAAATGCAGGCATGTATGTCGTAACTAGAAAAGCATAAATTTTAACATAGAGACTGTCCCACGTTGAAAACTGTTTAAATAAAAAAGATTTGGGGTTATGCCCAGAATATAAATATTGCATATATGTCCCTGTTGGAGCTTCACAAATGTAACGGTCTCCTTTAAATGAATAAAGCTGTAACAGAAGGAATAAAATAATAATCTCTCATTTGCACTACAAGCTATCTGTTTTCTCCCCTCCATACTTTCTAAGATCTACTCTCAGTGCTTCACGGATTGGTCAAATGTAAATTGTCAAAGATATTGGAAAAGGAAAAATAAATACTTGATTCCTCTCTACCTTCCCAATGAAGGGATCCAGATTCAGATCCTATCAGTTCTTAAGCTTGAATAAGATATAGATAAGATGAGATATCCAGGGTGAAATAGGTTAGATGAGATGAGGTACAAGTGGAGAAGAGGAAGGGGGGTTGCCCAACTCCAGACTGCCTGAGATGAGAAATGCCCTTGAGGGATGGGAGAGGATGCATGAAGAGAGAAGGGAACCCAAGGAAACTTCCATCTCCCAAGAGAAGGGAACCCCCTCCCCCCCCCCCCCAACAAAAAAACTGCTGTCTAGTGAGGGTAAAAGGTAAAAGCTTACGTAATAGGTTCACAGCATGAAGAAAAAAATAAAAACGCACAAAATGGTATTTCTTTTAAATAAATACTGTTCTCTTGCTTAGACGATGTTGCATTAACCCTTTGAATCTAGAGCAATGTCAGGATCAGGTCAATCTTCTCGTTGAAATCAGTCTGCTTCACCTTTATCTTGTTGATTTGCAACTCCATCTTCACTATCTTGACCTCTTTTGCTTGTTTTGCCATTCTTTGATTGAATTACTCTGATACCAAATGGTAAGGTTCTACTCCTCGCTGAACTACCTTTGAACTGAATCTTGATGAGAGGAATCTCAAGAAGAACTCAATTGAATATCAAGAAGTGTTTGAGAAGGCACACAAGAAAGGAAAATCAAGAAAGTCTCTTCTTCTCTCTCAATGGAAAGTACAATTCAGAAGCCACATTCCCATGCCGGCCTAAGTTCTTGAATACCTTAAACTGACAGGCTTCCCTTTTATTTCAAGATATCCGTGCCTCTGCCTTATTTGAAGTGCATGAAAGGCCAAAACCCGATGGTCTTACTGAGGTGGATCTGAAAGAGGGACAGCTGTCCCCATTTCTTCTTCATCACGAATGTGATTAATTGGCTCCAACCACCTGATGTGCCGGGAAGATAGGGAAAAGAGGAGTGTCATCAAAGGTGGTCGCAGATGAAAGAAATGGCTGCTCAGCTGTGGAGATGAAGGCAATCAGGAAAGCAGACGAGAGAGAGAGAGAGAGTTGGGAGAAAGAGAAATGGAGAGCATCAGCAAATCAATCAGAACTTCCTTTGGGGAGAGGAAGAGAGAGACAGCAAGCAGGGAAGAGAGGGAAAGGGGGAAGCCAGCAGAGGTGGTCACAGATGACAGAAATGGCAGCTTGGCAGTGGAGAAAGAGGCAAGAATGGAAGCAGACAAGAGAGAGATGAGAGATAGAGAGAGAACTGGGAAAGAGGGAAATGGAGAGCATCAGCAGAGGTGGTGGCAGCGGCTGTGGAGCCAGCCAGGGTGGGTGTAGGCAGTGGTGGAAGACTTTGGAGAGAGAGAAAGAGAGAGGGAAATGGAGAGCATTAGCAGAGGCAGAGGCAGCAGCTGTGAAGCTAGGGTGGATGTAGGCAGTGGTGGAAGACTTTGGAGAGAGAGAAAGAGAGAGGGACATGGAGAGCATTAGCAGAGGCAGAGGCAGCAGCTGTGAAGCCAGGGTGGATTGAGGCAGCAGTAGAAGAGTTTGAGAGAGAGAGAGAGAGCTGGGGAGCTGGGAGAGAGGGAATGAGCACTGCAGAAGTGATGGCAAAGCATGGAAGGCAGAGGCAACAGTGGCAACTGTGGAGAGAGAGATGGTGAGCTGTGGAGAGTGCCAGAAACGGCCATGGCGGTGCCAGTGGCGCTGCAGAGGTGGTGGCAAGAGACTTTGGAGAGAGACATGTCTGGTGAGCTGTGAAGATAGGAAGAAAAGAGACAGCATCAGCAAAGGTGGTGGCAAGAGACTTTGGAGAGAGAGATGTCTGGTGAGCTGCAAAGATAGGAAGAAAAGAGACAGCATCAGCAGAGGGGGTGGCAGTAGATGTTGAGCCACAGAAGAGAGAGGCAGTGGTGGCAGACTTTGGAGAGAGAGACAGTCAGCTGGGTTAAAACAGAAAGGGGGAGTGCCTGCAGAGGCAGTGTCAGATCATGGAAGGCAAAGGCAGCAGTGGCTATTAGAGGAGAGAGAGAGATGTAGCATGGCAGGCAGCAGCAGAGCCGCAAGAGTGAGGAGGCGGTGGTGGAGGCAGCAGGAGGTTTCAGGAGGTCAACCTCCCAGAGGACTTCTCGATTCTTGCAATTCATGGGCTGGGAGGTGAATCAGAGAGAGAGCAGCCCCTCGTCCCACATAAAGAAGATCAGGAATGAGGCTGGCTGAGGAATCAGTGAGAACAAAGCCCAAAATGGCCTGAAACCTAAGCACAATGGAAGGGTGAGATACTTTTGGCAATATGCTTCAATCATTGAAGCCGTTAGCATCCAAAGTTCAATTCAGGGATCTTCAACGCTCTGACAAACCTTGATGACCATTGTGAGCTAAAAGGATCAGCACACCAACAACTCGCAATGGCATCCACTGTTTTGACACATGATTCTCGATTGATTATCAATTGATAAAAAGAAACTGTTAAAGAAAAAGCTGCACAATCGGCCAAGCACCAGATAACTCAGTCAAACTAAAATGTCCATTCCTGCCCAAACTGTGACTAATGTAAGAGCATACTCTTTGCAGAGCATGGATAATTTCGTCCAAGAAAATGATGGGGTCTATAATTATGCTGTGCAAGTTGGACAAGAAGGCCTGCAGGTTCAGCTAGAGAGAAAAGAGTTTCGCAGTCGTCATTCCACCCATTGAAAGTCACATCTCGCTTACCTCTAAGTATTCCTCCACCTTTTTTCCTTTCTTTGTATACTCTCATATTTAATGGGGCATTATTATGTGGGAGGATTTAAGGAATGTAGACTCTCAGAGTGCACATTCATAGGACTCGTCTCTTGCAGGGGAAGATGGTGCATAGATGATTGAAAATAACATTCAAAACCTCTGTTGTCTTTCAGAAACGAAAAGTAAAAATGAATAGATACCTGAACTTAATTAATCCAAGAACAACTAAATACAAGAGAGAATACATAAACAAGATGTCATGAGATCACTGGACTCCCAAAGGTTCTCAAATGGTGCATGACAAAAACCTGTAGTTAAAAATTACTCGTCTACTGGTAACTCAAGCTAGAAAAATGTCAAATTGTGCAAATCGAGCTAGAAAAACCCTGGGAATCTGATATCTGACTAGTAGTTTGTGGAGCCATATCTGGCAGAAGGAATACTTTCAAAAACAGAAAAGAGGTACAGAACACTTTAAAAAGAAAAATTCTGCAACTCGTTACAAATCATTCCCGTAATTAAGGATTCAAAAGAGAAAGGTGATCTGGAAGCTGTTTCTCGATCTGTAGAAAAATAACACGTAGATTTTATGTCGTAAAAATATAGATGGAAAGAACACGCTAACGCTCTTGAATTTCGATTTTTACAAATCCTGATGCAACAATGAATGTTATATTCCCTCCAGTTAGCGGCTAAATCGTGGCTTTGTGTCCCCCGATTTCAGTTCCTATTTCTGTTTCATATAGGATTTTTCCATAAACAACCATCGAAGGCTCGAACTATCAAGTATCAAATAAGCAGAACGATTTCGAAAAGTTAAACACTGAGACGCGAGAATGATAAACCGCGACTAATCTCACCGACAACTGAGTCATCAAACTACACGAATAAGGCGAGGGATTTTAAGATGGCTCACTCTTCCCGTTCAGACGAGGTAAGTATAGAACGCTTGCAGGATTCAATGATCCAGCCCTTGAGTCGCACGCCGCAGCGCCCTCCCTGCAACCGCTCCCCACCAACCGCTTTCAGATCTCTGTCCGTTTCATCAGCAACGAAATACTCCACCTTTCTCCCGCCCATAGCCGACGGATTATTCCACCACTTTTCCGGCAATGAGCCGAGATACGTTGTCGAGGTGGGCCCTATGATCCCTTCTCCGGGCGAGTGATGTAACCAGCGTACGTAAGGAGGTCTTCTGACACGTTTTTTTGCAATATATCGTTAGTGACTACAGGCCATATAAGTAGATGACTGGGGGAGAGAGGGAGAGAGAGATAATATCATACATCAGACATAGATAGCTAGATCATAGAAATCACAGAGAAACTATCATACATCAGACATAGATAACCCGGGGGATACACCAAACGGCCAGGACTGGCCGATATCTCTCTCTCATCGATCAGAATCCAAGCGAAGGATGCCTCAACTTGGGCACCTTGAAGGAAGAGGAGAATAGCTTTGGGCTGTCTAAACTCTGCATCGATGCCGTTGACTTTCTCTTTGAATTTACCCTCTGACCCTGAAACAGAAAGTCAACCATAAGATACCAAATGAGAAAACGCTTGACAGGCAAACAATCAGGAAAAAAAGGTGATTGCTTGATCTTTGATTAAATTTTGTGAGATCAAAAGATATGAAATAGGTCTAGGGTCAATGAATCATGCCTCATAAGTCAACCATAAGAAAAAGGCCCTTCGTTTGCTAGATTTTCGGATTAAATTTGGAAGTACAACTCTTTATCAATAATAGAACATTCATCAACAAATTACTTAGAAATATAACTCACCGAGTCAGAAGCTCTCGATCCAGATCTGCCCATAGAGCTCCTCTCTCCAGAGCATCTCATCAACCTGCTCCCGGGCTTCTTTGAACTAGCCTCAGTTCTTGCCAATTCTCTCTGCAACTTTGCAATAACGGCCTCCTTATCTTTCACCAACAGCTGAAGCTTCTTCACTTCCCCATCATTCTTCGAAGCTTCTGCTTTTGATAGCTTGTCCCTTAAATTTAGAGATTGTTTGATCCTTTTCTGCCTCCAAGGACTTGGAATTTTCCATAGATCTTTGAAGCGTTCCAACAGCTTCGTTTGCCTGAGTGATCTCGATCTGCTTGGTTTTAAGGATTTTAGAGTACTCTTCCTCCATTTTCTTAAATTGATGCCATACAAAGTCCTTCTCTGCGAGTAATGCTGAAACCTCCGCTTCCATTTTTTGTCTTGAGCTCCTTGTATGCTTGTTTCCAGTTCTTTGAGGTTGAATTTGATCGTGTTTCAGCTTCTTTGCTCTTCATGTCTTCTATATGGCCCTGAAAAAGGTGGAAATGATCAGACATAGTTTTCTAGAAGGTTTATGTTGAAAAGGGAATACCTTTAGACGGGAAACTTCCTTATTTAAAGCTTCCACGCATTCCTGAAATTCTTGCAAATCGCTCTCTGAGCTCTCTATTTTGGAAGAGAGGAAATGAAACAGATCAAGGGGCAGAATCATCACCAAACCGGAATCACAAAAATCCTAACCTTTCTCATGGAATTAATCTAGGTACAAAAATCAGAAATCAAATGCTTCCTTTGGGAAACAGATAATATCGGATTTCCGAGGAAAGTTTTCAAAGTATGATTAAGAAATTGCGGGAAGATAGAGAAAAATTGAAATTTGGTATACGAGAATGAGCATTCGAAATTTACGGTGACCTCATGGAGTGAGCCTAGATATAAAGAGGCATAAATAAAATGAAATGATTCTCCAGGGAAACGAAGAATAACATAATTCTATTGGAATTTCCACAAGGGTAGTTAATAAATTGCCCTCCCGGAAGAGGGGAGGAAGGAGAGAGAGAGAGGAAAGCAAAATTTTGGAAAAAAGAGAAATTCGAAATTTACCGAATTGTTCCTTGCAGCGAGAAATCTCCATCTGCTTAACTCCGACGACGAAATCCAGCTTGGCCTCGGACGCATTCTTCGTCAAATCGAGTACCTTCTTCATCTGCATCAATTTAGGCCATGGACGATTGAGAACATTGAATCAACAGATTGAGATATTTTTCACTGCTCACCTTAGCTATTCGGGATTCCAGCACGTGAATCTTGGATTCCGATACCGTACGTTGCGTTAGGACGTAGTTTTGGAGAAGATTGCGGTCCCCGATTAGGGTTTTGATCGACTCTTGATCTCGCTGCAGCATCTCCCTCAGCGCCCCAAAAATCCGTTCCCATTGGCGGCGCTCGGAGGGTAAAGAGCGGCGACATTGCGATGGAAGTGCTTCGGACGTCATTCCTTCTCACAGAGCAGATCGCAACAAGCGAGAGCGAAAAGAGAGAGACAGAGAAAACAAATCTGACCGTTGGCGCCTTTTACTGGTTTCAGATTTAAGACTGGACTAATTAGACTTTGGGTACGCTTATTTCAAAAATATTTTTCAAATCTCCTGACACATGTGTAATTGTTAAAATACACATTTCCTCGTGCATATTTATAATAGTAGAATGTTATAGTCCTAGCAAAAATATTTGAAAGATAGAGACATCAAAATAAAGTATACCATGCCACTTCTACCCCTCGAGCTAAGATATGACCATCATGCTAAGATATGAGCAAAGTTTTGAGAAATACTTTTGGTATGTTTATAAGTCCAAATGAACTTCTTATTTCTCGTTCATATCTCTCCATTTTCATACAGAACATACATCATTGTTGAGCATCACTTTATTTCTTGTATATGTAAGTTATTTGTCATTTCCTCTATTATATTTCATATGTGCATAATAGATACATGTTAGTGCCTTGTTAGATATGCACTTGCAATATATCATCAAACTATACATAATCATATTTTTATCATATTTATATTTGACCTTTCCTTTTATTTCTATTAATTTTAAAAGTACGAGCTAGACTCTTCTTGACCAAAATGTTAGGATTCATCGAGGTTAAAGAAGCTCACTTTGATCTTTGACAATTTTTGCCATTGCACAAACTCTCTCTCTCTCTCTCTATTGGCTTAGTGTGCCATCAATGTAGTTGATCAAGAAATATCTCTCTCTCTCTCTCCCTTTATCACTCACAAAACATCATAAAACCCCTCACGGTAGATGCAAACACCTTTCATGAAGCCATCATTAATTTTTTTCCCTCTCCGTAATCGAAATGACAAATAAAAACAAATCTGAGGTTCATAGTCATAGTGTTACTTACTACAACTTTAAATTCGTGGGATTTTATTTTCTGATTTCTTCTAAAACTTTGGGATTTATTTTTATTTTTTGGCTCTTGAATTGTGGTGTTATGGTGAATTGAGTTTTGATTTATAAGTTTGATTGAAAAACTGAATTTGAAGTTTCAAAATTGAGGGTTTCATATTGCTATCAAATATTCGGTATGAAGTTTTTGGATTTTCTTTGAAGGGTTGACTGAAGTTCGGGTTGTTTGTGTTGATTAGATTTGATTCTAGAATTTGATTACGATTAAATTCATTGTTGAACCGATTATAGGTATTAGTTGGAAAAATCATTGAAATATCTAGTTATGATATCCAAATTGTTTTCTATTTTAGTGTGATTATAGTATAGATTCATTCCATAAAGGATTGATTATGTTATGAATACGATTAAGAATTTCCTTTATCTAGCTTCAACAAATATTTATATCAGGTTGTGTTTCATATCTGATTTGAAATAAATTGGAGATTTGGAATTCTTATGGACCCATCCTTGAATTAGATGCATTGAAGTTAGATCCAAAGAGTATCTAGTTAGAATCAAATTCTTGTGGACCCATCTCTTTTCAAGCTAGAAAGTAGTTTAGTTTTTTTTTTGTTAGATCCAAAGAGAATTTAGGCTAGAAGTTAGCTTAGGAAGACCTTCTTAAAGCCCATTAAAGGCAACTAGGAAGGTCTAAAAAGATTATTAAGAATGCCCATTGAAGAAAATTTAGAAGGCCTAATAAACACGATTAAGAAGTCCCATTAAGGGCAAACAAGAAGACACATAAAGGCAAGTAACAAGGCCCACTTAAAACCAGTATGAAGCCCAAATAAGAGTCAGATTACGGCTAAAAAATGTGGGACCATTGAAGGGTCGAGTTTGAAGTTTATTAAAGACAAAGTTGATGTTGGGATTTGAGGTCGATAAGTCTTCCCAAATGTTGATCACAACATCAAACTCAAAAAAATGTATTAAATCAAATATTCAAAGTACTGGTGCACCAAGAATTGATGACCCTATCATTTGATATGTATGAGAAAACATACTTATAGGCTTTACTTGAAAGGGTTTTTAAAGCTATTCAGGCTTTTAGCCTCTAGTGCTATCCACACGCTTGTTGGACAGTTATATCTCCTCTTCAGAGCTCTTTACGAAGAGAAAAATATAAGAAATGAGGTAATTTTCTTAAGGATTTCATTGGCGCCTTAAGTTTTGATTGTTCTCCCTCAATTTGAAGACATTTGGTCCGTATATTTTTTATAAAAAACCCTCGTAAATATGTTTATATCTACCAACATGTATATACCTTATATGTGTGACCCTCTAGGTCTATATATATGACTAATTAATAATTCTATAGACCCAATAACACCTGATAGGTCAACGTTTACTAATTATCTACATTAAAATATATATTGATTAATTATGGGTCAATTTAACTCAATTGATAGGTTGAGTTTCCAGCCTATTAGGTGCCAAGCTACACCACGTACTATGGGAGATATGGAGTATACAAGAACTCCCATATGACACCTTGCCGTCATAAGTAACCATGCATGTATAATCCTTCGTCCGTGCAAGACTTATAAATAACTTAGGGTATAGTCAACTATTAAACCTTAATCGGTCACTAAAGTTAGTCCTGATGCGTAGAGGAAATCATTGGGAACTCCTTCTCTGATATTTTCCATCTTGGACAATGATTTTATTACATCTCATTCTATGAGTCAATCTCCTCGAATGCTAAAGCCAGACGGTCCAAACTTGACCACAAATTCATCTTTAATGACATCATGTCAAATCCAATATATGATATTTTATAAATCACATGGCTAGGAATTCATAAGTTATAATCAATATACTATCACTCATCCACAATATGACTTTGGTGTCTCAAGTCAAAGGACCACACACACAATCATGACATGAATCAACTTGATTGTCAGTTAGGTATAATACCATTTAGGGATTCATACGAATCAATTTTGTGAACTCTTTCTCCAAGGAACACACTATTTATCTTTGGTGTATCCACACTGATGGCTATAGAATCAACCAAAATCATCATTTGAGTTGGATCATATAGTAATATTATTTATGAATAATTTAATATCCTTCTTGAATATCCTATGAAAAGTAATGTTTTAGACCATGTGTTCAAATATTAGTAATCATTGTACTATGATCTCGTCATAATTCACGTATGTTCATGGACTTCATCGTAAACATCATACAATAATGACAATGAGTAAACATCATACAATCATTGTTTAATGAAAATAAACAAGATTCATGGAAGTGTAATTGACTTGCATGCCACATAATATCCATCAATTGAAGGCCCATTAAAAGTTAATAGTCAATAATCAATTTTTAGAAGCCAAAGTCAACAAGTCAAAGCTAACTAAAAGGTAACATCAACTAAAATCAAGGGAGATCATCTAAACTTCACTCTTGTTTGCATCAATTTGTTTTTAGTTACTCATTTTTAGTTATTTATTTACTATTTCTCTTATCATTATATTACTTGAGCTACTCTTTTTCTAGATGAACTAGGGATAGTTAGAACCATCATACACATAGACTAGGTATTACTTACTTGTGAGGTGTACTTACTCAAGAGGGTAAGGGGTGAACAATTAGTGATTCAATATAATATTACGAACAAGTCTCAAGAGTTAATCATAGAGTGACTCAAGGTTGCCATCTTGTGTTGCAAGACACATAGTGCATCAAGGTTAGAGTACTAACTTGGCACATGGGTGACAAGTGATCAAACCTTAGAGACTATAGATAGACATGTTGGCCAGAAGGGGGTAATGAGAGTTAAGAAAGAGCTTTGCGAGTCAAGCCTGTGCAATGGGAGGATTTTTTGTAGTAGCACATAGCCACTTGAGGTGCAGAGCCCTCTACTAGTGCAAGGACAAAGGGATGCAAGGACAAAGTGATCGAAGCTCAAGAACTTTTGTGAAGAAAATTGGTTGAAGGGAGTAGGGTATAGTGAGTGGAGCTCTGGAAGTTGACCGTGGGATGAGCTTTGCACAACCTAGAACCTAAGTTGGTTCTTCGCATGCTCGTAATGCACGAATTGTATTTGGGAAAACAAGACCTAAGATTACCTTAGGACCCCAAGCTAGGGTAAAAGCCCGTGTACTCAGAGAGTCGCGACGATCAAAGATTCATGATTGATATCAACATATCCGAAATTTAAGTTTAAAAAACATAAAGAATTTTAATTAACTAATTCACCCTCCCCTTTTAACCATCATCCTAATGTGAATTAATGGCCACAAAATATATTCTCTATTCTTGAGATAATAAGTATATCACCCAATGAAAGGCACATAGATCCTTTAACAAAGGGTTATTATCCAAATCTAGTACCAACTCTTGAATTTTATCCAAAGCTAGCACGAACTCTTATTTTCTCCAAATCTAGTACCAACTCTCGGTTTTTTATCCAAATCTAGCACAGCCGCAATTCTTGACTCTTCCCGATCCCGTTGGCAGCCAAGTGAGCCAGGCGAGATCCATGTGGCAGCCACGCCATAGAAAGATAAATCGAGAGAGAGAGAAATAGAAAGAGAGAAATAGAGAGAGAGAGAGAGAGGGAGGGCGATAGAGAGAGAGAGAGAGGGAGGGAGGGCGGGAGAGAGGGAGGGCGGGCGGGAGAGAGAGAGGAGGGACTGCGGGAGAGAGAGAGAGGGAGGGAGAGCGCGAGGGAGGCCGGGAGAGAGAGGGAGAGAGCGAGGGAGGCCGGGAGAGAGAGGGAGAGAGCGAGGGAGGCCGGGAGAGGGAGGGAGGGAGGGCGGGAGGGAGAGCGGGAGAGAGGGAGGGGGAGAGGGAGAGAGAGAGAGATTTTCCGACTCCTCTCCTCTCAATGACGTCTTCTCTCCCTCTCACGTTCTCTTGGGCTCTTCTCATCCTGGCGACTCAATAAATTCTTAAATACCAGAGATCGGCGTGACTGGGACGCTCGATTCTGGAGGGCCTCAAACCTAGTCTAACCGTAACGAATCTCAGGACAAAGAGGAACCATGGCGGCGCGGAAGGATTTTGGGGAAGAGATCGGGCCGATGTGTATCTACAAGGCGTCGAGAAATATAAAGCGACGAGAAAGCTGCCTCCTATACAACGCTCTCCGCTCTATCTACGAGGACTCCATCTTCGTCGCGGAGATTGCGCAGCTATGGCCGGAACTTCCTCTCCTCGCCAACCTCCGTTGCGGCCTCTGGTACTCCGCCCGCGTAGAAGGGACTTGTTATTTCAAGTCCACAGACGGGCACAATAATAACTGGTCTGTCAGCACGTCATGTTGTCTCCCTCGCCGGTAACCAAAATTGATTGATATTGTCTCCCTCGTTTAAAAAACTCATCTTGACTCATCTCGCTTGTACCTCCTCTATCCAATTCACGGATAGGGCAGAGAGGGGGGTGCTTGATCGTGGATTCCACTCGCAAGGGGAAGCGCTTTCCCGACAGCATGTCCAAGATGATACCGATATGGATTTGCGTTCTAAATCGCGCTATTGCAAACCGTCTTCGCAGAAGAAACCGGAGAGATGATGCAGCGGTGATGCGCAAGTCTCATCTTCTCGTGTTTTTGTTTCTTCGCTCGCGATTCTAACAGAACGATAGAGTTCCCCAGGACCTCCCTCTCTCTCCCGCGCTCCCTCCCTCCCTCTCTCTCCCGCGCTCCCTCCCTCTCTCTCCCACGCTCCCTCCCTCCCTCTCCCGCGCGCCCTCCCTCCCTCCCTCTCCCGGCCTCCCTCCCTCTCTCCCGCCCTCCCTCTCTCGACCTCCCTCGCTCTCTCTCTCTCTCTCTCTCCCGCCCTCCCCTCTCTCTCTCTTCCCGCCCTTCCCTCCTCTCTCTCTCTCTCTCCTGCCCTCCCTCCCTCCCGCTCTCCCTCCCTCCCTCTCTCTGCCGCCCTTCCCTCCTCTCTCTCTCCTGCTCTCCCTCCCTCCCTATCTCTCTCCCGCTCTCCCTCCCTCCCTCTCTTCCGCCCTCCCTCCCTCTCTCTCTCGCCTCCCTCCCTCTCTCTCTCTCTCCTTTCTCCCTCCCTCTCTCTCTCTCTCGCCGCGGCGGACTGCTCTCTCTCTATCTCTCTATTTCTCTCTCTATCTCTCGATTTATCTTTCTATGACGTGGCTGCCACATGGATCTCGCCTGGCTCACTTGGCTGCCAACTGGATTTGGAGAAGATAAGAGTTCGTGTAGATTTGGATAAAATTCAAGAGTTGGTGCTAGATTTGGATAATAACCCTTTAACAAACTAGGCTCATAACATAATGGTAGTCAATTTGAGTTTAGACAGGGGCATAAATGAAATACTTACTTTTGCAGGGTTATTATAAAAAACTATTTTCTCACCTCCAATTACGCAGACAGTCCTACCACTCGACTGAAATCATGAGGATGACCATTTTCTGTTGGAACTTGTGATTGTCAATCGCCATGAATGGGGGATCTGATCAGGTTTGACCCAGATCAGAATGGCAGCCGATCCCCATCGCCTATCATTAACCTGTCTGCAGATTTACAACAGCAACGGCATTTTTCACATTATAATAATATAATTAAAAAAAGTAAAGGAGATCATCATCAGCATTTCTAAAGGAGATCAGCACCCCAAAAAAAACCTTTATTTCTGCATACATCATTATACATTTGAACAGAAACTAGAACCGCGCTGCAGCTAAATGAGCCGCAGGCTCAACCAGAGCTATGGTGGATCGGCAGTATGGACAATCACCCCGTTCTCTCAACCAAGGAATGAGACACTGGCTGTGAAACTTGTGGTGGCAGAGGAGACGAAGAAGATTGTCTCCTCTGTGGAATGGTTCAAGACAGATGCTACACTCGAGCAAGATTTCTGGGGAAGCAGTGGGGGAGCTGTTGAAAGGAGGAGAGTAGAGTTCCTGTGGGAGGGACGCAATGGATTCTGGCGTGAGAGGTCCGATAGCCTTCACTTGTCCTTCGCCATTCCAGAGAGGTGCGACGGTCTGGGATGTGCTCAGTCTGTAACGAGATGAATGATTAGAGACAAATAATGCGTTTGAAAACTTCAAAAGGGCTAATGTGTTACATTAGAATGGCGATGGAGAGAGTGAGAAGTTTTTTTTGGGAAGGGGGGGGGGGGCGAGAGGGAGAGGAAGAGAGATGTTTAAGAGAAGAGAAAGCATGCTGGAGATAGATTGAGAGAGAATAATTAGTTTGAGAAAAACAATGTGAGTGTTTTCAAGAGACTAAGAGAGAGAAGCACTAGTACTCTTGAGAGATTGAAGAGGGGAGAGCTCCCCGGAGAGAGATGAGAGAGAGAGAGAGCTGAATGACCTGCTCCGTCCAGAGTGAGACGTGCCACGGAACCTCTCGATGACCCTCTCCCGTGCCTGAAGCACAGACCACGGTAGCTGATCTCTTCTTTCAAGGATCGGAAGTTCTCGGCCAGATCCACTAATCTCTCGCTCATCCTGCTCATTAATCGGGTAACACAGATTCATCAGATTTCTTATCTATAGGAAAAGCACTGATGTTTAAAGTCTTTCAATAGAATCTTGACACGAAGGTTTTAATAGAGTGTAGGATCTCTTGTAGCCCTCCACAATTAGATCTAGTAATGGTCTTCCTTTAATCTTGAAATTTTATCGCAAGAGAATAGCTTCAAAATTCTAGAAAGAAAATTATTAATCTCATAGTCCAGATTAATCTTTAAAAGTGCAGCTATATTTCCTCCTGTAACACCCGAGTACTCCTGTCCCTGGGAATGCAATGACAAATACAGAAATCCAAGGTGATAAAAGAAATATGATTTAAAAAGAGATAATCCAGACAATTAACATCGGAATTCAAGAATAAAGACCAATGGGAAAATCTGGACGGAATATTATCCCACAGCTGATCACAAGTTCACAATTGCAAACCTTGACGAGAAAGTCGCTGAAATCATAGATAATAAAGAATAATGAGCTTCATTAAACCTTTTTCAAAGAAAAAACTAAAATATTAACCAACTTAATTCACGAAAAAATTCAAGAAAAATGCAAGGGGAAGAGTTAGACGGAAAACCTTCGCACAGCTGATTACAAATTCACAATTTTGAACCTTGACGAAAAAGTTTTCAGAATCGCAGGTAAGAAAGAACAATGGAGTTCGTTAGAATTTTTCATTAAAAAACTTAACTAGTTAACCAAGTTATTTTCGCAACAGAATTAAATGAGAAAATCTGAATAGAAAACTTTCCCACCGACGATAATAATTACAAAATATTTAGTCCCACAACTGACAAATCCAAAAGGCGCACATCGGTCCCGCGGCAGAAGATCTATTTCTTAGAGGATACCAAGACATTAACACTCACCGTGTGAGAAATCCTGATCTTCCTAGAACTTCTGCCGAGACGAGGAAGTCCTTCGCGAGCTAGCGGATGACGAGGCCGGTGGAAGGATCTCGACAGTTCCTGATCGTGGACATCTGGTTCCTGTTCACGAGGACGGTAAAACTTACGCGAATAGAAGAACTTCGAGACGATCGTCATTCAGAACCCTTGCATCGCCCGGGAGAAGCTTCCGGCGAAGTACTTATGCCCCCCGGCCAGAATATCCGTTTTCAATGTTAAGATCACCCGCGGTGGATCGGAACGCCAGGTTATTGATAATGTTTGAATGCTATAAATAAATATCGACATTCCAGTGTCCCTATCCGACATTTACTAGTAAAAAAATGATAAAGAGGTGAGAGAAATCATAAGCAAACCTTGTAAAAGAGAAGCCAAGCTTCAACCATGGCAGCTCTAACTTGAAAAATAATGCCATTATCATGAGGGCATGGTGTTCAATAAAGGTGTTGTGCACTCCAAGTACCATACATCAGTCGCTTGGACCAGAGGAAGCATCATGAGGGGGAGTGCATGGTGGAAGAAGCATGCAGTCTTCCTTAAAGGGAAGATATAAGATGAGATCAAGGTGTCTAAACAACATGTCAAGCAACCCTTCAAATTGGAGAGCAGGTATAGATATCTGCCTGTCATTGTCTTGTCACATTGTTTGGATCAATTCTTGATAGTCTAAGTTTGCATGTCGAGGAGTCAAAATCATTTCGTTTGTGAAACATGAGGTTAGGGTTGAAAAAAATTCTTACACCACTATCGTTAATAAATAATTAGTCATAATTGATTAAAGGCTTTAATTAGTGGGAATTTGGGTTGGGTTTGATGCTAATTAAACTTCAATCAAATTACAAAGTAAAAGGAGTTTTGAACTTGAGGAGGTACTATATTTAAATAGAGAGAGGATTTCAATGAATCTAGTATAGGACGAGTTTGGCTTAAAATAAAGAGGGAGAGAGAAAGAGTAAATGCTCGCAAACTTCTATGAAAATTAAAACCTACACGACACTGGAAAGATGAATGGGACCTGATAAAGATGAATCAACAACAACAAATATTGACCTATTTGGATCTAAATTTTCATTCATCCATATGACAGAAGTTCAAGGTTCAAGCGAAAATGATCCATTCATTTGTGGCTGATTCCTTGATTTCTTATGCCCAATTTGTATTGGTATCATGCTAGAACACAACTTGAAAAGATATTCAAGAGAACAAGTTTCCATGACGTTAAAGAGAATATGTATGATAGGCTTGATTGACTTGCCATAATTAGATCTCCTTAGGTGAAGATCAAGGCTCAACAATGTGCAAACATTGTGCATCCTTCCCCAAGAGGAGGACATGATTAGATCTCATATGCTTGATTTTCTTGATGGAGATAAAGGCTAAAAATTATGCCATGCGATTGCATCATGGAGAATGTGGCACATGACATTTCAAATATGGCTTGATCTGATAGATCTGTTCACTTTCATGAAGATCAATTTTTGCCCATCAAGGTGATACAATTTAACCCCCTATGAAAGCCAATAGGACCCAACACATCTCTAACTATTGATAGGATCTGATGTTTGATAAACTCTCAAATTTTTTACCAAAACATCAAATGTAGCAGAAGACACGCAATCGAGCATTCAAAACATTGAGCTGCAAAGAACTAATGATCCTATCATCAAAGATATATTTAAGTTCTTACTTGCAAGGTTCATTAAAGGGATCCTCGAACATGTTTAAGTGTCCAACCTCTACTGGTGTCCACACAATTACGAGACAGTTAAATCTCCTATTCAACACTTTTCACCAAGAGAGGAAGAGAATAAAAGAGAGAGTTCCCAAAGTGGTTTTCAAGAGCACCTTGAGTTGTGGTCATTTTTCACTTCTTCATTGACACTTGGTATGTGAAATTTTCACAAAAGTCCTCACAATTATGTCTATAATTGCAGAAGTTCAAAGACCTTATTTGTGTGACCTTGTACGCCCATATATCTCATTTGTTAATTACTTCATAGACATAATAATACTTTATTGGTCAATCTTATTAATTATCTACATCAACATATAGATGAATTAATTATGGATTGATTTAATCTAATCGACAAGTCTAACTACTAGCCCATTAGGTGCCAAGCTACACCATGTACTCTAGGAGAGATGATATGTATAATAACTCCCGTATGAAACCTTCTCATTGTTTGCTATTATGTAGCTCTAATTCTTCATCCACATGAGACTCATGAATAAATTAGGGTATATGCAATTGTCAAACCCTAATGAGTCACTCAAGTTAGTACTACTCTATGTAAGAAATTATTGATAAATCCTTATATTTCTATTACCTTGGCCATTGATTTTATCACATCTCATTTGTGGACTAATCTTTTCAATTACTAATGGCAGATGTGTTTTTATATTCAAAACTGGATAATAAAATAATTTGGAGGGCTTGAATTATTTTTCTTTTTATATTTAGGTTTTTCTAATTCCTTTTATGAATCCATTGATTATTCACTCAAATCCTCGTGTCACTTGTACACCACATTTGTTTATACCACATAGGGTATCGAAACCCCCACACTAGTGCTAGGAGGAGATAGTCCCCTTGGAATCCCTCCTCGTCTTGTTACTCCCCTAATAGAAATTACTAACTAGTTGGGGTTAGTCAGATCAAAGTGCTACACACAAACTTATGATCTAACTTGCTTCTACTCTCAGTTATGACCTCACTTCACCCTCATCCTTTGGTACACTATTGCTCACCTCGTCTCTCATAGGCTGACCCTAAAAGCTCCTTGTAATGCTCCCTACTTCCATTTGGCTAGTCTACTAATAGAATACAATTTATACTAGTAATTCTATAATTATTAATGCAAATTAAGGCATAAACCATTCCATTCTTATTCATGTTATCATAATTTGAGTGCATATCTACCATTCTATGAAATTTAAAGTTATAACCTCAAAATGCACTATTTTTGGGGATAATCATAAACTATTAAATAGAGATATTTAAGATTATAATTGAGTTTTAATGTCAAATAATAAAAGAACATATTTTTGTATACACTCATTTATTTTTATAGTTTTATTTTCCAAAATAAATGAATGTATTTTTTAGATAAAAATTTAATATCTTTTTATTTATTAAATTTGATTATTTAATATCTGATAAAAAAATAAATTACAAAAATAGTTATATTTTTAAAGTTATGAATTTTTTAATTTTTAGGGATTTTTAAGAAAGCTTTTTTTTAAAATTTTTATGGATTTATTTCAATTTTATTTTAATAGAAATAATAAAAAAATGTTTTATTTCACATGCTGATGTGGCATCTGACGAGGCGAAGTGTGCTTACGTGTCATCACATGGCAACATACACTTGCGCCATGCGGTGCATGTGTGTGTGTGCGCGTGCGCGTGCATGATTTTTGGGTTAAGCATCCTTTAAAGGATATAAGCTAACCCACAAAAAATTACCCCTACTTATAGACTCGTCATTTCAATATTTTCTCTATGTGGAACTATTTGTGTTTCTTTTTCTACACAGGTGTCGTGGCGTGATATGAGGTATTCGATCTTCACGTTTAACGAGAGCCATTAATCTTCACTTAAAATGAGGGGTATGTGGCGCATAATAGTTCGTTACGAATTTATTTTAGAACAATTTAATCTCAACCGTTCATCTAAAGAGTTATAACGACCATGATTAAATGCACCTAATGAACTCCTAAGGAGACGTGTAGGATATTTCTAAGATTGTTAATATTCCTACGGGTTAGGGGAGGATCTATGAAGTGATATCAATGGAATAATGTAGGAGAGGATAGAAAAGATGATAAGAGTGTATGAAGGAGGTAGGAAGATGAGTAGATAAATTAGGATAGATAGGATGATAATAAGAGAATGTTGAAGAGAGAATGAATGATATAATAGATAATATAAGTAGTGGTTTAGAAGTGATAGTATAAAATAGATATAATATAAGCACGATGATATCAAATTAAGCGGACTGATATTTTTGGAATATAGGATAATAAGAATACGGATAATAAAGAATACGAGAGAAGTGACGGGGATAGGATAATGTGTAGAGGGAATGCTAGGAGAGCGAGTAGAAAAGGGAGGCCAGGATAGTTCGAGAAGTAGGGGTGTAAAGAAAATGGCGGTGATAGGAGAAGTGAGACGAGAAAGTCGGGAATGGAAAAGAAAGAAAGGGAGAGAAGGGCGGTGCTTTGCATCTCCCCAGGCAATCGATTAAGATCAAACGGCGAGCATTACTTGATGCTTCTTCTTCAATGCGACGTGGTGAAATATGAGCTCTCTATCTTCACTGGGACGGATGGGACTTAACGGTGATGATTCTCATTGATGCAGGACGCGTGGTAGAAAACCCTCGTGCTCGATCAATGGGACAGAGGTTGACCGGAGGTAGCGGTCAACCCTAACCATGGGGTGTAGCGAATCCTAGACTCAACTAGACCTGTAACCTAAACCTAAGTGCAGGGCAGGGCGTGCCAATCAGCCGGAGTCGACTCGGCGACCCGTGACAGGAAGCTCGCGATGATGGATAGGGTGAGATCCTCTCGATCCACGTCCCGGAGCGTGGAGTCGCTCGTCGTGGAGTAGCCGAAGGCGCAGGCCCACGCTCGCGGCTGCACTCCAACGTACGCATCGAAATCTCAAACCTATATCCGTTCTACTGTATCTACGTGCACCGACGGCGGTGGAGACGAGTAAAGGAAAGTCCTTTCAAATATAATTAACTTTCAAAATGAGGGGCTGGAGCACCTGCGGGCGCGGGCCTGTAGGTCGTGGCGTATTGGAGAGTCGCTCGTACACGGCACGGACAGTCAGCGGAAATGAGGCCGGGTCGAGTGATGTCGAGGAAGACAGACAGCTGAATCCACGAAAAGATGAGGGACTCAGCGACCGGGATCGCAGGCGCTGGGCAGGAAGCGTTCTGCCTGGAGGAGCGTGAGCTGGTGGGCGCGATGGTGGTGGCGGGCACGGCGAGACAATGGGCTCAAGCTTGATTCGGGTCAGTGTTGGCGTGAGCAGAGAGAGCAGATCTGCACGGGCGCTAGGTGGCCCAGTCCTTGGGGAGGGACTGCCAGCGAAACGTGATCCTCGAGTTGACCACGGTCTGGTGGACCGCAGGGCGTCGCCGAGGCAGAACGCGACGTGTCGTGGGGCCCCAGGTGGGCGTGAGCGGATGGGGGCACACGGATAGCAGGGATCGAGCGATGCGGAAGCGAAGAGCTGACCGCCGGAAGTGGGCGTTGACCTGACGCCAGGCAGAGGTGTCATCACCGAGCCTCTGGGCGCGGAAGAACGCGGCGACACCGTCGGGCAGCTCGCAGCACTCTCCGGAGCTGGCGAGCTGTCCTCCACGCGGCCGCGGTTTGCAAAGAGTAGTGAGGATGCAGGGCGGTCGGATCGTTAGATGAAACCAGCGCAGGTCAAATCGCTTGCAGGTGGAGTCGTGCCTGAATTCGGGACGAGTAATTACGCGAAAACCGGATTTACGGATCGGAGAGGAAATGCGACTGATAATGGCGGCTAGAGGCCGAATTTGTGGGGGTGAGGAAGCGTGGCTCGTTGGAATGGCGGCGGCGGGAATGGCAGGACGTTTTCGTGTCGACTGTGCGAGGGT
Organism: Lemna minuta; assembly: GCA_024174645.1. Lineage (NCBI taxonomy): Eukaryota > Viridiplantae > Streptophyta > Magnoliopsida > Alismatales > Araceae > Lemna > Lemna minuta. The sequence continues at coordinate 16,740,458 of CM044107.1, read as the reverse complement.
GGAGAAGTTGACGAACTGTTTATGACATCGACGAAATTGGAGGGTCAGACGACTGTGGCAATTCGTTCGGATGCCGGGAGGCATGGAGGTGGGAGTAGGAGGATTTTCGCGACGTGCGATTGGTCGACGACTCAGGACTTGGTGGAAGCCGAACGAGCGAGCTCGACCGGTGTGATCGGGCGATTTTCCGCGGAGGCGAGGAGAGTTCGCGTTTCTGCAGGCAGAGAGGAGTAGGTCGAAATGAGGGGAGAAGGGGAAGGTCGCTGACCAGAGCGAGCGAGAGTGGGAAGGGAGCGAACGCGCGATCACGGGAGGAGAGAACTAGGAGGAGGGGTAGTAGGTGGATGCGGCCGCGGGAGAGGGGAAGGTGAGCATCGGGCACGAGAGGAAGATCCTCGAATTCGGGAAAGTGGACATTAGGGTTCCGGAGTCGGACAGAAGGTCGGATGTTGGCTGCTGGTAGTTGGATTTCGGGCGGCGGTGGGTGATTTGAGTCAATGCAGGACGGAACTGGAATTCAGGGAGTTCGGGACCTGAGAACTTTTGGGAAGCGCGTCGTGATGCGAGGAAGGAGAAGTGGGTGGACTTTCTGAGGCTGTGCGATGCGAGGCAAGTGGAGGAAGGAAGGCAGGGTGAGAGAGAGGACACGATGGACTGTGACTGAGGAGATTGGGAGTTTGAGGTGGAAGGATCGTGGAGGAAATTCCGAGGTGCGAAAGGTTGCAGGTGGTGCGCAGCGAGGAGATCGTGGGAAGAGAATTATGCGATGAGGAAAATGAGGGTTTGGAAGCGGACTGAGGAGGATCAGTGGAGGACGCTGGAGGAAGCTGGAGGATGGCTGAAATGAGAGAGATGGAGGCATGGCCGAGTGGCGGTCAGGCTGGCGGCAGCAGCGGGCGGCCTGAGGCGCGTGCAGCAGCTGCGTGCTTGAGGATCGGCTAGCGTCGCGATGACGAGGTGGAGGAATGAGCAGTGTCAGGGCAAGGAGTGGCGGGCGGTACGTCGCAGCGGCGCGCGCGGGCGGCACGGCAGGCGTGCGGCGGCGGCGCGCGGCGGTTGGACTCCCTTCGGCCTTCGCGGGAGCAGCCACTTGAGAGAGATCACTCTTTCTTTCTTTCTAAATGATCGGCTAGGGTCTGTGTCCTTCCTCTTATAGAGCCCATAATGGGCCAAGAGGGAAAAGGGCCCACTTTGAGGCCCACAACCCACACCTCAACATGCTCATAGAAAGGAAGAAGGTTCCGCACAGAGATGGGCTTCCGCGAATGGGATCCCGAAAAGGAAGAACCCACCCGTAGCCTCCAGTGATTGAGGAAATAGTGTGACCGCTGAAACACGATGCGGGTCAGGCAAAGTTCAAAAGTCAAAGAAAGTAAAGATGAGCTGGGATACATCCGCGTGCGCAGCGCTCCTCCGGCGCCGCGTATCGCGGTCTTGGTGGCGACTCGTCGATTTCACGCCACCCACTCATCTGAGCGATTTTATTTGAGGTGCGACTGAGGCTGCAAGAGACAAACTCAAACGGCCACGCCCAAATTTTGCCTAGTCATACCCCTCCTGCTGCTCAACGCAAAAGAGCATCTCTCGGATGTCGAGGGACCCCAAACTATTTAAATGCCTCGCTCTTGAATCTCTTGCTTTCTTCCTCTCTCGACTCATTTCTTGCGTCAAGGAGTCTTTTGAAGGCAAGATTTTGCTCGAACAACTCTGGATTTTTGTTTTTGAAAGCGCAGATGATAAAGCCTTGATCCCGGCCATGGAATTAGATCATTTTGGCGCATAAATTTGGGTTAGTTGACATGTTTCTCTTAATCTTTCTCTTCCTATGGCACATTAGATTTCACTTCAAAAGCAGTAGTAGATTATGACATTTCATGAATTTTCACCTTTCTCCTCTCATGACTGATCTTGCCTAGATTTCACCTCCTGTCTCTCCACTAAAGTAGTGATCCAAATCAAAGCGCGATTTTTCGATTCTCATGACCATCATCTCGATCTTTCCTTTTCAAAGATTCTAGCACCCTTAATTTATCACCCTCAATCAACAGCAACATTGACTGGACTGGAACTTGAAGAAACACTCTAAATCATATCAGTCTCCAGCGGATTTGACCCTCCACTCATCATTATAAGTGATCAATTTCAGGATTATGACATGAATGTAACCCTAATTCATCATTATCTTGTAAATTGCGAGTTTGATATTCATTTTGGACATGAAATTCATGTGCTTTTCAATGACCACACAAACTCAATTCTTCATTAGCCACGACTGCATTGCGTGCTTGATTAAAAGCTGCTTTGGTCTGGAACCAAAAGAGTTTTGATTGCAAATCCATTTTCTTTATCTTCTCTTCGCTCTCTTATCTCCTCTCTCCTCTGATTAATGATGCCCACGTGAGACACATGAGACTCAAGAGGAGAGTGGAAACAATGGAGAAATGGGAGTGAGAAATGTGGGAAAGGAGCATGAGGAGAAGAGGAAAGAAAGAGCGAGAGAAATGGTGGAGGAGAGAGGAGCACAGGAAGAAGTGGCACACAAGAGGGATTCCGCGCGTGGCAGAATCAAAGGGGAGTGGAAAGAACACGCGATAGGAAACTAGGACGCAAATGGGAGAATTGGGATGTATAGGTTTCCTAGGTCGATCCACAGGGACTTTAAGGCGAGAAAATATCAATGTAGGTGGGAAGAAAGGAGAATAACCAAAATTACTGGGATGTATTAATTAGAAGAATAATTAGAATACGCGCAAATTAAAGGATATTAAAACTAGGCTAAATTTTATGCAGAGTGATGTAATAGGAGATATAATAACCGTAGACGAAAAAAAAGGGAAGAGAAAGGGAAAGAAAAGTAGAGAAGGGATGGTGTGAGCAGAAGAGAGTGAAGGAGGAGAGAGAGGGAAAACAGAAGATGGGGAGAGAGAAAGGATGAGAGAGAAATAAGAGAGGGTGGCGTGCGGTCACGAGAAAGGAAGAGAGAGAGAATCGAAATTAGAGAGAGGAAATACGGAAGCACGGACGAGATTTCGAGAGAAAGAAATGGAGGAAGACGAACGAAAAGGTGAAAAAGAGGAGAGGATACGTGAGGGAGTGAGAGAGATTCTGTGAGAGAGGAAAAACGGAACTAGAGAGAGAAATACGATTACGAGAGAGAAGGATCGGAAATGATAGAAAACAAAAGAATTGAGGGAAAGAGTGAACAGAATATGGAGAAAGAGAGAGAAGAGAAAGAGAAGCAAGGACGACGGATGCAAATAGCCTCGATATGCTGGAAGAGGACGGAAATGGAAGAGAATGTTAGAAAATGAGGCGGAAAAGCATCAGACGGCGTGAGAGACAAACTATCGGAAAAGAGACAGATAGAGAGAGAGAGAGAGAGAGAGAGAGAGAGAGAGACGTGAGGAAGCCAGATAGGCGGAAGAGAAGGACTGAGCAGAATGAAAGAAGGTGATGAGCGGGAGAAATCGGGGATGGTCGCGATAAAAAGTGAGAGAAAGGTAAACGAAATTGCGGGAAGAAGAATAATAAATAGATAGAGAGCGAAATGAGAAGGGCGAGACAGCAGTAGCAGAAGAAGAGATTTCGGGGGAGATGGAGAGAAAGGGAGAGAGAATGAGAGCGAGGGGGAGAGGAAAATTGAGAGAAAAGGTTGGAGAGGATTTGAAACGGCGGGGAAGCGAGAGGATGCAAGATACAGAAGCGACAAAGATATAGAAGTACTTTGGAGAGGAAACTGAAGAGAGGGGGAGCAACAGTCGGAGAAAGAGAGAGAATACACGAGAAATTAGAAAGAGAAGATGTTCGGTTGCAAGAAAGTTGGGAGTAGAAACGCGAAGGGTTGATAGAGAGGGGGGAGATAAGCAAGTGCAATGGTGGTTGCGCAGAAGAAGGGGATAAATAGAGACATTGAGAGACAGATTTGAAGAGACGGAGAGGAGGGCACGCTGGTGGTCAACGCAGAGAGGGAGGACGGAAATTAGGAGAGAGAATGTATGGAGAGAGAAGGTTGGATTGCGAGAGAAATAGAGAAAGAGAAGATGAACGCCAGAGGAGTTTAGAGAAATTGTGCGGAAGCGTGAGAGGGGAAAGAGAGAAAGAAAAGAAGGATTAAGAGGAGAGCGATGAAGACTATGAATGCAAGGGAAAGAGAGAAAACGAGATCGCGAGAAAAACGAAGAAGAAAGAGGCAACGCGATTATGCAAGAAAAGAGAGAAGATTTCACGAGAGATAGAGGGAAGTGGCGACGGGAAAAAGAGATGGATCTCAGAAAAGAAAAGAGAAGAAAACAAAAACCACTACCTTCAACTTCATCCACATTACATCATCCCCATCAAGAAAGAAACCGCGAAAAAGCATTTGTAAAACAACCAACCCTAGGAGAGAGAATGTTTGAGGAAGAAGAAGCCGAAAAGCTGCAGCTCTCCTTCCTTTTAAACCCCTGCGAGGAGAGATGCATTGACTGGGCTCCACCGATTCTTCTTTGACTGGGCTTCCCTCAAGATGCCCTGGACAGCCCATTAGCCTTCTACTCCTCTATTTTAGATGATTTTGCTTCCATTCTTATGCTTGTAAGTTCCTGCAATCAAGGGAATCAAAAATAATGTATGACATTTCTTCTTTGATGTACTGATGACATATGATAATTAACTCGTGAAATAGTGCATATGATGATAGATTTACGAGTTAGTTGAGCTAATTATAAGTAATTCTTAAGTGTTTATATATACTTTTTGTTCTTTTATCACACCCCCCTACTTAAGGATTGCTAGTCCCTAGCAATGATTAGATAAAGAAAAAGATTAAGCCTTACTAAGTAATAAATACATCTCTGCCATCATTTGGTCCAGTAACTTGCACCTCAAGTGTGTGGGGAGAAGGCATTAATTTATGTTCTTCCTAAGCACCGAATAAATCCCACAATATGGTGTAGATTCTCATGCACTAGCCATGCATCATTTGAAGGGTTTAAAGCTGAGATCCCCTACGCCCTTAAATGTTCATCCCCCTCGTCCTCCCTTTTCTGCCCAAAAGGTACTCAAAGCCTTGGTCATCGCTATAAGGATTGGGGTAGGCAGATAATGAGTTTCATAAAGGTGCCTTGAGGCTTGGTTACATTACATGCATTTACATAACTTGCCCTTGAAGTTTTTCTTTGAGCTTTAAGGCTTTACAATTTGGGGCTTCAGACTTGATACTCTTTGATTGCCACTGGCACTTTGACTTTGGAATTTCATGAATTTTCTACCCCGCTCTTTTATCCTTGCTCTTTTTGAGAAGCTTCATAATTTTTCAGCTGCAAACCAAGGACTTAAAGGATAATATACCTCTAGGGTTCTTGGGAAGGTGAGGGTCTTTGCATCTAAGGACCTTGGTAATCTCAGGCCTCCCTACAAATGGACACATATACTTAAGACTAATGAACTCATTGAATCTATTCTTAGGGAGATACATATAGTCACTGCCATTTCCCCACAAGGGAATTTCTTGAGCTTCTACACTGAAGTGGAGTATAGGAGAGGATGGCTGAGATAATAATTCTACTTAGATAGGTTTGTGGTATAATTCTAATTCAATTCATGCACTTCAAAATTTTCAATTTTCATGCATATGATGTCTACAGCTCAACTACAGCTATCCCCCCCTCTCTTTTAAGGCATTGTCCTCAATGACATGTATATAGACAAAAAGCGTGGAAAGGTATCACCTGATATTTGATGGGCATGAAGGGAAGCTCCAAGTTTGGGTCTTCTTCTCTACTGTCCCTTGTTGTTCTTCACCCGCATAACAATACTTCCTTGCTGATTTCACCTTCATGCTTGTCCATGGAATTTTTCTGAGACACAATTGAAAACAAAAACAGACAAAGGAAAACAAAATATGGTATTGGTTAGCTTGGGTTGCCTCCCAAGGAGCGCTTAGTTTAGAGTCCTTAGCTAGACTTCAAAACATCAGTGGTCCTTTAATAAAATTGTTTCATGAGATGGAATACCTTCATGTTCCAAGTAATGCTTTAATCGCTGCCCATTCACCACGAAGGTATTTCCATTCTTAGGATCTAGGATCTTCACTGCTCCATTATCCATCGCATGAATAACAATATAAGGTCCATCCCATCTTGATTTTAATTTTCCAGGAAATAATTTCAAACGCGAACTATATAACCATACTTTTTGGTCCTTAAAAAAATTCTTTCTCCTTATGTGCTTGTCATGATAGGTTTTCATTTTCTCTTTATAAATTCGGGAGCTAATATATGACTCATTCCTTAACTCATCAAGCTCACTAAGTTGCAAGAGACGATTTTTCCCAGCCTCATCAAGGTTCATGTTTAGTTCTTTTATGGCCCAATAGGCTTTATGCTCAATTTCAACAGGTAAATGACATGCTTTTCCAAAAATTAGCCTATAAGGGGACATTCCTATGGGGGATTTATATGCTGTCCTGTAGGCCCAAAGTGCATCTTCTAATTTCAGTGACCAATCCTTCCTATCAGGCCTTACAATCTTTTGGAGAATCTTCTTAATTTCACGATTTGACACTTCTACTTGTCCATTAGTTTGAGGATGGTAAGGAGTAGACATTTTATGATTGACACCATTCTTCCTCAAAAGAGCTTTAACTTGAGCATTAATGAAATGTGCTCCATTATCACTAATAATGGTGCGTGGGCATCCAAACCTAGAAAATATGTGACTTTTTAGGAATTTCAGCACTACTTTATGATCACAAGTCCTCGTGGCTACAGCTTCAATCCATTTAGAAACATAATCCACAGCTAATAGAATATATTCATACCCAAAGGATTGTGGGAATGGCCCCATGAAATCGATGCCCCACACATCAAAAATCTCTACTATAATTATTGGGTTTAGGGGCATCATATCCTTGGCTGAGATATTAGAAGTTGATTGGCATTCTAAACATCTTTTAAAATAATCATGAGCATCTTTAAATAATGAAGGCCAATAAAAACCAGATTGAAGTACCTTTGCTGCTGTTTTTCTCCCTGAGAAGTGTCCTCCACTTGGTGACGAATGACACATTTGAAGGATCGGGGAGTGCTCCTCTTCTGCCACACATCGTCTCAGCACATTATCAGCTCCCAAACAGAATAAATAAGGTTCATCCCAAAAATAATTTTTTAATTTTGCAAAGAATACATTTTTATCATGTTTGGACCACCATGTAGGAATTTTTTTAGACACTATGTAATTTACAATGTGGGCATACCAAGGGGAAACTTGTGAGATGATCATTAATTGTTCATCTGGAAATGCATCATTTAAAGAATCTTGAGTGTCATGAATTCTTGAGAGATGGTCAGCCACTACATTTTCAAAGCCCTTCTTATCTCGTATTTCTAAATCAAACTCTTGTAATAATAAAATCCACCGAATTAACCTTGGTTTGGATTCTCTCTTGCCAAGTAGATGTTTAAGGGCTGAATGATCAGTATAAATAATTACTTTAGACCCAAGGAGGTATGATCTAAACTTTTCTAAAGCAAACACAATTGCTAAAAGTTCTTTTTCTGTTGTTGTATAATTCTTTTGGGCTTCATCCAAAGTTCTGCTAGCATAATGAATCACTGCTGATTTTCCCTCGATATGTTGTCCTAAAACAGCCCCCATGGCTATGTTGGATGCATCACACATGAGTTCAAAAGGTTTTCCCCAAATAGGTGACTGCAAAATAGGGGCTTGAATTAAAGCTTTCTTAAGGGTATTAAAGGCTGCAAAGCATTCCTCTGAGAAAATAAAAGGGGTGTCCTTAACTAAGAGTGAACTCAAAGGTCTTGCAATTTTAGAGAAATCTTTTATGAACCTACGGTAAAAACCGGCATGACCTAAGAAAGATCTAAGGCTTTTGAGGTTATTAGGGGTGGGTAGTTTCTCAATAACCTCTATCTTTGATTGATCAACTTCGATGCCTCTATCACTAACCACATGCCCTAATACTATTCCCTCCTTTACCATAAAATGACTTTTCTCCCAACTTAAGACTAAATTTTTTTCTACACATCTTGAAAGAACACTCCTTAAATTTTCCAAGCAATTTTCAAATGAAGATGCAAAAACAGAAAAATCATCCATAAACACTTCTAAAAAATTTCCTACCATATCAGAGAATATAGATAGCATGCAACGTTGAAAAGTTGCTGGAGCGTTACAGAGTCCAAAAGGCATCCTCGTATATGCAAAGGTTCCAAATGGGCAAGTAAAAGTGGTTTTTTCTTGGTCCATGGGGTTAATAGCAATTTGGTTATATCCAGAATACCCATCTAAAAAGCAATAGTAGTGATTCCCAGCAAGTTTTTCAATGATTTGATCAATGAAAGGAAGAGGAAAATAGTCTTTTTTTGTTACTGAATTTAGTTTCCTGTAGTCTATGCAGATTCGCCATTTCGTTGGCAATCGTGTTTGTACCTCTTCCCCTTTTTCATTGATGACAACAGTGAGCCCAGTTTTCTTGGGAACTACCTGAATAGGGCTCACCCACTCACTATCTGAAATAGCATAAATAAAACCTGCATCTAACCACTTTATTATTTCCTCTTTGACTATCTCTTTCATATTAGGATTAAGTCTCCTTTGCATTTCTCTTGTGGGTTTAGTATTCTCCTCTAAATAAATACTATGCATGCATACCTTTGGATCTATGCCTCTCAAGTCAGCCATACTCCATCCTAATGCATCTTTAAACTCTTTTAGCACCTCTAAGAGTTGGAGTTCTTGCTCTTCATTGAGGTCAGCTGAGATTATTACTGGCATAGTTTCATTCTTGCCCAAGTATGCATATTTCAATTTCTCAGGTAAGGCTTTAAGCTCTAGCTTTGGATGCTGTTTAGGAATTGGTTCCTCACTATCAAGGTAAATGGTTTCTTGAAGACAAGTGAATTCAGGTTTATATGATTGATTGATCCAATTCACTTCTTCAACGATAGTTTGGATGTGATCATATTCATCCTCTTCTTCTGCAGCATATCTTGCTGCTTTAAACATTCAATGAGATTTGCTCATCCCCACAGAACATGTCTACTATTCCCGTTTTGCAATTAATATTAGCTTGGGCAGTAGCTAGAAATGGTCTACCTAATATGATTGTGGCTTCCTTCAAGTCTTTAGGGGGAGTCATATCTAATATCAAAAAATCTGCAGGAAAGTAACATCCTTCTATATTAATGATAACATCCTCTACTAAACCTTTTGGGTATCTTAAGGATCTATCTCCAAGTGCTAGAACTATAGGTGTGGGTCTCAATTCCCCTAAATTGAATTTATCAAAGAGGTAAGTGGGTAAGAGGTTTACACTAGCCCCAAGATCTAATAGCGCTTTACTAAATGTCATGCCCTTAATACTACATGAGACTAGGGGACTTCCAGGGTCCTTCCTCTTTTTCGGCATTTCATTTAATATGAATGCACTGACCTCTGCAGATAAATTGACTGTTTTTGTTTCCCTCTTGGGTGTACATAATGATTTAAGGAACTTAGCATATGAAGGGACATGTTTAATAGCATCAAGCAAGGGAATATTGATATGAACTTGTTCAAATAATTTAATCAAATCTTTCTCTTCGACATTCTTCCTATTGTTTTTGGTTTTGGGAAAGAGTGCTGAAGGAAACGGTATCGGTGGTTCATATTTGATTTCTTCTGCTGTTGGTGAGTTTTCCTTTGTATCATCATCCTCTTCCTCAGGTATTTCAGAATCTAGAGGTTCTAAATCAGGCTTACTTAGAACCTTTCCATTTCTGAGTTTGGTTACTCCTTTCAACTCTTCCATTTGAGTTCCTTGACTAGAGCTTGCTTGATTTTGTGCCATGGAATTATTGAGGGGATGAGGGAAACCAGGTGGATGGTGCTTAGGGTTTGCAACAGGTTGGCTTGGGAGTTGACCTCTAGGGTTGAGGTCTGTATTTTGTCCTTGGGATAAGCCCTTACATAATTGTGACAATTGATTTTGAAACATTTGCCCTTGAGTTTGGATTATCTGATTTTGGGCTTGTATTTGTGACATCATTTGGGCTAGGGTTTGCTGTTGGCTAGCTAGTTGCTCCTTTAGAGCATGAATAGTCGGATCCACATGGGAATATGTCCCACCTATGGGTGGATTTTGAAAAATTGGAGGTGTTTGGAGTGCTGGATTATGAAGAGATGAACTATTTTGGGATGCATGAGAGTTTAGTAACATTGGAGAATTTTGGAAGTTAGGGTTAGGTTTATGCAGTGAGAATGGTTGATTTGTAGTATTCTTCCATGCTGGGTTTGGTTGTCTCCAACTTGGATTATACGAGTTGGGCTGTGAGAAGGCACTCACCTCTTTCTGCATATTAAGGAAAGATATACATTCACTCTCATTGTGATCTTGACTTGCACAAAAAGAACATATTGGTGCTTTGGTAGGGGCGCTGTGTTTTTGGGCAGTCAAGAGTCTTTCTAACTTTTTACTAATTTCACTAACTTCATCTCTCAATTCCTTGTCAGCATGTCTCACTAATTCATATATTCCTTCCTTCTTTAGGGTAACATTAGCTCTATCATATGTGGATGAAGTAGTGTAATTGAAGGAATTTTGGCTTAATTCCTCTAAGACATGGTAGGCTTGATCCTCACTTTTACTAGCTATGGAACCTCCACACGAAGCATCTATGATCTGCTTATTTTGATAATCCATGCCTTCGTAAAAATAATGAACTAATTGCCAACGTGAAAAACCATGATGAGGGCACTTCCTCAAAAGTCCTTGATATCTATTCCAAGATTCATGGAGCTGCTCATTAGTGTTGTGTGAGAAACTCATGATCAATTTCCTCATCATGTTGGTCTTTCCATGAGGATAAAACTTGGTGATAAAATCATTAAAAAGTTTAGTCCAAGTGGTGACTTCTAAATTAGAGAACCAATAGCTAGCTTCTCCCTTTAATGAAAATGGGAAGAGTGTTAATTTGAGGGAGTCATCAGCATCTTTAATGGTAGCGCAGATCTTAGAAAACTCTTGGAGATGATCATAGGGATCTTCGTTAATATTTCCATAAAAGTTTGGAAGGATTTGAAATATTCCTGGTTTGATATCATGGCTACAAGAGGGTTTATCAAATGTCTCCACCCCAATTGAAGGGTTTAGGTAGTCTTTAAGGAGTTTAGGTTGCCCTGCTATGTTAGGCTGTGCCCTAGGATTAGGTTGATCCTGAGGATTCATAATGAGAGACTGGGTTTTAGAATGGGAATGCTGAACTAGATCAAGAATTTTAGGCTTCAATGACCTTCTACCGTGCATGCACAAAGTTCAGGCTTACCTCTTGATCGTGATCCTTGTGCTAGACTGGAGATGATTGTCCTTTTGCTTCAGTATTCTTGACCTTTCTGATTTTCTGAATTTTTTCTGAAATAAAACAGAGAAGAGAACAGAAAAAAAAACAAAATAAATATTGATATTTCACGCACCTAAAATCCCCGGCAGCGGCGCCAAAATTTAATAAGCTCAAAGTCGTCGTGTTTTTAAGCCTAACAAACTTACTCTTTATAACTAGGAAACTAGGACGCAAATGGGAGAATTGGGATGTATAGGTTTCCTAGGTCGATCCACAGGGACTTTAAGGCGAGAAAATATCAATGTAGGTGGGAAGAAAGGAGAATAATCAAAATTACTGGGATGTATTAATTAGAAGAATAATTAGAATACGCGCAAATTAAAGGATATTAAAACTAGGCTAAATTTTATGCAGAGTGATGTAATAGGAGATATAATAACCGTAGACGAAAAAAAAGGGAAGAGAAAGGGAAAGAAAAGTAGAGAAGGGATGGTGTGAGCAGAAGAGAGTGAAGGAGGAGAGAGAGGGAAAACAGAAGATGGGGAGAGAGAAAGGATGAGAGAGAAATAAGAGAGGGTGGCGTGCGGTCACGAGAAAGGAAGAGAGAGAGAATCGAAATTAGAGAGAGGAAATACGGAAGCACGGACGAGATTTCGAGAGAAAGAAATGGAGGAAGACGAACGAAAAAGGTGAAAAAAAGAGGAGAGGATACGTGAGGGAGTGAGAGAGATTCTCGTGAGAGAGGAAAAACGGAACTAGAGAGAGAAATACGATTACGAGAGAGAAGGATCGGAAATGATAGAAAACAAAAGAATTGAGGGAAAGAGTGAACAGAATATGGAGAAAGAGAGAGAAGAGAAAGAGAAGCAAGGACGACGGATGCAAATAGCCTCGATATGCTGGAAGAGGACGGAAATGGAAGAGAATGTTAGAAAATGAGGCGGAAAAGCATCAGACGGCGTGAGAGACAAACTATCGGAAAAGAGACATATAGAGAGAGAGAGAGAGAGAGAGAGAGAGAGAGGAGACGTGAGGAAGCCAGATAGGCGGAAGAGAAGGACTGAGCAGAATGAAAGAAGGTGATGAGCGGGAGAAATCGGGGATGGTCGCGATAAAAAGTGAGAGAAAGGTAAACGAAATTGCGGGAAGAAGAATAATAAATAGATAGAGAGCGAAATGAGAAGGGCGAGACAGCAGTAGCAGAAGAAGAGATTTCGGGGGAGATGGAGAGAAAGGGAGAGAGAATGAGAGCGAGGGGGAGAGGAAAATTGAGAGAAAAGGTTGGAGAGGATTTGAAACGGCGGGGAAGCGAGAGGATGCAAGATACAGAAGCGACAAAGATATAGAAGTACTTTGGAGAGGAAACTGAAGAGAGGGGGAGCAACAGTCGGAGAAAGAGAGAGAATACACGAGAAATTAGAAAGAGAAGATGTTCGGTTGCAAGAAAGTTGGGAGTAGAAACGCGAAGGGTTGATAGAGAGGGGGGAGATAAGCAAGTGCAATGGTGGTTGCGCAGAAGAAGGGGATAAATAGAGACATTGAGAGACAGATTTGAAGAGACGGAGAGGAGGGCACGCTGGTGGTCAACGCAGAGAGGGAGGACGGAAATTAGGAGAGAGAATGTATGGAGAGAGAAGGTTGGATTGCGAGAGAAATAGAGAAAGAGAAGATGAACGCCAGAGGAGTTTAGAGAAATTGTGCGGAAGCGTGAGAGGGGAAAGAGAGAAAGAAAAGAAGGATTAAGAGGAGAGCGATGAAGACTATGAATGCAAGGGAAAGAGAGAAAACGAGATCGCGAGAAAAACGAAGAAGAAAGAGGCAACGCGATTATGCAAGAAAAGAGAGAAGATTTCACGAGAGATAGAGGGAAGTGGCGACGGGAAAAAGAGATGGATCTCAGAAAAGAAAAGAGAAGAAAACAAAAACCACTACCTTCAACTTCATCCACATTACATCATCCCCATCAAGAAAGAAACCGGCGAAAAGCATTTGTAAAACAACCAACCCTAGGAGAGAGAATGTTTGAGGAAGAAGAAGCCGAAAAGCTGCAGCTCTCCTTCCTTTTAAACCCCTGCGAGGAGAGATGCATTGACTGGGCTCCACCGATTCTTCTTTGACTGGGCTTCCCTCAAGATGCCCTGGACAGCCCATTAGCCTTCTACTCCTCTATTTTAGATGATTTTGCTTCCATTCTTATGCTTGTAAGTTCCTGCAATCAAGGGAATCAAAAATAATGTATGACATTTCTTCTTTGATGTACTGATGACATATGATAATTAACTCGTGAAATAGTGCATATGATGATAGATTTACGAGTTAGTTGAGCTAATTATAAGTAATTCTTAAGTGTTTATATATACTTTTTGTTCTTTTATCAGGTCATTTTAACAAATGGGACTCATCTCTTTTCACAATGAATACTCATTCTTTGGTACAAAAGTTTTGTAATCCATGGTATTTCCTAACTTCATCATGGCATTCTTTGATTCCTCTTTTCCATTTCAAGCACAATTCAAGTCGACTAGATAAGAATTATTGTGCTTCATACAAATCTCTTAGTTAAAATCCAAACCTCAAACCTTGCGAATTATTTCATTATGATATTTGGAGACCTTCTTGCATTACACTTTTATTCTAGGTTTTTGTTAGTACTCCATGTTTGTTGTATGAGATGAAAACATTTGGATTTGGACTCATATGATTAGTGGCTCGAAAATCCCTGATTTCCTATCGCAATTTTTCACTCTTTCAAAACCAATAGCTAGAATATATACTCTTGAATTTACAATTGATGGGGTCCCATATTCATGTTGACTTCAAGCTTCATGGTGTCATGTTGTTCGTGTGCCTTTGATTTTCCCTATTCCATCTAGCTTAAGTAAAGTTTCTCATTCAACTGAATTGTTATCATGCTTTCCCACACAAATTTTCATGTGGATTCACATCTCAATTGATCCCAACTTCAGGAATCATGGAATCCAGTATCCATCCATGAAGAAGTGTTTCAATGGCTGTCCATTTGAATAAATGAGAGCAGTGAGAGGCAAACTTTCTCTTGCAAGGTGATAAGATATATATCTAACGCACAGCTGTCTTTGTATAATCTGATCACTAGAGGAGCTTATGAGCTTATATCTGGTCAATGTGTTTATCCATTTCTGATATTGAGGAATGACTTACTCAATAGATGATTGCTCTTGGACATCTAGCGCCCGCTTATAGAATGTTTCTAGAACTTCAAGGTTTGATATCTGCCTTTTCGAAATTCCTTCGGCTCTTCTTGAGTTATTTTAGTAATCAGCCCTGGTTCACCATTTAAAAGAAAAGGTTAATGACAACGTAATTTATGTGGCTCTTCACCAAGTCACAGATTATGAATGAATGTAGCTTTCTTGAATACTATGATCGAAGAATCACTGAATAGTTCTTCTAGTATGATATCTGATCCGTTGAATATCAATGTATACATTGAACTACTATATTTATTATCCTTCACGTTTCAAGAAATGATCGGTGAGCTCTACATCAGAAGAAACTATAATTTCTGTCACAGATATAATACTCAGCTCCCAGAGGAGTGAGTCAATAACACTCCATATCTATATAGAATTCCTCTTCAAGGTCAGAAACAGTCCAGAGATAAATACATAGTTAATATAGTCAAAACTTTCATTTGATTACAGATCTCTATTCCGGACGGGTTGAACACAATCCACATGACGCAGAACAGAGCATTTCTTTGATAAGCCCTGCAAGGGGAATTTAGTATCAGTTTATAATCTTGGATCTGTTGTAAGTTTCTCCCCTGTCAAAGTAAAAAATAAAAACACTTATCTAAATTTAATTGTTTGTCGCAGAATCCACAATCCCACATGCCGAATCCGATATTCAAAAATGCCCCGTCAAATCCCCCACAGATAGCTCGAGCATGCGCCTCCATCAACGGCTTCTCCCAGATCATCATCACCGCCTTGCTCTCCGAATCCAACACTTATCTTCGCTAAAGAGAACTCTCTCTTTAAGATAATTTTCTTCGAACCCACTTTCTTTCCGCCTAGCGATCGTTCCTAAAATCAGTTCCGCTTGAATGCCCGCGTTGATAAGAACTTCGAGGGGCTTCTGGATTTCTTCGCTTTCGATGGCGAAATCGCCGGCGGAGAGGCCGGAAGGAGATGAGGCGTTCCAGGGAGACTCCTGCTTTCGAGCAAAAGGCGAATGGCTTCCACTTGGCCGGATTTGGAGGCGTGCATCAGAGGGAGTCATTCCGTGGGCGTCGAAGTGCGGCGATCGGCAGCCGGCGGAGAGGAAAGATTGCAGCTTTTCAACGTCGCCAGACTGGGCGGCTTGGCAGAGCCTCTTTCCCGTGTCCGCCATATTGCTTCTTAGATTCATGGTTAGGTACTTCCTGATACTCAAGTTTGGGATTTGACATATACATTCCCTTAGCTCTTTGGTTAACACTAAAGTCCCTTTGAGTACTAAAGTCCCTTTGAGTACCATAGTCCCTTCATCTTTTGCACGGTCTACCTTACCAAATCTATTTTTCTAGTAGCATCTAATACTTGTAGCCGGGATGCAAGCGTGACTCCATGCCTCCTACTTCTCATGGCAGATGGCCTTTTTCTAAAGGCAAGTATATCTTTCCTATTAATGGCACTTTGTGTGGAAAGACGATATTGGGGTCTAGGTCTTGATAGGCCCATAGAATTTTTAATAAAAACATCAAACGTAGCAAAAGATGGTGAATTAAGTATTCAACAAAAGTACCAAGAATAGATGATCTTACCATTTGGTATATAACTAAATTTCGTATTAGAAAAATTTATTGAAAGCGTTCTTGAAGTTGTTTGTGTATTCAGCCTCTAGCAATTTTCACACGGTTATTAGACTATATGATATTCTCTTCAATGCTCTTCACCAAGAGAAAGAGAAGAAAGGGGAGAGTTTCCCAAAAAGGCTTGCATGGGCACCCTAAGGTTTGGTTGTTCTCTTTCCATTATACAATTTCATGTCGCAAAATTTTTATAAAATTCCTCATATTTATGTTTATATTCACCAATATCCATTGACCTATGTGTCTGACTTGGGTCCATATATCTCATTAAATGACTCCAAACTTATTGGTCAACTTTCTTGATCAACTATATGAGTATATATCTTTATTAATCAATGATCGATTTAGCCTGATTGATAGGTTGAGTTTCCAACCCATTGACTGCGAAGCTGTTGTTGAGATCTAATGCTTGATAGGCTCTCAAAATTTTCATCAAAATATTAAACACAATGGAATATACTGAATTGAATATTCAAAACATTGAGGTGTCAAGAACTGATGATCTTACCATCTATGATATGGATAAAAATTACAATAGTTGAATACGCAAATTCACCTATCAAAACTTATACTCAACTCTTCGAATTCCATTTTGAAATTTAGAATAATGATGAGTTGCGGTAGAATCCACAGCGAGGAAGGTTAAAAGATTGAAATCAATAAATATGTTTGATATTTTTTAGATTTAGAAAGTGGAGATGATCGATGAAAGGAAGAAGATGTACGCGGAAATTAGATGAACCAATCAAATGCTTCTAAACTCCTTTCAACAATTGAAAACCCTTGATCTATGGTGGATCTTGAAAAATATAAAAATGTTGATGAAAATATGAAGAAAATAGAAAACATGGATGAAAAATGGTTATAATATAAGGATTGGTGATGAAAACATAATCTAGTTATACTCTCCAATCAAAATATACCTTCGACAAACTGTACATTTCACTTGGACTTGGCATCTTGTATCCAACACGATGAATGAATAGAAAATAGGAGAAACTCATTAAAAATGGTATTCCATACACAAAGAATGATTCACTAGAAGAATTCATGCGGTCATTGAAAACACACAAATGCATGTCAAAATAATTTTTAAACTCATCAATTTAAAGTTTTAATTAAGAATTGAATAGTATAATGGTGAATAAGGGTCGAATTCATGGAGAAATAGGGAATTTTTTAGGTATTCTTTAAATGTGATCAAATCGGATGAGAAATTGAGGTGAGAAATTAGGGATTTTAGTAGATGTTGGAAAGGAGACTCTAAGACAAATCTACAAAATAAAAAACACTTGATTTGGATCAGTATTCGTAGAGAAATCAAAGAGCAAAATTTAGAGAGAAAAATTGATCGGGAAGAGAGAGAAGTAGAGAAATTATGTAAAATTTGATTAATATACAATCCAAAATTGAAATCTAATGTTATAGGAAGAAATATTAGGGAGAAAACATGTAATCTAACTTGAAATCGTGCTCAAAATAATCCTATTCATTGGTGGATCAAGGCTTTTCATTCCGCGTTTCAAAAAACAAATATCTAGTGTTTGAGAAGCGAATTCTCTCTATTCTCTCAATGAAACCTCACTTTCAAACACTCGTTGGACGCAGGAATGAGTCTAGAAGAGAAAGAAAGCAAGATATTGAAGGATCGAGATGTCTAAATTGTTCGATTTCTCAAAACATCCAATAATAGTTTACATTATCAAAGAACATGGGTACAAATAGGCAAAGTTGGGTATAACCGTTCGATTTGCCTCTTTATTGTCAATAAATGGCTCATATGAAATTCTTGGATTCAAATTTTTATCGTTTATTCTTGTCCGTTCGATTGAAGATAGAGGGCTTAGATTTCGCCACGTTACGCGTGAACAAGAAGCGTAATGTAACATCTGCCATTTGATCTTCATCAAGCGCTTGAGATGCATCCACATGTCTATTGGAGTCTATCCGACGTATTTAATCTCAGCCGTTATAACTCTTTAGATGAACAACTAAGATTAAAGAATTTTAAAATGATTCGATGATGAACTGTTATGCGCCACATACCCCTCGCTTTAAGTGAAGATTAATGACACTCATTAAAGGCGAAGATCGAACGCCTCCCATGGCATCATGTCACCTGTGCATAAAAAGAAAGAAAAAAAGTCCCATATGACAAAAATCGCTATGAAATTTGTGTATAAGGGTAAGGTGTGCTTAGTAGGTTAGCTTATATAATGAAAAAGATGCTTAACCCACTAACTACATACGCGCACACACAATCACATGCGTTCGTACGTCGCCACGTGGTGACGCCTAAGCACACTTCGCCGTGTCACCCGCCACGTCAGCATACAAAAACTAAAAACAAATTTTTATTCTTTTAAATAAAAATAAAATTAAAATAAATTCAAAAAAATCTAGAAAAATTCAGAATTTTTTTAGAAAATTACCTAACAATTAGAAAATTCACAACTTTAAAAATATGACTCCAAGTTAATCCAAATTTATCTTGTTTGATAAAAAATTAAATAATATATCATTCTTAAAATTCAAATTTAATAAATAACATGGTAATAAATTTTTTATTTCAAAAATACCCTCCTTTGTTTTAGAAAATAAAGTAGAAAAATAAATGAGTGTATATAAATATTTTCTCTTATTATTTAACACTAAAACTCAATTATAATCTAACATATAAAAATAGAAACAATCTAATCTTAAATATCTCTTTTTAATTAATTATGATTATCCCTAAAAATAGTGGATTTTTACATTATAACTTAAAATTTCATTGAATAGATATACATTTAAAAGATGATATCATGCATAAGAATAGAATGTTTTATGCCTTAATTTTCATTGATAATTATATAATTACATGTATAGATTACATGTTATCAATGATCAATTGTTACCTTCTTTCCTTTTGGTTAGCCAATGCTCGAGCACACAATGAACCATTAAGAGCCCTAATTTTTTTGTCACGGAATTTAAATCAGACCTAAACAATTTTTAGATCTTGAAATGATGATCATTACCACAAAATTTCAGCTTCTAGCTGGATCACATGCATTTCTATCTGTTGAAGCATTTCTCTCTTCTCAAATCCTCCAATCAAAGGGCTTCAATCAAACCAATTCGTTCAAACTTTTCTGACAGACAAAAAATTACACTAAATGCCCCTCTCCTCTCTTGTCTCTCTTCTCTTCCTTCTCTTCTCTCTACCTCTCTTTTCTCTCCTCTCTCTTGCAATGGCGAGAAGTGGTCTAAGTGGGCGTGGGGAAATGGCGAGAGCAGATAAGTGAGGGAGAAAGGGAGAGAGGCAAGTGAAGGAGAGATTTCGTGTGAGGATTTTACACGTGACAGAGGTGTTTCCTGTAGCACTAGATAGGAGGGAAGCGAGAGAAGGACAAAAAGTGAAGAGGAGAAGAGAGGCAGAAAAGAGGGGAGGAGACAGTGATGGTGGGTGGAGAGAGAAGAAAGGAAAGAGAAAGGAGGGAGAGGACCTCCTCCTGCTTATGTGCGCATGCACGCACAAGGGAGACAAGGAAGAGAGAGAAGAAATTGCTCCCTCTCGCGTGTGCATGCATGCATGCACGAAAGAAAGGATAGCGTTGTGTGTAGAAGTGGAGGAGGAAATCTCCTCCTCCCTCTTATGCATGCACATTCTCGCACAAGAGAGAAGGAAGAGGGGGAGTAGGGGAGAACACTAGAAAGAGGAAGAAAACGGAAGGTGGACTCTTCTCTCCCCCCTTACCCGTGCACGCATGCACGGGAGAAGAGGAGAGAGGGAAGAGAGGGTGAGATGCACATGAAGAAGGGAAAGGAATATCCTTCTCCTCTCCCTTATGTGCACACTTGCATGTGCAAGAAGGACAAATTTTCACACATGATGAAAGAGAATTCTGTCACGTGAGAGAGAATAAGGAAGATGGAAAAAAGAGAGTGGAGGAAAGACAAAGGAGAGGATACGGAGGAGCCTCTCCTCGTGACGGCAGTAGTTTTCATCATGATTGGGAGAGAAAGAGCGAATACCTCTCTCTCCTCTCTTTTCAATTTATTTTTATTTTTTAATTTTATTTTCTTTTTATATATAAAATCATTTTTGATGATTTTAATTTCTAAAAATTCTAAAAAAATTCCCTAAGATCTAGAAAAATATCAACTTCCTTACAGAAAAAAATTATTCAATATAATTCATGATAAAATGTATTTATAAATATTTTCATGTCAATAAAGGCATTTTAATTTTAAAATAAATAGAAATTTCATATTAAAATAAAGAAGAAGATTATATTCTTGATGAATCAATGTGATTAGATGCTCATAAAATGTAATGAATTTATGAAAAATAAAAAATATCCTTTTAAACATAAGAGTTATCAATTTAATCATTTTAAATCATGAAAACATGTATTGATGAATATATTTTTAAGAATAAGTACATAAAATGCTTGATATTAATGGATGCAATTGCATGTTATCAATCTATAATAGATTAAAATCCATTCTTACAAGGTTCATTGAAGGAGGTCTTGAAGATAAGTGTTTAGTCTCCAGTGATATCCACACAATTGCTGGAAGGTTAGATCTCCTCTTCACCGCTCTTTACCGAGAGATAAAGAGAATAAGGGAGAGAGTTTCCAAAAGGTTCACGTGGATACCTTTAGTTGCAGTCATTATCCTATTATTTATAGAAATTTTGAATTATAAATTTTCACAAAACCTTTAAAATTGGATTTATATCCATGAATATCTATAGACCTTATGCGCACGACTCCGTAGGTCATATATCTTACTAGTTAGTAACTTTAAAGACTTAATAATATCTTATTGATCAACCTTTATTAATTATCTATATCAACACATATATTAATTAATTGAGGGTTAATTTAACCCAAATGATAAGTCAAGTTATCAGCTTGTTGGGTGCCAAGCTATATTACATGCCTTCGGAGATATGGAATGTATAAGAACTCACATATAAAACTTTCTTATCATTGGTTACCATATAGGTAGAATCCTTCATCCGTGCAAGACTCATGAATGACTTACGGTATAGTCAGTTATCAAACCTTAATTGGTCACTCAAGTTTGTATTGATATATAGGAAATCATTGAGAACTCTTTTGATATTTCCACTACCTTGGCTAAGGATTTCATTGCATCTCATTCCTTGGGGTTAATATCCTCAAATATTGAGGATGAAAGATCCCATCTTGACCATACAATCACTTTGAGGACTTAATGTTATATCCAATATATGAAGATTTGGAGATCCAATGACTAAGGGTATAGTCAATTTTCAAAACTTAATTGATCACTCAAGTTTATATTGATGTAGAGGAAATCATTAACAACTCCTTAGATATTTCTACTGCCTTGGCCAAAGATTTCATTGTATCTCATTCCTTGAGTAAATCTCCTCAAATATTGAGGACGGACGATCCCATCTTGACTAATGTTATATTCAATATATGTCTTTTGAGATATCCAATGGCTGGGAATTAGTAAGTGATAATCAAAACAATGTCATCTATTCACAAAATTCTTTGGTATCTGAGGTCAAAGAATTACATACACAACTATGATATGAATCAATATGGTTGACTGTTAAGGAAAAATATCATTCAAGAATTTATATGTATCAATTCAGTGAACTCTTTCTCCAAAGACCACTCACTATCTGTCTTTAATATCTACACATTGATGGCAAAAAAAAATCAGATAATGTTATTCTTCCTAGATAATTTAATGCCCTTTTCAAATATCCTTCAAATGAGAATGTTTATAACATATATTTAAAGACTAGTGATCATTATATTATGATCTCATCATTTGTTTAGAGATCACTTAGTTAATGCATATGCTTATAAACTTCATCACAAATATTACACAAGAATAGCAACGAATAAATATTAGTTCAATGAACATAAATAAGATACATTCAACTGTGAGTGGCTTGTAGGCCACATGATAACCATCAACTTAAACTACGTTGGATTCAACAATCATAGTAAGTTTAGTGATTGAGAGATTAATTCATGAATTTAAGAAATAAATTTTTTTAAAAATAGGGCGCACTAAACTAATTTAGCCATTTGTTATTTCTACAACGTCACAATTTTTTAAAAAACTTTTCCATCTTATTTAGGGTATCTCTTATTAATGAAGGCATTAAAAACCTAATCGATAGACATAAATACACATGCATAGAGGTCCCCTATTCCTGAAAAGATTATTCCTTGAAGATGAGAATGAATCATGCATTAGGGTAATCTGTAGAGGCATGATAGAGTTCATGGGTATGAATACCATATGGATGAAAATAAAGCATTTGTCATAGAACCACAATTTAAGAAGTCCCATTTCTCAAGTTGTTTTGGAAGTCATTTTAAGTGGTATTTTTGAGATCTTAGAAAAACGCTGAAAATGAAGGTTTTATTACTTGGGATACCTTCATCGAGATACCAAGTGGGAACTCAAAACTATCTCGACCTTGTTTTGAACCTACATGGACTTGTGTCCTTTAGGAAAGAAATGACTCAACCAAGAGCTAGGGTAATGCTGTCTTCTAAAGAAGAAACATATACTTGACATTGCCAACAGTCATGAAGGAATCTTTGATCCATTGAAGATGGGAGGGATTCCATTCCCATTTTCTCTTTCATCCTACAAGTAGAGAACTTTCTCCCAATGATCAAGAAATTGCAAAGGACAAGAGGTCAAGACTCAATGAGCTTGAAAGTGTATCAATGCTAGTGACCTTAAAATGCTGGTTCAGAAACAAAGGAGCTTGACCCCGCAAGTAAGTTCTAGTTGGGGGAGGAAGGGATTGGTTGTTGTTTTCTAGTTAATTCTTTGCCGACTGTATTGCAAAGAATACTTTATATTTGGATCTGTCCATTTTTTGAACAAAAGGAATCATGGCGATGCCGTGTTTGTTTATTGATATCAACCGTCTTGAAACTTCCAATTAATCAATTAGTAAACTTCTCAATTTATTTAAATGACTAAATGGGCCATTTACTTGAAGTTAAGCAAGCCATTATTTATATGGGCTATTCTCTTAATTTAATGCACTTGTATCTCGTTCCTAGATGGTCATTATCTCCATCTAATGAACCTCTCACTATATCTACATTGATCTAATTGGATGGCCAATTTGTACACAAACAATTTTAAATGGGCCCAACATCAATAAAACTGGGCGTGTCACCATTTGATCAATCATGATTGATCAGTCGTTTATGTGTGAGAGTTCTAGATTGAATCTTGAAGTTGTCACAGATTTTTCTCCTCGTCAGTGCAGAATCCTCTGCCATGACTTGATTATTCATATAGAAGTCACCAGCTCAATCTGTCTATTTCCAATGGGCCCATCATTATCACCCCCCAGCTTCAACAACATGTCAAGCCCTTCCAGTGCCAAATAGATCTCCCCTGATCGAGGGTGAGAGTGGTCTCCACTGACGAATTCCCGAACAGATTTCTCGGTCTCGATCGAGCTCGATCCGGGAGTTTTCCCTACTAGACTTTTCTTCATCTTGATCCTAACGCATTCCACGTCGCTCCAACTTCCTCGGGCAGCCAGCATGTTTGACAGCACCACGTAGTTCCCTGCATTCCATGGCTCTAGATCAAGAAGGTGGACCAGTGCATCCTCAGCAAGATCTAGCCGACCCTGTCTACGACAAGCGCTGAGAAGAGCGCCCCAGATTCCAGCATCAGGGGGTGTGGACATGCTTTTGATCACCTGGTAAGCCTCCGAAATTTGACCTCCACGGCAGAGAATATCTATCATGCAGCCATAATGCTCGATCTGAGGATTCAAAAACAGAGGAATCATCAACCTGAAAATCCAGGCAAAAGGAAATTCAAGGATACCTGAGGCACAATTCCGTACATCTGCATTCCATCGAAATACGCCCTTCCTTCATCTACAAACCCCGCATGTGCACAAGCAGTGAGAATCCCCACGAAGGTAATCCCGTCGGGAGTTGTTCCTCCTCTCTGCATCTCCTCAAACAAGCGGACAGCTTCCTCGCCGTGCCCGTGCATGGCAAGCGCGCGAATCATGCAGTTCCACGATACGACATTCCTCTTGGGCATCCCATCGAACAACTTTCGAGCAGTTTCCAAGCTTCCCCCTTTGGCGTACATGTCAATCAAAGAGTTCAAAATCTTCAGACTCATTTCGATGGAGCAGAGTTCTATATAGCGATGGACCCATTTCCCCAAACAGAGCGCTCCAACCTGAGAGCAAGCCGATAGCACACCAACAAAGGTAGCTTCACTAGGAACCCATCCTTCAATCTGCATCCTCCTGAAAATTTCCAGGGCTTCAACAGCAAATCCATTCTGCAAATACCCAGAGATCACAGTATTCCAACTCACAGTATTCCTCTCCGGCATTCTCTCAAAGATCTCTCTGCCCTTCAAAATCTCCCTCCCTCGGAAAAAGCACGCTAACATGCAGTTCCACACAACCGCGTCTCTATTACGCATTTCCTCGAACACTTTAACGGCACAATCAAGCTTTCCGTTCCTCGAATACATGTCAATTAGGGATGCATTAACATGACCATCGCTTCCGATCCCTAATTTTAAGATCTCTCCATGAACAGCACATCCAAGTAAACATCCGTCAAGATCCGAGCAAGCCTGCAGTAAAGAAGGAAAAGTGAACCGATCCGGCTTGATCCAGGCTTTCCTCATGCTAAGGAACATTTTCAGGGTTTCCTCCGAGCGCTCGCTCCCGGCGAGCGCTCGGAGATAAGCGTTCCACACGCAAACACTGGGCCGCGAAATTCGCGAGAAAATGAGCTGCGCGCGGGCCAAAAACGAACGGCCACGCGAATTGCAACATAAAGCGATTAGCTTCGCGGCTACGGCGTGGTGCTGCTGAAGTCCGAGGACGAAGACTCTAGCCTGGGTCTCCGGTATCCGTTCTGCCGAGAGAGGAAAGCGGATAAGAGTGAATATTCGATCTTCTACCATCGATTTGGATTTTCTTTCATTATTAAAATTCTAATCCGTCTTCACGCTCTCAGCCGATCATTGTGACTACTTGCCCCTTCAAGTCTTCGATTTTACTTAAATTTCGAGTTTCGTCCTCTCCTCCGTTCTCTCTCTCAATGGTGCTTCTGTAACTATTCTCTGTCCAGCGCTCAATTTTACTGACATTTTTGAGTTGAATCCTCTGTTCACTCTCGCTAAACGATCGATTTGGCTTCTATCTCTTACTCTACGAAAGCAAAAAGGAACCTGAAAGCTGAAACCCACCTCGCCCTTCTTTCTCTCTCTACTGGATGGCTTTACTTCGAGTTTGTACGATCTAATCCTCTTCTCTCTCCAGTCTCGCGCTTTCCGCCTGCCAGCGCAAGGAGCGATCGCGCGATCTCCAAGTCTTCAGATTTGATTTTCATAAATTTTTTATTTTCCAATCCTCGCTTCTCTCTCCAACTTTTCCAAAGCCAAAAGGAACCTGAAAGCCAAAACCCTCGCTCTTCCTCTCTTTCTTTCTCTCTCTTAGGATGGGGTGCGCGCAGTCGAAGCTGGAAAGCGAGGAAACGGTGAACCGCTGCAAGGAGCGGAAGCTCTTCATGAAGGACGCCGTGGCGGCGCGCAACGCCTTCGCCTCCGCGCATTCCGCCTACGCCGTCGCGCTCCGCGACACCGGCTCCGCCCTCCACGATTTTGCGCTCCTTGAAGTCGCTGATGTTGTCTGCTCCACCTCCTCGGATCTCAAACCTCAAGTATCTTCTTCCTCCGCGGTTAAATCTCCGATCGACAGTTCTCTCCCTCCGCCGCCGCCTCCGCCGGATTTTTCCTCTTCGCCTCTCCAGCGTGCTGTTAGCATGCCGGAGATCCCCCCCACCAAGCTGCGGAGTAAAAAATCCGGCGATCTAGGGTTTCAAGCGTCGGCGACGATCGCGGAGGACGATGGCGGCGAGCCGGAGATTGTAGATCCGATGACGACGGCGTCGCCGCCTCCAAGAACGCCGCCACCTGGCTGGGATTTCTTCTTTGGCGCAGACAACGGCATGCCGCCGCCGCCGGCAGAGAAGGAAGACGAAGGGCACAGAAGGACTACCTCTGCTCCCTCAATTCCCCCAGCTGTGGAGGTTTCTAGTCCCCCAGTTCCTCCTGAGACTCCCGTGATCGGCAATCCTGTTAAAAGGCAGAAAGGATTGGCGGAGCAAAAGAGATCAAAAACAGCGGCGGTGGTTACGGCGATGACGACGACGTCCAGTGTTTCGTTCTTAAATATATTGATTGGCCTTGATGATCACTTCCTTAAGGCCTTTGATAGCGCGCAGCATGTTTCTTCAATGTTGGAGGCCAAGAGGATGCATTATCACTCGAATTTCGCTGATAATCGAGGTGCGTGGTGTTCTTGGGTGTTGACTGGTGCTCGTTGTTGTTGAATTTGATCTGAGGGGTTGAATTTTGGTCGGTTTTTAGGGCACATTGATCATTCAGCGAGAGTTATGCGGGCGATTACTTGGAACAGGTCGTTTAAGGGTTTGGGAGGCGACGAGGGGAGAGATGAATTTGAGATGGATAACGGGGAAACACACGCAACTATTTTGGATAAGTTGCTCGCTTGGGAGAAGAAACTTTTTGATGAAGTCAAGGTGCGCAGTTTTTCTGTCCTCCGTTTTCTTTCTCTCTCTCTCTCTCTCTCTCTCTCTTGTAATTGTTCAATTGTCCTGGTTTGGTATCTATCTCCTGGTTTATGGTGGAGTTTTTTTTTGTTTCACTCTTCTTTTCTGGGAGAATCTCTCTCCACTCTTTGTACTATGTCTTTATCTCTCCATACTCTGTTTCTCTCTCTACTTTACTCTGTTTCTATCTCCGTTGTTTCTTTCTCCATCTGTCTATATTGTCTACCTATCTATATCTCTCTCTTTATCTGATTATCTCTCTCTCCTCTATCTATTGATTTATTCTTTATAAACGTCTCATTATAAAAGATGTATGGATTTGTGTGGGAAATATTTTTGCCATTTCTTCTTTTTTCCAGCGATAGGCAAATTGTGTTAGTGTGAAAGAATATTGACTGCTGCCATCAATGTACCTTTTAGTGGCAGACCTTTTGCATTGTCATCTTATACTCAGATGAAAACTATGATTTTCTGGTTGTTTGACTAGGCGAGCGAGCGCATGAAGCTTGATTACCAGAGGAAAGTAGCTAAGCTTAATAAGCAGAAAAAACACGGTGCCAGCGCTGAAGCACTGGCCGCCACCAAAGCAGAAGTTAGCCATCTCCACACTCGTTACATTGTCGACATGCAGTCAATGGACTCGACGGTCTCAGAAATCCAGCGTCTTAGAGATGTTCAACTCTTCGAAAAACTTACGGAGCTTGTGAAGGGGTATGATTTCTTCATATTACATATAGTTCTCCCATCTTCTTCATTCGTATGATACATTAGATGTCATCCATGTGAAATGTAGAGATCAGCGCAGGCAGGACCTAGGGGTTTGGATAGAACTGCTCGAGTCTATTTAAAAAGAGGCGTGCATTAAATCAGCAAATGGACAAAGGTTCAAAATATCCCAGGCCTCAAAACGACCAAAATACCCTCATGGCCAGAATTTTTTGAAAATTAAAATCCTCTTATGAGCGATCTTTGGTATGAAAATGAATTGCAATAGGCGCTGTTTTCCTTGTAGAACCCATTTGACTCCCAGTTTTGCATCAGAGTCTACTTCAGAATGGCGCTCTCATCACAAATAGGCAAACCAGTCACTTTTGACCTTTGATTGATATTTAAGGTCAACTGGTGAAACATTTGACTTCAGGCCAACCCACCGACTTTTTGACATAAATAATGCTTGTGAGTCGATCATTCATTTCCTCGTCCAGATCTTCGGACAACTATTGAACAAAGTTACTTGGCTAGAGACAAACACTATGTTTTGGTCAACGGACCGAGATGCTACCCCCTTTGACTGATCTGAAACGTCATAGTATCAAACATTTGACTTTTTATGGACTCATTCGGGCAAGTAATCCCTTTGACTCCACCATTTGTATCTCCCTTCAGCCTTTCTGATAACTCGTTGACTGAAAAAATGAGATTGGAGTCAATGATTTGACCATGTCCACAGACTGGCGGAGATGTGGGAGAAAATGCGTTTGCATCACCATGAGCAGCTGAAGCTGGTGCAGGACATCACTGACATTGATGTGTCCAATGCTCTGAAAGAAACAAGTGATCAGCTACTTGGGCGTACCAAACAGCTTTACAGTATGACTTCTCACTGGACTGAAAACTTCAATGACCTCGTCACCCACAAGAAGAGGTACATAAAGTCCCTCAATGAGTGGCTGCGCCTCAGCCTCATCCCCATAGAGAGTAGTCTCACCGAGAAAGTCTCCTCTCCAGCTCGTCCTTTGCCAGCACCACCAATCAAGAAGCTCATCTTCTCATGGCAAGAGCAGCTTGATAAGCTCCCTGACGAACATACCAGGACTGCCCTCCGCAGTTTCGTTGCCATGGTGAACTCCATACTTGCAGATCAGAATGAGGAAAGAAAACTGAAGGAACGATGCAAGGAGCTCGATAAGGATTTCAAAAAGAAGCGTCAGACATTCGAGGACTGGCACCAGAATTACCTGACAAAAAAGCCGCCTCCGCCTCCAGAGGAAGATGATCCCAATGCAGAGACTGGGGAGGCCGCCATCTACAGGGACCTTCTGGCGGAGAAGCAGTTCCCGGTGGAGCAAGCAAAGAAAAGGTTAGAGGACGAGGTGGAAAAGCACGTCATAACGTGCAAGCAGGGAAGGGAGAAGTCTGTGAGGAACTTGAAGAGCCACCTGGTGGAGCTGTCCCGTGCCATGACAGAATTCTCCAGAGCCTGCTCGCAGATGTACAAGTTTCTCAGTGACATGAACCCGCCTCCTGCTTCTTAGTTTCCGCCTGCTTTATTGGATGTACCAGTTGGGGTTTCTTCTGTTATTTGATGTGTATTTATCTCTCTTGTAAACCTTTGGCTCAGACTGTCATGCAGAACTGTCGGTAGTATTCCTCTCTCTCTCTCTCTCTCTCTCTCTTTCTCTCTTCTTTCTTCCGTGTTTATTATAACTCCAGGACTTCACTCTTTCTCCCCCTCTCTTCCGTGTATATCTTTGATTCTAAATTGCCATTAAATGGTCAAAATTTCATTGTCGGGAAGTTACCATTTATTAAGTTATATATGAGCTTCTATAATCCAATATTTAGTGAAATAAAGATCCTAACTTCATGCCATTTCTTTGGTGAAATATATATTCCGATCACTTGGAATCCAAATGATTATATTTGATGATACATTTTCAATGCGTTAAATTACAGTAAAATGGAACGCAGATTAGGGCATTAAGATGTCAAGAATATGTGAGAAGACTGATAAACCTAAATCATGTGATCGTTGAAAATGCTGTTTAAACCCACAATTACAGCTAAACAATTAAATCAAACTAGTAAATGACGAAAAATCCAAGCGCTGAGGTGAATATGAGTCGAATCCATGGAGAATTAGGGTAAAAATGACAAATCAAGAATGGGCAGATGAATCTAAGAGAATTGGATGAATAAATTAGATCACATCATTCGGAAGCTAGATGAAAAGACATTTCCAAACAAACCAAGAATATCAAAATCCCATGAGGATCAAGGGAGAAATTAACAAGTGGATTTTGAGAGAAAAATCAGACTCGAAGAGAGAGAAAATTGTGGTCAAACTCCTAATTATCCTTATAATCTATAATTTCCAATGTATCTAAGCATGGAAATGATGACATAACCTTTTGCAAACCAAAATTTGGCGATGGATCGATCTAATTATCACCGAATTAAGGTTCACATGCACTATCTTGTTGTCAATGCTTCAAAAAGCAAACATAGAAATCTCCAACAAAACGATAGCTTCCGATGCAATTCTTGTTTTTCAAATCATGTGGAAATGAGAGTAGAATCACCGGGGATCATGCTCTTCATGTTTCACTCAGCTAGAAGATAATTTCAGGGCCAGAACATGATGAGATTGAAAAAACACAATCTCATTTAATTTTGTTGGGTGGGGGGGGGGAGAGAGAGAGATATGTATATGTATATATATATATATATATATACATATCACGTGGTGGGATGCATGTAAACAGCTATATGGCTAGCAGTGTTGCCATGTGGCTACAATGCCACATCGGTAGGGGATAAAGTTTTGCAAAAATGCCCTTGAAAAAATTAGAAAACTAAAAAATTAATTGAAATTTTTTGGAAAATCAATAATTTTTTTTTAATAAAAAACAGGCATATCCCAAAATCTATAACTCTATTTGGAGTAAAATTTTTCTAGTTTAATCAATTTTCAGCCTTCTTTCTTTCAATTTATCCTATAAGATAAATGTAGAAGGGAAGAGACAGATATATATTAATCCAAATATGATATATGAAAGTCATAAAGCTTAGAGAACCTTTGTCTTATTTTCTCTCATCTTTGCGATTTATTTTGCTCTAGCTTCGCACCTATATTAGCTCAGGAAGATATGATTAGTTCACAATATTTTTACCTTGAAAAAGGTCAAACATGAAAAAAGCATCATTTACTCCCTACATTATGCAAAACAAGGAAATGCATGGTAAAACAAGATGAATGAGAAAATGATAGAAAGACATGAATAATCATGAAAATGAACAAGATCATGGCACGTTGTCAAGGAGGAAACCACTACCATAGATATAATGAAATGTTGTAGTTTCAATTGATGGGAGCATTTTTGTATGCAGTCCTCATATGCTTGGAGTGACAAAGTTTTTTTTGTTGAAATGGTGCGATTTTGAAGTGATTTATTCAATCTCTTATAGTCCATGGGTTAAACATATTCATATGATCCATGAAATTTTTAGTGACTATGGAGAAAAATACGCAAGGAAGAGGGAATGTAGTCATGTATACCAGCTAAAGACTGAGTATATATTGAAGTTTAGAATTTATTAAATTACCAAGAAAGATTATTATCCTTTGCCTTTTATTGATCAAATTTTACAAAGACTCTCATGAAATTTTTCCCTACCTTTCTCATGACTAATTGGTTCATAATCATGTAATTTTTATCATGATAATCAAAGGAAAATTACATTTACTTGTCTCATTGGTATTTATGTTTTTCAAACAAAGACTTTTCAAATTATGCAACATTTTTTCTATTTTTTCTAGATGCACAAGTGCTATGTTTTCATATTTCGTTGGCGATTGCTTTTAAGCCTCTTATAGACAAATGTATATGTTTGAATCATTTTTGGATTATGCTTAAGTATCTCACTAATATTTTACATACATGTGAAGAAAAATAATTAGTGTTTATCTTTGGAAAATCTAATTTTATGTTACATGAGGTTATAATATTGTGATGCCAAGTAAATAAGCATGGTCTTTGGAAGTAGAGAAATCAAAAGTAGAGGTGATAAAAAATTTACCTCTACCCAATATTATAAGAAACTTAGAAGTTTTTTATGACATGCGAGAATCCGCAAGAGCTTCATAAAAGATTTCACCAAGATCCCCAATCCTTTGAATAAGTAAACCTCCAAATAAATAAATAAATAAGCAAAATTTTTTGTATGATAATTGAAAAATCTCTAATTGAAGTGATGAATATTATGTGGCGTATACGTTAGATCCCATTTCCATGTCTTGTTTATATTCATTCAACGAAAATTATTCATTGTTATTCTTGCATGATGTTTTTAGTAAAATCCATAAGCGTGGACAACGACTAAGTGAATTAAAGGAGATCATCATATAATGATCAATTTTTTAAACGTATCTCTTGAATATTCATATTCGAGGGACATTCAGAAAGGATATTGAATTGTCTAGAAAGAATTACATAATTTGATTTGACTCGTATGAGGAATATGACTGATCCTATGGCCATTGATGCCTAGACACAAAGGATAGATGATGTGTATTATTTGGAGAAATATATTAATAAATGATATGTATGAATCCTTGAATGGTATTATACCTAATTATTAATCAAGTTTATTCTTGTCACGTTTGTGTCTTTGGTCCTTTTTACTTGAGACACCAAAACCACCTTATGAATGGATGGCTATTTTTTTTACTATAACTTCAGATTTCCTAACCATGGGATCTCTAAGATTTCATGCTAGAATATGAAGTCAACAAGCTTTTCAAAACTTCGACAAAAGTATCAAATGCATCATAAACTATTAAATGGAACATTCAATGCATAGAAGCACAAGGGGAAGATGATCCTATCATATAGTGTAGACACTTATTGGATTCATTTGAACGAGATTTTTAAGCCATTCAGGCATATGACCTCTAGCAATATCCACATAGTCTCTAGATGATCCGATCTCTTCTAGAACACTAGCCAACACGAGAGGAAGAGAAGAGAGGGGAGAGTTTTCCAAAAGGCTTACATGGATACTTTTGTTATGATCATTCTCCCATTACTGATAGTCTTTGAGGATGTGAAATTTTCACAAAAACTCTTATTATTATTATGTCTATACGACCAATGTCTAGTGGCCCTATAGGTCCATATATCTCTCTAGTTAATAACTCCATCGACCTAATAACACTTATGGTCTTTCTTGTTAATTAACTATATCAAAATATAGATTAATTAATTAAGGATTGATTTAACCCAATTGGTAGGTTTAGTTGCTAGCTCATTGGGTGCTAAGCTATATCACGTGCTCTAGGAGATATGGAGTATACGAGAACTCTCTTATGAAACCTTGTAATAATCAGTTGTGCATGTATAATCCTTTATCTGCATGATACTCATGAATGACTTAAGGCATAGTTAACTGTAATTAGTCACTTAATTTAGTACTAATGCGAGTAGATAATCATTAAGAACTCCTTTCATATTTCCACTATCTAGGTCAAAGATTTAACTGCGTCTCATACTGAGGACGAATGATCTCATCTTGACTACTCAATCACCTTTGAGGACTTTATGTTATATACAATCTATGATATTGTAGAGATCCCATGGCTAGGGATTCATAAAACATTGTCAAAATATGACCCTCCATCCATAAGATGTCTTTGGTGTCTCAACTAAAAGGACCACGTATACAATCGTGACATAAATCAAATGGATTAACAGTCAAGCATAATACCATTCAAGGAATCATATGGATCAATTCAATGAAATATTTCTCAAGAAAGATCACTTGCTAACTATCCTTGGTGTCTCTACGTCGATAGCCACAAGATCAACCATACTCATCGTATGAGTCAGATCAGATAGTAATATTCTTTTAGGAATATTAATGTCCTTCTCGAATATCTCATTAATAGGAATATTTAGAACATATGTTTAAAGACTAGTTTTCACTATATTATGATCTTATCAGAATTCACTTAATCATTGCATATGCTCAATGACTTCATTACAAATATCACACAAGAATGACAATGAATAAAAGTTCATTTCAATAAATATAAACAAAAGATAAAAGTGTGATTTTCTTGGAAGCCATATAATATGTATCATGTCATTGATTAGATGTGACATGAAGTTTTCCAAGGTAATTATGTGGTCAAGATAGGATCATCCGCCCTTGGTATTAAAGAAGATTGACTAAAAGAATGAGATGTAATAAAATCCTTGGCTAAGGTAATAGACATTTTAAAAAAGGTGTTTTCGATGATCTCCTCCATGCATCAGTACTAACTTGAGTAACTAATAAGGGTTTAATAGTTAACCATACCCTAAGTCATTCATGAATCTTATACGAGTAGAGGATTATATATACACAATAGCTAATGAAGGCAACGTTCTGTAAGGGACTTATTATATACTCTTATATCTCACAAAGCACACAATATATCTTGTCACCCAAAATGTATGCAACTCAATTTTTTGATTGAGTTAAATCAATCATTGATTATTTAATCTTTATGTTGATATAGATAATTAATAAGTTTAAAAATAAGTGTCATTAGATTTATGGAGTTAATAACTAGCGAGATATATGAACCTCAAGGGTCACACACCTAAGGTCAGTAGATATAAATATAGTTCTTTGGGTTTTATGAAAATTTTAAATACCAATATGTATAAGTACAAGAAGAATGACCACATTGGAGCGTGCCTAGATAAGCCTTGTTGGAAATTCTTCACTTACTTTTCTTTCTCTCTTAGTGAATAGGGTTGAAGAGGAGAGCCAATTATCAAACGATTGGGTAGATATCGCCAAAGGCTTGACACTTGAAAAATTTCAAGAACTTCTTTATTGAACTCTCTAAGTATAGATTTTGATTCATACAAAAGTCCAAGATCATTGATTATAGGTGCCACATGGTTTTTCATGTTCAATTCAATGCCTTCCACTAGGTTTGATATTTGGTCAAAATTTAAGGGCATATCGAGCTTTAGTTTCTATAAATAAAGAAGTACAAAATATTTTCATGATAACGAGAAATCTCTAATTGAAGCTCAAGCTTTATAGACTCCTTATTGAAGTTTACATTTAGAACTTACGTGTGATGCTTCCAATTTTATAGTAGAAACTGATTTAGTTAAAGGATAGATAACAAGACATGGTCAGCACATAGGTAAATTATTCTACCACATATAAATAAGTATGAGAAACAACGTGTTTATTTAAAATTTTAGATTTTATCCACTCAATAACGTCAACATTTTTTTCTTATGAATTTTATTCAAGATAGTAATCTTGTGGAAGTTTCAATCAAATGTATGAAATTAACTGAAATTAAACTTAGAAATATCAGATGGTGGTGATTGTCGCAATGTTAGCATGTGGCACACCTATTGGGCGAGCCCTTGGTGCATATGAGGCATTTGTGCAATATGTAGGCACGTTGCCATGTGATGTCAATGTGTCTTGAGCATGCTTATGGTGCATGGTGAGTGGTGCATGGGGAGTGCTACATGGGTATTACCTTTATTTAGGTTTTTTTATAAGTTTTTTTTATAAATTTCTAAGCCCTCTTGGGCCAACCACTTGACCTTTTTCTCTTCTATAGACCTATTTAAGGATATCATCATGTGACCCTCATGCCACTCTAGAGCGCCCTCTCTTTATATCCTTTATTTTCTCTCATCGTATCAAGGAAAGATTCTTAGGTTTTCCAGGAGTCTTTGTCTAAGGTGGCAGAAATGTCCCCTTTTCCACATTTCATATCTCTCACCACCAATTTTTTCAATCTCTCCACTTGCACTTTACCTTCCTTAATGACAATCATCTTTTTTGGGTGGCAATTTCCTTGATCTTTTTTTCTTCTCAATCGCAAAGTAGATGCCTAAAATAATATTGTGATGGTAGTATTATAGGAAAACCACAAAAGGGGAGGATGGACTCCCTCTTTTGGGCATGACAAGGGTGTTAGGATATGAGGTCTATAAGCCTTCTATAATATATATGAGAACATTGAATGCAACGGAATACATTAAATAAAACATTCAAAACACTAAGGTACTAAGAACCAATGATCCTATCATCTAATATATAATAGAAACATCAGTTATAAGGTTTATTTCGAGGATTTCTTGAAGCTATTCAAGTAGCTAGCCTCTAGCGGTATCCATAGGATCACTGGACGGTTGGATCTCCTCTTCAATGCTCTTTACCAAGAAAGAAAGTGAAGAAATGAGATAATTCTCACAAGGCTTGTATGACCATCTTAAGTTGTGGTCATTCTCCCCTTATTTATAGATGTTGGGTTTGTGAACTTTGATAGATATGATGTGGACTATAAACCAATCACACTTCTATCTCATTTATATTCATTGAAATGAAATTTATTCATTTTCATTCTTGGGTGATGTCTGTAACGAAGTCCATGAACATATACAATGACTGTGTGAATTATGATGAGATCGTAATATAGTGATCATTAGTGTTTATATATATGTTCTAAACATTCCTATTCATGGAATATTTGAGAAATACATCAAATTATTTGGAAATAATAACACTATCTAATCTGGCTCATATGATGAGTGACGAAGAGTTTTATGAGGTCGTTAAAACACACAAACGTCGGTCAAATAAAATTTATAATTCTGAAATCACAATGACAAAGATATAAAATCAATTATAGTATAAGTATCGAGTCGATCCACAGAGAATAAGGTTGACTTTTATCGCACAGTTGACTTGGTCAAACTTAGGTTTATTTGGGTTTGAAAGAAGTGATAATGATAAATAATCAATAGAGATGATCTAAATATATGAGATAAGATATTTTCAGACTTTAGAAAACCAATTTTTAGAAGAAATGTCAAAGGTCAAGGTCAAAGCGTTGACTTTGACCATAGTTGACTTTCTGAAAATCAGAGAATAAAAAGAGCTTAAATTAAAAAAATTATAGATTCATAAACTAGAGAGAAAATGGAGTTTATTGATATAAAATTCGTGATTTTTTGATAAGAATTGGATTTATTATGAATTATTGAAAATCAAAAATCAGAACAATTCCAAAATAAATACTTCAGTCGAAATCTTCAAATTGACTAATCAAATGATATCCAAATCTTGAAATTGATATATAAATAGAAAGCTAAAAACTAGAGGATTCCAAAGAGACCAAAATTTTTAAATTTCAATTTATATTTTAAGAGTAATTGATCCCGCAAGTCAACACCCAAATTCGGATTGAAAATGAATAGTGGTTGGTCAAACATTAAATTGAGGGGTCAAATGATCATGAAATTTCACAAATTTGCTATCCACGGAAAGCTGATGAAACAAGGAATCCAATGAAACTAAAGAATCAAGTGATTTGGACTTAATATCTGAGAGATATCCTTATTTCAAAATCAGCAAAAATTCAAACCGAAATTGGGCGAAAATGAAGAACAAAATGACTTTTAAAGAAAAATTAACAACCTAAATCTAATCTAAACACAAATTACCGTAAGATGAACGTTTGATTCTCACTACTTACCCATTTTCGTAAAGATTTGACTTCAATTCACGCGGATTGAAGAGTATCAGTTTGATTTCTTCCTCAGCGGAGAATTCAATCGACTCCAATGATTAATCACGACGAATCTTGCTTCAATCAGATCACGATTGAGTCTAGACACAGAGGAATCATGATGAACTCAAGATCTTCCTCAAAATTTGCTTAATTGCTTCACAATTCGATCAAACGTTAAGGATACATAAGAAGAACATGATAAGGATTTCCGCGCGAGAAATACGGGCCATTTGATCCGGTGAAGGCCGATTAATGGCCATGATTGCGCGGCAATCGTGAGCCACGATCTCACGACCTCGCCAATTCCGTCTT
The DNA here is from genome assembly GCA_024174645.1 of Lemna minuta. NCBI lineage: Eukaryota > Viridiplantae > Streptophyta > Magnoliopsida > Alismatales > Araceae > Lemna > Lemna minuta. The sequence continues at coordinate 16,703,021 of CM044107.1, read as the reverse complement.
ACAATTTCTATCATCGCGTCGAGGTGAGTCCATGTGTCTCCCCACGATCGCGCGATTGCACGATTAAATGCTGAGCGTCCGATGTCACTTAAGTCGCGATTTAAGCACGTGTTGAATTAATGTGATCGTGGGCCAAGGTCCATCAGATTAACGTGCACCCTTTGGTATGCTTCCGATCCAACGCGCCTCTTTCCACCACGTGTCCTGCAAAGAAAGAGTTCCGCGGGAACATAGTCCCACATGGAAGAAAAAGAGAGAGATGTTGAGTATAAAATGTGGGGCGGCGAAACGCATTTGCGTTACTGCCCCAAACAACTAACCAGGGCCCACTAACCCGTGGGCCCTTCACATGCCAGCCCCTCACTTGCCACGTGGCGCCACCTAGTCGTTTGTGTGGACTCGCGTGGCCCCTGCCACGCCTCCGCGTCACATTCGCGCAGGCGCCCGAGTGGCTTTGACACGTGGCCTTGCGTGCAACGTCGCATCCACGCGGGTCCCTCGCGCCACGTCAGCTCCGCGGGTCATGCAGAAATTAAACCCCCTTTTTTGCATTTTAAAATAAGGAATAAAATCAATAAAAATTAATAAAAATCAAATTAAAAATCCAAGAAAAATCTAAAAAATTTAAAACTCCATATCTTTAAAAATACAAATCCTTTTAAACTCAAATTTTCTCCATTGTATCATAAATTTCTTCATCTTTAATATTATGCAATAAAAAAAATATAATTTCGAAGAAGAAAACATGATTGATTGAAAATAATACTAAGGCATTCATTAAGAATTCTCTCTTTTAATCATCCAGTCATTCTTTTCTTGGAATTAATCCTTTTAATCATCTACAAAAGTCAAAGTAAGGTAATTAATTTCTATTTATTTAACCTTGTAAAAGATTAAACATTCATAGAGCATATAATTAACCCAAATAATGCATAAACACAGACTTTAGTAGAATGGCATACCAATGGAGAATATTCATAAAAACTATGATAACATCCATCATAATTACATAAAATAAACATGAATATTAGTTAAATAAGGTAATAATTTAAGTTAAATATGCATGTTATCAAAGAGTATGGCTGATCCCATAGCAATCGGCGTGGAGACACTAAGGATAGATACTGGGTGCTCTTTAGAGAATGAGTTCACTAAATTGATCTATATGAATCCTTGAATGATATTATACCTAACTATAAATCAAGTTTATTTATGTCACAATTGTGAATGTGGTCCTTTGACTTGAGACACCAAAGATATATGATGGATGGATGACTGTATTTTGATTATGACTTACAAATCCTTAGCCACGGGATATCTAAAACATCATATATTGGATACAACATAAAGCCTTCGAAGATGATTATATGGTCTAAATGGGATCATTCGACCTTAATACTTGAGAAGATTGGCTCAAGGAATGGGATACGATGAAGTCCTTGGCCAAGGTAGTGAAAACATTAAAGAAGGAGTTCTTGATGATTTCCTCTGTGCATTAGTACAAAGTTGAGTGAGCGATACCCTAAGTCATTCATGAGTCTTATGCATACAAAATATCTATATACATGATAATTGATGATGATAAGGTTCCATATACGGGTTCTTGTATGCTCCATATCTTTGAGAGTATGTCATGTAGCTTGGCACCCAAGGGTTTGACAACTTGAACCGTCGATTGAGTTAAATCAATCCTCAATTAATCAATCTATATGGTTGATGTCGATAACTAATAAAGGCTGACCAATAAGGTCCTATTGGTTTTATAGAATTATTAACAAGTGAGATATATGAACCTAGAGGCATAAAGTCTAAGGAAGTTAATGGATAGAAGCATAATTATGAGGTTTTCTATGAAAAATCTACAATCCAAATGTCTATAAATAAGGGAGAATGACTACAACTCAAGTTATCCATACAAGCCTTGTGAGAATTTTCTCCTTTTTTCTCTTCTTCTCTTAGTGTAGAGGATTGAAGAGATTCAACTGTCTGGTGATTGTGTGAATTATGCTAAAGGCTCAACAATTGAATTGCTTCAAGAACTCCTTCAAGTAAACCCTGTATATAAATTTTCTCATACATAATAGATGATTAGATTGTTGGTTCTTAGTGCCTTGGTGTTTTGAATATCTGATTCAACTTATTTTGCTTTTTTGATTGAAATTTTGGAAGGCTTATTGATCTTACATTCCAACACGATCACCAGATTGTTGGATCTCCTTTTCAATTCTCTTCACCGAGAGAGAAAGAGAAGAAAGAAGAGAATTCTCATAGGGCTTGTATGAGTACCTTGTAGTTGTTCTCTCTTTATTGATAGATTTTGAGCATATAAACTTTTCATAAAAACCATTATACTTATGTCTATATTCACTGATATCTTTAGACCTTATGTGTGTGACCATCTAGGTCCATATGTATCACCAGTTAAAAACTCCATAGACCCAAGAACACCTTATGGTTAAACCTAATTAATTATCTACATCAACCATATAGATTTATTTAACCAAATCGCCTTTTCAATTTGTCAGCTTGTTGCATGCCAAGCTATACGACATAATCTAAGAGATATTATGTATAAGATCTCTCCTGTGGAACATTGCTGTTGTTGGTTACCATGTACATATAATCCTTGTTCATGCGAGATTCATGAATGACTTAGGGTATGGTCAACTATCAAAACCTAATTTGTCATCTCATTCCTTGAGGTACTCTCCTCAAATATAAAGGGCGGACAATCCTATCATGACCACACAATCACCTTTGAGGACTTAATGATATATCTATTATATGACATTTTGGAGATCACATGGCTAGGGATTCGTATGAAATAATCAAGATATGATCATCCATCCACAAGATGTCTTTGGTATGTCAAGTCATAAGACTACATACAAGACCATGACATAAATCAACCTGATTTTATAGTTAGGTAAAATACTATTAAGGAATTTATATGGATCAATTTAGTGAACTCTTTCTCTAAAGAGCACCCATTGTCTATCTGTGGTATCTCCATACCGATGGCCACAAGATCAACCATACTTATGATATAAGTTGGACTAGATAGTGCTATTTTTTTGAATAATTTGATGTCCTTCTCGAATATCCCACAAATATGATGTCGAGATCTGAGGTTGATAAGCTTTCTAAAATTTTGATAAAAAAATAAAGTGCAGTGGAATACACTGAATTAGATATTCAAAAACACCGAGACACTAAGAATAGATGATCTACCATCTAATAAGTATGAGAAAAATATACTTATAGGGTTCACTTGAAGGAGTTCTTGAAGCTATTCAAATGTCTAGCCTCCAGCAGTATCCACACGATCTTTGGATGGTTGGATCTCTTCCTCAAAGCTCTTCACCAAGAGAGAAAGAGAAGAAATGAGAGATTTCTTATAAGGCTTTCATAAACACCTTTTCTTGTGGTTGTTCTCCCCCTATTTATAGACATTTGGTAAGTATATTTTTTTTTATTAAAACCCTCATAATTATGTCTATATTTAAAAACATCTATATACCTTATATGTGTGACCCTCTGGATCTATATATCTCACTAGGTAATAACTCCATGGATCCAATAAATTTTTCAACCTTTATTAATTGTGTACATCAATATATATATAAATTAATCAAGGATCAATTCAATCCAATCGATAGGTTAAGTTGCCAGCCCGTTGGGTGCCAAGCTATACGATGTGCTCTAGGAGATATAGAGTATATAAGAACCACCATATGAAACCTTACTGTCATTGCATACAATTTATGTATAATCCTTCTTTTGCAGGAGACTCATGAATAGCTTAGGGTACGGTAAAATATCAAACCCTAATCAGTCACTCTGGTTAGTATTGCAGTGTGTATGAAATTATTGAGAACTCCTCCGAGATTTTTACTACCTTGGCCAATGATTTCATCGCATCTCATTCCTTGAGTCAATCTACTCAAATACCAAGGGTAGATGATCCCATTTTGACCACATAATCATCTTCAAGGAGTTCATATCGTATTAAATTTATAAAATTTTAGAGATCCCATGGCTTGTGATTTGTAAGTCATCATTAAGATACGATCATCCATCCACAAGATGTTTTCGTTGTCTTAAGTCAAAGGACCACATAAACAACTGTGACATGAATAAACCTGATTTATAGTTAGGTATAATACCATTCAGGGATTCATACAAATGAAGTTAATAAAATATTTCTCCAAAGAGCACCTATTATCTATCCTTATTGTCTCCACATAGATGGGTATAGGATCAACCATACTCATAGTATGAATTAGGTCATATAATGCTATTATTTTTGGATAACTTGAAGTCCTTCTTGAATATCCTATGAATATGAATATTTATAATATATCTTAAAAGACTAGCGATCACTATATTATGACTTCATCATAATTCACTTAGTCATTGCAGATGTTCATGGACTTCATTGTAAACATCTCAAAAGAATGACAATGTCATATTGCTCATAAGCTAAATTTGTGATGCATTATTTTAAATAGGATGAAATTGTTATGATGACATTGTCACATTTATCATGTCATATTGCTCATAAGCTAAATTTGTAATGCATTATTTTAAATTTTATCTTTAACTGAAGTTTGACCTTTTTCAATGTCAAACAAGTGTAAATTAACTAATTTTGTGTGAGTTTCATGTTCATAAGTCATAAATGAACGATAATTCAGACAAAGACGAGAAGAAGACAAATCAATTTTAATAAAAATTTATCATTTTTATTTTGAAAATTTATTTATATGAAAAAGAGGACATAATAAATATTGAAAAGGCAAAAATTTCCCTGAAAAACAAGTTTTCTATGAATAGATATGATTTTATGAAGTTTTAGGAATTTTTCATATTTTTATCTAATTTTTTCATTTTTTATAGTTTTTATATGAATATTTCTAATATTCTATGGGATTTTTAGTCTTTAAGAAAATTTTAAAAAATGAAAAAGTGGTTTTTATTTTGGAGTGTTCATATGGCATGGAAATGTGGCAATGAATACACGTGGCATGACAAGGTGATGCCATGTGGCGCACATTTAGTGCTTGTGTGCTGGCATCAAGAGGAGTGTTTAATTCAATTACGTATCAAGGGGGCAAATCCTTGCTAATAAGCCATTATGGGCCTTTCTTTTAAACAAATTTTTTTTTTAAATTTTCCATGTGCCACTAATTAACTCTCTCTTTTTAAGTACATATGGCATCACCAAAATTGCCTGACAAGGTGGAATGGGTTCACGAGATCACTAATCTGACACAATGAATGGAGAAAACATGCTTGGTAGATCCTAGAGCTTCAGATGCATGGAACATGAGATCAATGCTCTGGATCTCACCTGAATTTATCTCTCTTCATTGTGAACCTTAAAATCTTGGAGCTCTCAACTTTGATGAAGCTTGATCGCACAACTACTTTTTATTCCACTATATCTCTCAATCATCATGAATCAAGGCTCACATGTAATGAAATTCTAGAGCTTCCCATCTTGAACAAAAGAGATCAAATTGTTGGTGACCAATCAAGTGATTTTTAAGGGATAATCAATGACTAGAAATGCTTGAAGTTGAAATCATGATATCTCATAATCTTGATGGGGTTTGGAGTTAAATTTGATGGGCATAATTGTCATTTCATGGGCTATCTCCTCATGTTGGTTGACTAAAAGAATGGAGTAGAAAGATAGGGTTTTTAATGTTCTTTGGATGCTTCTATTATTGGCTAGTAGGAGGAAAGAGAGCTCCGATTGATCGTCTGTCGCATATTGAACATCAATTTTAGTAAGTTTCTTCTCATTTTTATTCATTCCCTATGTTGAATGTAGGCCATCAAGTCCGTGCGGGATCTACAGACTCTCGAAGGAGTGATTAATAGGAAAGCATTTATAGAGAGCGGTTTTGATTGCAAATCTTTCAATTAATACATTTTGTTTTCAACTTAGGACCGTTATTCATCCTTTTCCATCAATACATCCATATTTTCAATCCTAAATCACCATTTTCCATTTCAATATAGAATTTATGATCTTCAATCATAGATATGAAGTGCATGATTTGTTTATCGCATCTTTCACATTCATTACCCTTATTTATCGATCTTTTCCACTTTCTTTATCCAAAAAAATACAAAAAAATCTTTCATTCCAATATTTTTAGCTTCTTCCCAATGGATTTGACCTTGAGTTGCCTCTACACTAAATTTAAGATCAAATTCAAAGAGTTGAGTATAGTTTTTGATGTGTGATTTGACATTTTTCATGATCGTGATTTTATGATTATCAACAACCAACACCACCATCATCTCCAATCCAACATCCACTCATTGTGGTCTCCATTATCAATTTGCATGAAAGTGACATGTGTTTCATCGTTTTAGAGTCATCGTCTCCTTGATTGCCTACTCTAGTTGTTGTCTCCTCACTGGACCACTCATGGTTGTCTCCTAGGTTGATTGGCATTGAGGTGCCACATGTTACATTGTTTTTAGATCAATAATGTCTTTGGCTGCTTACTTAAGACATTTTCTCTTTGTTGGACGGAAGATATTTTTAGTCATTGGTTTTATACAACACTATTTATATTTTCTTATCATAATGATTACGAAATGGTGGAATGCTCAGAGAAACTAGGTAATGAGATTAGGTTTCTAGAGAGCATGGATGTCTATTGTTGAGAGATGTTGTATAAGAGAATGTGGAGAAGATGAAAAATTGGATTGATGAAATAAGATGTGGATGTGATTCTAAATATATTTATATTTATATCTATATCTATATTTATTTTTTATGAATAATGTGATGAAGAGTGGAATTGAAATGATAGCATGGAGAGATGAGAGGGATGTAATGGAAATTGAGATATAACAATGAGGGATAGATGATTATTAGAGATTTTTTCTCAAACAAGAAAAAAAAAATTTAAACACAAAGATATAAAGGATTTTTTATACTAACCACATAGGGGATTATAAGGAAAACCATACCAAATATTCACTGAAATCCCATTTTTGATGCCAATCCTTGGTAGGTTGATGTTGGACATGCTATGACATTGATCCTCTACTTGATCTTGCCTCTACAACAACCTGGAACATAAAAAAATTCCAAGATTTCGCCTAACCTTTCCTTTTATTTCTTATAGCTTCATGCTAAGATAGAGAAAAAATGCAAGAGAGGAAGTGACAATTTTATAGGTAGATGCTTTTAGAGTTTGAGGGCACCCAAGGGTGGATATCATCTACCCTTGGGATCATGGGTGGAAATGCCTCCACCCTTGATTCACCCCTTAACTACCTCCTAAATGGAGGCAATGGGGCCCTTAAGGCAGTAAAGTTTACCTCCTTCAGGGGTGTCAAAATCTCTTCTATTAAATATAAAGGTGTGTCACCCCAGTTCCTAAGGAAAGTGGGGCTCCTTTCTATCTAAAAGAAATGATGCGTTAATCCCCTTCTATTAAATAGAAAGGGGCATCCTCTCCCTTCCTAAGGAAGTGGGGCCCCATTATATTAAAAGGGATGGGCTATCAATCCCCTTATATTAGATAGAAAGATGTGTCCCCTCACTTCCAAAGGAAGTGAAGCCCCTTTATATTAAGAAGGAATGGGGTGCTACTTATTGAAAGTGGCGACCTTCTTCTTTTAAATAAGGGTTAGAACCACTATATTAAGGTGGGACCCTCCTCCTTTTAAATATGATTAAGTCCTATATAAGAGGGGCCTTTAAAAGAAGGGACCTAATTTTCTTTTAAATAGGATTAGATCCCATTTACAAGGATATTTGAAGGAGTTGGACTAACTTTCCTAAAAAAGAGTGAAGATGACCCCTTTGACCTCAATAAAATGTGGATCATCCTAAAAAAGGATGATCCATCTAATGACTTTAAACCTGGTTTGACCAATTTTTTTTATGAGATCCTTTGACTTCAAGAGATAACCTTTGGATTCATAGAAATAGAGCTAACTTGGGCCTCTCAAAAAGTGAAAAGTTCATTTCTTCCGCTCTCTCATTAAATTTGCATCCATGTTCTTCTGCAAGTGTACCTTCATCTTGAGAGCCACATAAATCATAAATATGTGAGAGTTCAACTGCTTGACTTTTTATAAGTCAAGTGGGGTTAGTCATAATACATAAAAAATATAAATAACGATGCATATTTGGTCTTGTTCATAGTTATATGATATTCATTCAAAAAAGAAATAGTTATTCTCATTATACTATACATGGATTTAGATATCATTTTAGAGTTATCAAAGAAACTTATGAAGTCATTCTACAAGGTGAGGGAACGAATTGACGCGGTCATTGATTACACACCAATTCATGTCAAAACTAATACCAAACTCACCAATTTTATCAAATAATCACGAATTAAGGAGTATAGTGGTGAATAAGGGTCAAATCCACAGAGAAATAAGAGAATTTTGAGAGATGTTTTGAAATTCAATCAAATCATATGATGAATTGAGGTGATAAATTAGGGAAATTGGTATTTTTGGAAATAGAGCTCAAAGACAAATCCACGGAATCAAAAATCACTGGATTTGGATCAAGATTCGCGGAGAAATCAAAGAGCGAATTAGGTAGAAATTTCCGAACGTGAAGAGAGATAAATATGAAATTAGAAACAAAATTAACTAAATCTACGATCCTAAATTACAATCTAATGATACATTGCTGTGAAGGATTGTTATTGAAAACATGTGTATTATAATAATTCGGGTATGCACCCAGATAATTCTTTCGTCCCTGTTGAGTCAGTCCTCCTGATGGATCTTGTCTAAACATGCCCTGCCCTTGGATCACCATTATGGGGCAATCTAATTCGATGTGATCGAATCTGAGTAATTGGCACACGGCGATGCTTCTTGGAGTGAGACGGGGGCGAGTCCTTTAGAACCATTGCAGATGTTGAATTGGTCTAGTAATAAATTCTAGACTTTTGCCATTTTATCGATTCTTTCTAGGAGCATCCCTATCTCCGCTGATTTTGTGTCGATCATTTGGCCCTTCAGCATCGCACCTCTTCCGAATGGTTTAGCTGCATTGTGGTGGCTATTCTCCGCCACCGTCTTGATGAGTTCCATAGCGTCGTCTTCATATTTGCTCATGAAGGTTCCGCCACTTGCTGCATCTAAAAGATATCTATCTTGTGGGCCTAACCAATCATAAAATATTTATGTTAATTCATTGTTAGACACTCCATGGTGTGGACACTCCCTAGTGAGGTCTCTAAGTCGTTCCCAAGCCTCGTGGAAAGTTTCACTCGTGCCTTGGGTAAACTCGCGGATGACTTTTCGGACGGAGGTAGTTTTTCCTACGGAATAGTATTTTCTTAAAAATTCCTCCTCCATCTCGGTCCAACTAGCGAATTCTTTCCCTAATTTTAAAAACTAATCCTTGGCTTGGTCTCTAAGGGTAGCGGGAAAGAGTTTCATTTTCATCGTGTCGGTGGGAACATTCGGAAGATGATTAATTTCACATACTGGGGATAGCTCGTCTACGTGTCTATATAGATCCTCAGAAGGTTTACCATGGAAGATAGGAAGCATACTCATAACATGAGAATCTATTATAAAATTTGCCCCTCTATTTAGGGGTGCAAGAATTCTCGTGACATGTCTTTAGAGGACGGGCCTAACGTAGTCACTAGGGTGTTTCCTTACATTTTCCTCATCATTCCGGGCCATTTCTACTGGTTCTATTGGTTCTACGGTGGAAGAGGTCTCGGTAGTGTCAGGGGATTCCGTAATCTCCAGGTCGTTTATCGTCTCATGGAAGGGTGGATCGAATATTTAGATGAATATAATTATAAATACTTATAAAATTATCAAAAATTGACGTCGATCGTACTTGAGTGTCGGTGTCCATGAGAGTGAAGTGCTCTTACCGCGAATTTGAAGAAATGGTCGCCCGTGATCCTTAGAAAAGGGGCGAAATCACTTGATCTTATCGAATTAAGGATCTCGAAGATTGATTTCTTCTTCGGATCACTCGGTGTAGGATCGATGTGAGTAAATTTCAAGAAATTAAAAGAATAATCTGAGTTGACCAAGTCAAAATTGACTAAATTGATCAAAATTGCGCCTTAATTCCCCGGTAGCGGCGCCATTTGACGAATCGAGACCGCGAGGTCGTTGAAAACACACGGTCAAGAGTCAAAATAAAGTCCAAATTTAAAAATTTCAAGATTAAATCAGGAATTGAGGGGTATAAGGGTAAATAAGGGTTGAATCCACAGGGAATTAGGGAATTTATTCTTGATGATCTCTTTGAATTTGATCAAATCGGACGATGAAATGATGATAGAATTAGGCAATTTGATATTTTATGAAAGAGGACTCGAAGACGTATCCACGGAATAAAAAATAACTGAATTTGGATTTGATTTCGCGGAGAAATCATCAAATGAACAGAGGTAAAATTTCCGAAAATAAAAATCACAAAAATCTGAAACTAAGAATGAAATTAACTCAAGTTACGATTCTAAAATAAAATCAAAAGCTATATGAAGATAGATTAGAATGAAACACGATCACTACTCCACAATTGCGATCGAATTGATCCAATTAGTCGCCGGAATCAAGGCTATTCATTAAAATTCAGAATATCACGATCATGGAGTTCAAGCGTCGATTTCTTCCATGTCGATCATCAAAATCTTGATCTCAAGCATATGTGGACGCGGAAATAAGTCTAGAAGCGATTGGGAACAAGATATTCAAGATATTTGGTGTATAAATAGTTCAATTTACTCGAATTGCCCTCAAATGTTTAACATCGTCGAAGAACATCTCAATTTATAGGCTAATTTGGGCGTAACCGTCCGATCGTCAATTCATCTTCGATCAACCGCTCTGATGAAGTGCATCGGATGCGAATCGTTGCGATTAAGTCATGGCTGTTGGATTGTAGATGGACCGCCGAGATGATGCCACATCGCGTATGTTATAAAAACATATCAAATGCTCGCCGTTGGATCGTGATCAGATGATTCAGATGCGTTTCGACGGTTCTAATCTCAACTGTTATAACTCCTTTGATCAACGGCTGAAATTAAATTTTTTAGAAAATGATTCGCTGATGAATCAGGATGTGCCATGGACCACGCGCTTTTAAGTGAAGATCGATGATCGTGATTTAATCGCACGATCAGACGTCCCACTATGCGCCACATCACATCTCACATGTGATCATCGATCGCGATCGATCGGACACTCCAGATTACGCCACGTCACTTGTGCGCTTATAAAAATTCAAAAATCGATTTTTAATTAAGAAAAATCGATTATTAATTCTGAAAAATAAATAAAAATTCAGAAAAAATCTGGAAAAATCCCTAAAAATTAGAAACTTCATAACTTTCAAAATATAACTCCAAATTAATCCAAATTTCTTTCATTTGATCGGAAATTTAATTATCTATCATTCTAAAAAGTCAAATTTAATAAATAACAAGAGATTTAATTCTTATTTATAAAATACATTCATTTCTTTAAGATTAAAAAACTTAGAAAATGAAATGAATGTATATAAAATGATTTCTCTCATTATTTAACTTTAAAAACTAATTATAATCTCAAGTAAAGATGTGTTATGAAGTTATTTATCTTTAATTCATCATAATTAACCCTAAATTAATGTAGTTTGAGATTATAATGACTTTTTCATAGAATGATAGATAAAATACTCATAAATATGATAACATACATATGAATGAAATCTTTTATGCCTTAATAGGCATAAGTAATAATGTATTATCATGTCTAATTAGCATGTTATCAGTAGGGTTTTCATGTATTGCTTGAAAACTTGAGATGATTTATTGTTGATCTAGGGTTAACCCTATGCAAGGTGTATATCACGTCTTGAAAGAACACTTCTATTGGCAGTGTTATCCTGGTTGTCTATGTCAATGATATCTTGCTTACTAGACGTGATAGTGCAAGTATTGCTTGCGTCAAAGCCTTCTTACATACACTCCTCATTACATGCAATTTGAGTGCGCCCTAGTAATTTTTAGTGGATTGAGTTTGATTATCGATGTAGACAATTGGTTCTTAACCTACAATAATATGTGCTTAGTCTACTCCAGGAGGCTATACTCCTTGGCTGCAAACTCGAGTCATCCTCTATTGGCAGTGAGCCTAATTTTTGGGATTCTAATTCTCTCTTGAAAATATTACCACCTATCTTCAACTCTTCAAGAAACTAATCTACTTGATGTTACTTTTCCAGACATTGCCTATAATATGGGTCTTCTTAGCTAGGTTATGCATGATCCTTGGAAGATTTGTTGACACATTGCTCTACAACTTCTGGCCTATCTCTAGTATCTCCTAAGCATGGTCTACCTTATCAATGCCACGATCACCTTCATGCTGAGGCATTTTTGGCTCCAACAATGCCAATGATTATGGTGATTATAGATCCACTTCTAGTTTTTGTGCCTATGTTGGGGGGAATCTGGTGACTTGGTTGAGTCAAAAGCACCACTTGCACTTTCTCTCCAATGTGGACGTAAAGAACCCGTCCATGTTCATGCCTCCTTCAAGATGCGATGGGTATGTGGTTACTTCATGATCTTGGTCTTCCAATACAAGGGAATATGCCGATGTAAGGTGACTCTCACACTTCCATCTTCATCGCAAATAACCCCTCCTTTCACAAGCACACCAAACACATTTAGATCGAATGCCACACTATTTGCCTCATGATTCTCACCGGACTTATCACCGCTCCTCACATTTGGTCATCTAGTCAAATTGCAGATATGCTCACCAAGGGGCTAAGTGTTAACTTCATATGACCAAATTTCTTACAAGTTGGGCTTGTTTGATAACTACACTTCAATTCGAGGGGGACTGTGAGAGAATATGCATCCCTTAGGAGCATCTTTATAATTCTCCATCTCTCTTTCTATCGATTGATCCAGAGTTTATTCATGATCCTTTTCGTCTTCCTTCTCTTCTTCTCCTTGTTCATCTATGGAAAGTTTTATTTCCACAATTATCTTAAAGCACAATGTGCAAAGACTTCTGTAATAAAAGAGGACACCACAAATGATGGTTACACAAGACTTAGCTTTAGAAACTAAATGGAGCTACATAATATAATGAAAAAATAACGAGCAATGAACTTATTCATCGAAAAAATGGTTGTCTAACCAAAGAATAAATTATTTAAGGGAAAAATCAACATAGAGGGAGGATTAAAAGTTGAGACTCAAGACGCACATATATATCAATGCAATTATCTAGATCATGTTCTATAAATGTCGAGGATTACAATCATTCTCCCTTTGATACTGATTGGACGATCCGTATTCTAATTTTATGTATCCTAATTTTACCGTCGTAATTTATGGAAATATCATTACTTCCTTAAAAAATGTCGTTGGTGGTGGTGATTTAGTTGTAATTTAATCATTTTTCAGGATAAATATCATTATTCATTCATAATCATATGGTTCCATTTATGGAAAAAAGGGTTCCTCATAAATTCATACATTTTAAAATTTATAAATAATTTTCAGACTCTGGATTAATGAACTAGAAGAATTATTTCTTCTGATTCTCATGTTTATTTATTATTTATTTTCATATTCGTAGTTTTTCAAATAGACTTTTGGCCGGGCCCATAGGGGCTGAGCTGGCGACGACAGCGGACCTGCAACGACTGGATACTAATTTCTGTCCGTCCTGCGGGTTAGGATTTTGTTACCTATCCTTTGCCTAGCCCGTGACGAGATCACATGCTGAGCGCTAGATTGTATTCGGACGGTTCATCTTTTTCCGTTTATTTTTTTAAGATCGACAATTCAATGGCTTTTCGAGTGTTCTGCGAGGACATTATACCGAGGCAGCTCACATATAAATTTGCTCTTTTGATTTTACAATCGCTTCTCTCGGCATTTCTCTGTACATGCGGCTGTGACTGTGAGAAGTAGTTAGAGAGAGAATGGAGAAGGCGCTGACCAAGGTCGGAAGCTTCTGGATCGCCAAGAAAGCTAAAGAGGAGATCTCTTCCATCGGAGATGATCTCTCCGTGAGTTTTTCTTTCTATGAATGATATCTCCGATCTTATTTTCGTAGATTTGAGTCGGATCGTCCTGAATCCCGAGATCTGCTGCTGCAATTCTTCCTTCTAGTGCATTTATACTTAATGAACTTAGAGTAACGTCAGAAATCATAATGCGGGAAGAACTAAACTTCTTGTTTTGTTTGCGCTGGAGTTCTACCTTGTATTTGCAAACGTCAGCAATTTCCTTAATCACATTGGGGACTAATTTTAGCATCCGATTCTGTTACTGAATCTTCAAGCCTTTTTGTTTAATGTGAATGTCCTTACTTAGACAGTTGGGTTTTTAATCTTTTCTACTTGAGTTTTAAGTTTGTTTGAGTTTTTCATGGCGTGGCAACTATTTCCAGCGTTTATCTGGTACTGTGGAAGGAAAGGCGAGATGGGTCTTCGAAAAATTGAAAGGTTCGAACAAAAATAGACATAAAGGAGAAACTTGATGATCACTTAGTGTTGATTTACCATTCCAGGAAAAGTTCAGAAATCCTTGTCAGAGTTGCTAAGGGATCACGGTCTTCCTCCGGGAATCTTCCCCGGGAATGTGACTTGCTATGAATTTGACCAGTCAAGGGGGAAGCTAGTGGTCCACTTGCCAGGTGCTGGAGAAGTCAACTTCAAGGACGGGTCAATCATGAGATATGCTACTCGGGTCAAGGGGACGTTGACTAGGGGTAAGCTTTCAAATGTGGAAGGGATGAAGACCAAAGTCTTGGTCTGGGTCAAAGTTACTCAGGTCAATGTTGAGGGGTCCCGGTCGGAGAAGGTTTCTTTTACGGCAGGTGTGAAGAAGCTTAGGCCTAGAGAGGCTTATGAGCTCCCCAGGGATGCTGTCAGAATTGATGAGTTCTAAGGTCAACTTCTCTTAACCACTCCCTTTCTTATCGTCATATTCTTTCTATGTTTCTCTTTCTTGATCTTGATCATGTGGAGCTTCATCATTCATGTCTGATCTTCCCCATATGTCTCTCTCCATTGTTCTTTATATGTACACTATCTGTCCACCCAAACATCCGTCCATCTATCAATCTGTTGGTTCGTTGTTCTCCATCAGGAGTAGATTCTGATAGAAGACCGAAATCAAGAAGGATTCTGCCTCTAGTGAACTAGTGTGAATGAATGGATCTGAATATCCCCCCAGTGCAAGAAGAGGATCAACAAGGATAAGCTGGCTCCAACTGAACACCCAAGGAAACAAGACAATTCTACTGAAATCCATATTCTTAGTGAAGTAATGTTACATGACTTCAAATCATCCATTTAAGACATGTTTCAAGAACAAGAGAAACTATAGGTATGAAGGATGTAATAGAGAGAGAGAGATGGATAGAGATATAGACAGAGATAGATAGATAGATAAAGAGAGAGAGATAGAGAGTAACAATTTTAGTGGAATAATTGGGAGTAAAGTCAATCCCACGCAATAACATCTAACTCGACACTGCGCAGGCTACTTGTCATTCTTTGTGGGACACTACATGCCGCTGATGATAGTTCTTGCATCTCACTAATGAACTTGATGAGAGGGAAAAACAAAAAGATTTAGTAATGATAAATAACTGTGAAGAGAGAAAGGAGAGAGAGATGATCCAAGAAAACTCTTCGCTGTATAATGGAGGATCATATGAGTTTATATTAGGTGAAGGCTAGATGTAGAGATTACAGAAAGATAAAGAAGCACAGGAAAAGTAAGAGACAAAAACGCTTTGGGAGACGAGTTACGGGAGGTGAGGAGAGATAGAAATAGATGGGCCTAGCAGGTTGGCCTCACATGACCCTAATGGGTCGTCCTCCTATGTGGTCTGCAGAAGGCCGACGCAAGTTATCCAGGACATACCATTGATGATTGATGCATCGTGTTTGATGTCTGACCATTGTAGTCTAGAGACTCCTCTGCCTCAAGGAGAGATAGTTGTGGTAGGGCTGCGCCGGCAGCCAAGTTGCAGTGGCTGTGGCGGCTATGAAGTGGCGGTGGCAGCGGCTGTGACTGACAGTGACCATCACGGGGCATCGACCGGGCACTTGCAAGGGTTGGTGGCTGCAACCAAGCAGCGGTGGTGACGGTAGCCTAGCGGCAGAGACGGCGGCCTGGCAGCGGCGGCGATGGAAGATGGGGATGGTTTGACCGTTGCGAGGAGGGCGAAAGACTGACGCAAGACGCGTCGACAAAGCACGCATGGCGAAAGCTAAGGGGTCAGCAAAGTTCGAGGCGCCAATAAAAGCTGAGAGGTCAGCAAAATCAGATGCGCCGATAAATGCTTAGGAGCCGGCGGAAGCTGAGGCGTAGATAGAAGCTGAGTCTGTAGAAGGCGAGGAGCCGGCGAGAGTCTGTAGAAGGCAAAGGAAGGCCCGATGTTAGAGCAGTCGCTGGTTGACTAGGGTCCTACGGCGAAGGAGGAGTCGGCGTGACGAGAAGGCATTCGACATACCCGCCTGGCATCCAACGATAATTTCCTCTCCCCGATTTCCTCCAGTGCGGGAGACACGCAAGACGCGACAAGCACGCGGCGCAGTAGAAGATGGCTCGGCAGATTCTCCCCTTCCCGCATTGGATGACTTCCCCCGCTCGCAAATCCTTCCCCTAAAAGAGGAAGGCTGCACAGCAGGTGAACGCGACGGGGGCAATCGGGAACACCACCTTCGGCAACACAGATCGCGGCCAGGGCAGGAGGAGGTGGCCAAGGCGGTGCTTGATCGGGCGTGGTGTGCAGCGCTATGAACTTCGTGAGCGCAAATGTACAGAATCGCGCAGGAGGGCATGCTCCGACGGAAGGCTTTCAGTAGATGCGCGGCAAGTGGGCGGAAGGCTCTGTCAGCATGGGCAGCACGAGGGCGGTAGGTCTGCCGCTGCTTAGGGAGGAAGTGAGCTTGCAGCGGTCTACCGCCATGCAGACACGGAACTCAAGCAGGCGAGGACGGGAAGCACGATGGCTGCAGTGGCAGGACAGTTTGACCAAGGGTCGAGTTTAGCGAAGTAGAATGAAGTAAATCAACAATGATCCCACGTATTTTCATCTTACTAATATGGCATGGTTTTTACACCAAAGTAATCCCATAGCATTGAACTTCTGGATTCCATTTCCTTGAACTGATATTTAACTTTTCATTATCATATGTATGTATGTAGGTATGTAGGTATGTAGGCATGTATGTATGTATGTATGTTTGTATGTATGTATGTATGTATGTATGTATGTATGTTTGTATGTATGTATGTTTGTATGTATGTTTGTATGTATGTATGTATGTATGTATGTTTGTTTGTTTGTTTGTATGTATGTTTGTATGTATTGCTCATGAGAATTTCACAGCCATAAATAACGGTATTCCGTTACGAGAGATAGAACGAGGAAGACGAGACGATGATCAAGCTACTGGCACTCGTCTTACTGCCCTTTCTCGCGAGATCCGTCCTCGCGAGACTTCACATCGTCGGAGAGAAGCATCGGTGGAAAGACGGCGTCAACTACACGGACTGGTCTCTCCGCAACCACTTCTTCGAGCAGGATTGGCTCGGTATTTGTAAATCGATCTGTCTTTACTTCGGAAAATTCAACATCATACCTCGCCTGTTTTTTTTCTCTTCAGTTTTCTATTTCCAGAAAGGGACGCACGATGTAGTGCAAGTAAGAAACGAGTCGGCGTATAACCAGTGCGTAGCAGACGATCCGATTCTGAACTGGTCGCGCGGTCGTAGTTTCGCTATGCAACTGAATCACTCCGGCAGGTATTATTTTATTTGTAGCCGCGGTCACTGTTTCGGCGGAATGAAGTTTACACTACTCGTGGAGCCGTTACCCCCGTCGTCTCCTGCTTCTCCGCCGTCTTCGACTACGGGATCTGCGGTCTCTTCTTCGATCCGGTTCGTGATTGCCGTTTCGGCTGTGGTTCTTGGTTCGTTCTTTGGAGTCTAGTGCAGATTTCCGGATATTGATTTTCTTGGAAAGCTGGAATAAGAATATCGGTCGTCTCTGTCTGTCTGTCTGACAGTAACCGTCGCGCGAGGAAGTCGCCTACTCGCGTTCGTTGCCCTTCTTAAACGGTCGGGCACGAGGACGAAAATGGGGGAAAGGGAGAGAGAGAGAGATAGAGATGAGTAGGGTAGGAAAGAGAGAGGGAGACATTCCTCTCTTATTCCACCTTTCTAGAATTCATAGACTCCCCACTCCTGCTTTGGCGTTGACTTTGCCAATTAAGTGACACAATAGTAGTTAACAACTCATTTAGAACAAGAATATTAGATCTTTCATTTTTCTCCTCTTAGAAAAATAACTCTAGTTAGTGGATATGACCTTTAAATCATGACACTCATTCATTAAATTCACATAACCTCTTATCATTAAAAACAATCTTATCATTCAATCTCCCCATCTATTCTATTATTCTTTCATGGGATTCATATTTAGATATGTTTATAGCCGACTTACATTACAAATTGAAGAACCCTAACTTGATAATGAAGAACCCTAACTTGCGTGGTGGGAGGGGGGGGATGAATTCGTTTCTTTTGCATATTTGTGTTATCTAAGTCCTTAAATACTTGTTTATTATTCACTCAATTTCTCACATCACTCATAGACCGAACTTTTTTATACTAGACAAGGTATCCAAACCCCTTGTGCCAGTCCAAAGGAGAGAGTCCCCATGGAATCACTCCTCCTCTTTTTAGTCCCCCAATAACAATGATTAAATGGTCGATCTACTCAGACCAAAGTCTTCACTTGAGCTTGTAATCTGACCTCCTCACACTCTTGGTTAGTGACCTCACCGTGTTGTCATCTTTCTATATGCTCCCGCTAGTCCCACCTCCCATGAACCAACTCCTAGATCTCCATGTGCTGCTCCTTACTCCTCTTTAGGTCAGCCTACCTCTTTGAACTCCTCGAGGCTCGTCACCAATCCATGCACACTTCAAGTAGGTCACTCGTCCCCATCCTTCGTGATCGTTCAAGGTAAAGAGCAAATGCACCAAGAGTTACTTTTGGTCAACTCCCTTGACTCACCAAAAAGTCTCCCCTTTAAACTTATAAACAAGTACCACTCGCTTAGAGTCAACCTACTGTGTTTGTAAGGTGGATTTAATTATCCCCCTTTGTATGTATAAATAATGCACATAAAAAATCTATGTGCCTTGAAATGAAACCTATATGTAGGAATGACACCTACACTTTATCTTCACCAAGTTAGCTCTTGAGTTCTATAAAAAACTTAAACTAAGCATGAATTATAAGTTGAAGAATCTTTAAATCATTATCACCTTAAGTCTTCCTCAATAGTTTTGAAGAGCTATCACTTTAGAGTCAACTATACTTTTAAAATCTTAGACTGAAGTCATTTGATGTATGAAAAACTTCTTAATGTATGAAAAGTATAGAAACCAACCACGTTAGATGGATACTGATTTGAAATTACATTTGAGACTAAATTTATTGAATTCTATTACCTCAAACACTTTTAGATCAAAAATCAATGTTTTAGCCAGATTTATAAGACCCGGTTTTACTAGAAATAACAAATCAGGACTAAGAAAAAACTTAAATTAAATCCTCAATGAAGCCCAAAGGAGACCCAAACAATCACTTACCAACAACACAAGAACAAAACCATAAAATTGAAATTAGAAAAATCATAATCAGAAAATGAAACTAGAAAATTGTAAATAGAAAATTGAAACCGAAAAAAATCATAATATCAAAAACCAGAAAATCATAATTAGAAAATCGAAAATAGAAAAGAAAAAAACCAAGAAATAAATCAGAGAATCAAGACCATAAAATCAAAACACAAACACTTCTCTAGAGAGAAAAAGTTGGCCATCAATTCTTACCATGATATGCAAGTGAAAGAGATATGGCTGGGATCAATTCACTTTAGCAGATCCAGAGACAATAGGTTGTCAATTTTTCTCCAGCAGATCTAGAGATACAGTTCAGTGTCATTATAGCTTTGATTGCAAGAGAGAGATCATTGGAAAGAGAGCTCACTGGAGAGAACTCACCGGAGAGAGATCATTGGAGAGAGTGTTAGAGAAGCCCCATTTTATTTTGTGCCTGAAGAAATGAATTGGTGGAAGCATAGAGATAACATAAAGCTTTGAATCATTCCTAAGTATAAGGGCTTGAATCATTCTTGAAGGTAGGATCTAGCTTGATAATGCCTTGAAAATGATATATAAATTAAAATGAAAAACTAGTAAAATCAATATTAGAAGTATTGAGATGATAGAAGCTATTATTCTAGGTTTTCTAGGCTTTGTCTATGCTCCGTTAGGTGGGCTGCTGGAGCCTTGGGAACCTAAAATGATGAAGACATACCTTTCTCATATCGTTTTGGCTAAAATATGTCATAATATTAATTAAAAATAGTAAAGTAAATTATTGAAATCACTTTTGAATAACACAAACATAGCTTACTGTTAATAACACAAAGGACTACAAGGTCAATGATGCATATCATGGTAAGAATTTCTCATTATCATCTCATTCTTCCAATTATTTCTCCAAAGACCTTGTTCTTCTTGAATAAATGACATGGAAACTACTATACAATATAAATCCTATCTTAATTCTTGTTAAATGAAATGATGAATTTCAGGTCTGAGTGCATTTATTCCACAATCACAAAGGGTATATAATGCTCTCAATCAAATTTTTCATTTTAGTAAACATTTTATTCATTTGAATCAAATAGACTGATTGAGATGTGATTCTATTTTTTATATTATAAATAAATCCTAATATAGATGATAGGAGTTTTAAGGCTATAAACCATGGAAAATACATTTTAACACAAAAATATTAAAATTTTTGAAAAGAAAAGCACTAATTACCGTTATGTTTTGAATCATTTATAGAAAAGATTTTTCCCATGTATTCATAGGAATTTGACATCCAATACATGGGAGACTTCAAATATTTCAAAGTTTTCATTAAAATACATTTAATAAGACCAACCATTATGCGACAAAATTTATTTATTCCAGTAAATGCTAATATTTTCTGTATCAAGGGTCAAAAAGGTAATTATGTGTGAGAAACATTTTTGGCTAATTTAATTTATTTTTCATGTCTAATGTTGGTTTGTATATCTATTTACTGTCTGAATTTTTGAATGATGTTCTATTTAACTTTACCTTGTTCATCATTGGCTCTGTCTCTCACTCCTCATTGGCACAACATGTAGAAGGTAAATGACCAAAAAAACTCCTCATTATATTTGATGATAATGTTTCTAAAAAAATATTTCTAAAGTGCAATGACTAAATAAATATCAAATTAAAATTATGCCATTATCTTATTTCATCCCCCCTCAAACTGAATGTATGTCTAACAAATATAGATTTCTTATTAACTTATCACACTGTGTTTAGGCAATCATTCTGCGTTACTACAGCAGCTTGCTGATCTGATGACCCAATGTGATGTGTGTAGATATTGTCCGTATCTCATGTTTTTTTGATAAAATGATGATTTATATTGAAAATTTTTTACTAGTCATATTCAACCCATGGAGATATATTCATGCCTTTGTATTTTAAGGAGTAATCCTCATCCCATTGTACTCTTTAAGTATCTAGATAGTCATGTATTTCTTTTAAATAGGAATTCCAAGAATAGGCATAAAATAGCTTATAAAATTGACAAACATGAGATGTATGAGCACGAGTAAAAAAATAAAATTAATAGTATCCCTACCAACTTTTGTGATTCATATACAATTTGTGATTTACTTCCATAGATTTCATAGTTGGATTTTACTCTATAAATCCGATTTCATTGAGGGGGTCTAATATATATTTTTGGCAAGAATAGAAAAATCCCATTAGGAGAGCAAGCTATTTCAATACATCAGAAATATTGCACATCTCTCAAGTTTTCAATATCAAATCCACTCAAGAGTTTTTTATCCCATTATATACTTTAATTAGGATCACTGCATTTGAAGGGAATATTTATGACCAATAATATAATAGATTTTCCTATTTTAGAGTGTTTTCAAAATTTCTTTTTTGCTTCTAATAAAATTTCCTATAGCCCAAAACTCTCATAGTTTGTGAAAATGTGCCAAATCCAGCCCAAGGGATTTTTTGAGTCCTTATAATGCCTTTCAAAATTTACACATCTCATCATTTTTCTAACGTGTCAGGTGCTTATGGGGTACCTTCATGTATATATATATATATCTGTGTGTGTGTGTGTTTGTACTTAAATTTCAAAATCTTCAATGAAGAAATAATTTTTCTCATTATGTCGTAATGAAGGCTAGTGCGACTTAGATGCTAAAGATATAATTAACCTTGTTGTGTGATAACATGCAATATTAACATGATAAAAACATGATTATTAATGCAAATTAAGGCATAAAACATTCCATTTGTATGCATGT
>CM044107.1:16519200-16680050 GCA_024174645.1 Lemna minuta | reverse complement strand
CATTCTGTCACTTTCATCCATATCATAGTAAGAAACAAACGACGGAAATATTGGATCAATTGGCGATCTTAAAGAGCGTCATCTTCACGTTAATCTCAGGTAACATCCTCTCCTCTTTCACCGTGAACATAGTTCGTCTCTTAAATCTTAAGTCCAATGTTGACTTTCTGAGTTTTTCTATTCTCTGTCGCGTGACTGTTATCCGAGAGTCCACCAAGATATTTCCCTTATCTTAACAATATAATAATAAAATATTATCTGTCTTATTCTTCCTATTCATTACATCTTGTTACAGTCTTATCCACGTCTCCCTATTCTATAATATCTATTATATATTCTCTATTTATATTCTTTATTCTATAATATATATTCTATATTCTCTATTCTATAATATCTATTATATATTCTCTATTCTATAATATCTATTCTATACTCTCTATTTATATTCTCTATTCTATAACTTCTATTCTATATTTTATATTCCCTATTCTCTTATCTCTCCCACTCGTCGCATTCTTATTATCCTCCAATATACTAATCTCTTATCTTCAAAATCTCCATTCCATAATTCCTCACTAAAATACATAGTTATTCCCTTCTGATATCATTCATAGGTCCTCACACATTTTTAGGATTATTTCACAATTATCATCACTAGATACTCGTATTATACTTCATTCACTTCTCCCTCATATTTCTATACTTACATCACTATCCCTCATTTCTAAAATATCCTACATCAATACTACTTACTCGTGCGGTGTACTGACTCATGCGGGTAAGGGGTGCACTATTAGTGATTCAATACTTACAAGTCTCAAGAGTTAATCATAGAGTGATTCTAGTTGCCATCTTGTGTTGCAAGACACATAGTGCATCAAGGTTAGAGGACTAACTTGGCACATGGGTGACAGGTGATCAAAGCTTAGAGACTATAGATAGACATGTTGGCCAGAAGGGGGTAATGAGAGTTAAGAAAGAGCTTTGCGAGTCAAGCTTGTGCAATGGGAGGATTTTTGTAGTAGCACATAGACACTTGAGGTGCGGAGCCCTCTACTAGTGCAAGGTTTAAATGACTCAATCAGGGGATGTAAGGACAAAGTGATCGAAGCTCAGGAACTTTCAGTGAAGAAAATTGGTTGAAGGGAGTAGGGTATAGCGAGTGGAGCTCTGGAAGTTGACCCGTGGGATGAGCTTTGCATAACCTAGGACCTATGTTGGTTCTTCGCAAGACCTAAGGTTACCTTAGGACCCCAAGCTAGGGTAAAAGCCCGTGTACTCAGAGAGTCGTGACGATCCAAAATTCATGATTGATATCAACATATCCGAAATTTAAGTTTAAAAAACATACAGATTTTTAATTAACTAATTCACCCTCCCCCTTTTAATCATCATCCTAATGTGAATTAATGGCCACAAAAACATATTCTCTATTCTTGAGATAATAAGTATATCACCCAATGAAAAGCACATACATCCTTTTACAAACTAGGCTCATAACATGATGGCTTTCAATTTGAGTTTAGACAAGGGAATAAATGAAATACTTACTTATGCAGGGTTATTATAAAAACTATTTTCTCACCTACAGTTAGGCAGAGACAATCCTACCACTCGACTGAAATCGTGAGGATGACCGTTTTCAGTTGGAAATTGCGATTGTCAATTGCCAGGAATGGGGGATCTGATCAGGTTTGACCCAGATCAGAATGGCAGCCGATCCCCATCGCCTGTCATTAGCCTGTCTGCAGATTTACAACAGCAACGGCATTTTTCACATAATCATAATACGATTAAAAAAGTAAAGGAGATCAACATCTGCATTTCTAAAGGAGATCAGCACCCCAAAAAAACCTTTATTTCTGCATACATCATTATACATTTGAACAGAAACTAGATCCGTGCTGCAGCTAAATGAGCCGCAGGCTCAACCAGAGCTATGGTGGATCGGCAGTATGGACACTCACCCCGTTCTCTCAACCAAGGAATGAGACACTGGCTGTGAAACTTGTGGTGGCACAGGAGGCGAAGAAGATTGTCTCCTCTGTGGAATGGTTCTAAACAGATACAACACTCGAGCAAGATTTCTGGGGAAGCAGTGGGGGAGCAGTTGAAAGGAGGAGAGTAGAGTTCCTGGGGGAGGGATGCAATGGATTCTGGCGTGAGAGGTCTGATAGCCTTCACTTGTCCTTCGCCATTCCAGCGAGGTACGACGGTCTGGGATGTGCTCAGTCTGTCACGAGATGAATGATTAGAGACAAATAATGCATTCGAAAACTCCAAAAGGGGTAATGTGTTACACTAGAATGGCAATGGAGAGAGCGAGAAGTTTTTTTTTTGGGAGAGGGAGGGGGGGCGGCGAGAGGGAGAGAGATGTTTAAGAGAAGAGAAAGCATGCTGGAGATAGATTGAGAGAGAATAATTAGTTTGAGAAAAACAATGTGAGTGTTATTAAGAGACTAAGAGAGAGAAGCACGTGTACTCTTGAGAGATTGAGGAGGGGAGAGCTCCCCGGAGAGAGAAGAGAGAGAGAGAGAGAGAGAGAGAGCTGAATGACCTGCTCCGTCCAGAGTGAGAAGTGCCACGGAACCTCTCGATGACCCTCTCCCGTGCCTGAAGCACAGACCACGGTAGCTGATCTCGTCTTTCAAGGATTGGAAGTTCTCGGCCGGATCCACTAATCTCTCGCTCATCCTGCTCATTAATCGGGTAACACAGATTCATCAGATTTCTTATCTGTAGAAAAAGCACTGATTTTTAAAGTCTTTCAATAGAATCTTGACACGAAGGGTTTTAATAGAGTGTAGGATCTCTTGTAGCCCTCGACAATTAGATCTAGTAATGGTCTTCCTTTAATCTTGAAATTATATCCAAAGAGAATAGCTTCAAAATTCTAGAAAGAAAATTATTCGTCTCATAGTCCAGATTAATCTTTAAAAGTGCAGCTATATTTCCTCCTGTAACACCCGAGTACTCCTGTCCCTGGGAATGCAATGACAAATACAGAAATCCAAGGTGATAAAAGAAATATGATTTAAAAAGAGATAATCCAGACAATTCACATCGGAATTCAAGAATAATGACCAAGGGGAAAATCTGGACGGAATATTATCCCACAGCTGATCACAAGTTCACAATTGCAAACCTTGACGAGAAAGTCGCTGAAATCATAGATAATAAAGAATAATGAGCTTCGTTAAACCTTTTTCAAAGAAAAAACTAAAGTATTAACCAACTTAATTCACGAAAAAATTCAAGAAAAGTGCAAGGGGAAGAGTTAGACGGAAAACCTTCGTACAGCTGATTACAAATTCACAATTTTGAACCTTGACGAAAAAGTCTTCGGAATCGCAGGTAAGAAAGAACAATGGAGTTCGTTAGAATTTTTCATTAAAAAAACTTTACTAGTTGATCAAGTTATTTTCGCAACAGAATTAAAGGAGAAAATCTGAATAGAAAACTTTCCCACCGACGATAACAATTACAGTACATATAGTCCCACAACTGACAAATCCAAAAGGCGCACATCGGTCCCGCGACAGAAGATCTATTTCTTAGAGGATATAAGACATTAACACTCACCGTGTGAGAAATCCTGATCTTCCTAGAACTTCTGCCGAGACGAGGAAGTCCTTCGCGAGCTAGCGGATGACGAGGCCGGGGGAAGGATCTCGACAGTTCCTGATCGTGGACATCTGGTTCCTGTTCACGAGGACGGTAAAACTTACGCGAATAGAAGAACTTCGAGACGATCGTCATTCAGAACCCTTGCATCTCCCGGGAGAAGCTTCCGGCGAAGTACTTATGCCCCCCGGCCAGAATATCCGTTTTCAATGTTAAGATCACCCGCGGTGGATCGGAACGCCAGGTTATTGATAATGTTTGAATGCTATAAATAAATATCGACATTCCAGTGTCCCTATCCGACATTTACTAGTAAAAAAATGATAAAGAGGTGAGAGAAATCATAAGCAAACCTTGTAAAAGAGAAGCCAAGCTTCAACCATGGCAGCTCTAACTTGAAAAATAATGCCATTATCATGAGGGCATGGTGTTCAATAAAGGTGTTGTGCACTCCAAGTACCATACATCATTGGCTTGGACCAGAGGAAGGATCATGAGGGGAGTGCATGGTGGAAGAAGCATGCAGTCTTCCTTAAAGGGAAGATATAAGATGAGATCAAGGTGTCTAAACAACATGTCAAGCAACCCTTCAAATGGGAGAGCAGGTATAGATCTCTGCCTGTCATTGTCTTGTCACATTGTTTGGATCAATTCTTGATAGTCTAAGTTTGCATGTCGAGGAGTCAAAATCATTTCGTTTGTGAAACATGAGATTAGGGTTGAAAAAAATTCTTACACCACTATCGTTAATAAATAATTAGTCATAATTGATTAAAGGATTTAATTAGTGGGAATTTGGGTTGGGTTTGATGCTAATTAAACTTCAATCAAATTACAAAGTAAAAGGAGTTTTGAACTTGAGGAGGTACTATATTTAAATAGAGAGAGGATTTCAATGAATCTAGTATAGGACGAGTTTGGCTTAAAATAAAGAGGGAGAGAGAAAGAGTAAATGCTCGCAAACTTCTATGAAAATTAAAACCTACACGACACTGGAAAGATGAATGGGACCTGATAAAGATGAATCAACAACAACAAAAATTGACCTATTTGGATCTAAATTTTCATTCATACATATGACAGAAGTTCAAGGTTCAAGCGAAAATGATCCATTCATTTGTGGCTGATTCCTTGATTTCTTATGCCCAATTTGTATTGGTATCATGCTAGAACACAACTTGAAAAGATATTCAAGAGAACAAGTTTCCATGACGTTAAAGAGAATATGTATGATAGGCTTGATTGACTTGCCATAATTAGATCTCCTTAGGTGAAGATCAAGGCTCAACAATGTGCAAACATTGTGCATCCTTCCCCAAGAGGAGGGCATGATTAGATCTCATGTGCTTGATTTTCTTGATGGAGATAAAGGCTCACAATTATGCCATGCGATTGCATCATGGAGAATGTGGCACATGACATTTCAAATATGGCTTGATCTGATAGATCTGTTCACTTTCATGAAGATCAATTTTTGCCCATCAAGGTGATACAATTTAACCCCCTTTGAAAGCCAATAGGACCCAACACATCTCTAACTATTGATAGGATCTGATGTTTGATAAACTCTCAAATTTTTTACCAAAACATCAAATGTAGCAGAAGACACGCAATCGAGCATTCAAAACATTGAGCCGCAAAGAACTAATGATCCTATCATCAAAGATATATTTAAGTTCTTACTTGCAAGGTTCATTAAAGGGATCCTCGAACATGTTTAAGTGTCCAACCTCTACTGGTGTCCACACAATTACGAGACAATTAAATCTCCTATTCAACACTTTTCACCAAGAGAGGAAGAGAATAAAAGAGAGAGTTCCCAAAGTGGTTTTCAAGAGCACCTTGAGTTGTGGTCATTTTTCACTTCTTCATTGACACTTGGTATGTGAAATTTTCACAAAAGTCCTCACAATTATGTCTATAATTGCAGAAGTTCAAAGACCTTATTTGTGTGACCTTGTACGCCCATATATCTCATTAGTTAATTACTTCATAGACATAATAATACTTTATTGGTCAATCTTATTAATTATCTACATCAACATATAGATGAATTAATTATGGATTGATTTAATCTAATCGACAAGTCTAACTACTAGCCCATTAGGTGCCAAGCTACACCATGTACTCTAGGAGAGATGATATGTATAATAACTCCCGTATGAAACCTTCTCATTGTTTGCTATTATGTAGCTCTAATTCTTCATCCACACGAGACTCATGAATAAATTAGGGTATAGGCAATTGTCAAACCCTAATGAGTCACTCAAGTTAGTACTACTCTATGTAAGAAATCATTGATAAATCCTTATATTTCTATTACCTTGGCCAGTGATTTTATCACATCTCATTTGTGGACTAATCTTTTCAATTACTAATGGCAGATGTGTTTTATATTCAAACTGGATAATAAAATAATTTGGGGGGGGGGGGGAGGGCTTGAATTATTTTCTTTTTTATATTTAGGTTTTCTAATTCCTTTTATGAATCCATTGATTATTCACTCAAATCCTCGTGTCACTTGTACACCACATTTGTTTATACCACATAGGGTATCGAAACCCCCACACTAGTGCTAGGAGGAGATAGTCCCCTTGGAATCCCTCCTCGTCTTGTTACTCCCCTAATAGAAATTACTAACTAGTTGGGGTTAGTCAGATCAAAGTGCTACACACAAACTTACGATCTAACTTGCTTCTACTCTCAGTTATGACCTCACTTCACCCTCATCCTTTGGTACACTATTGCTCACCTCGTCTCTCATAGGCTGACCCTAAAAGCTCCTTGTAATGCTCCCTACTTCCATTTGGCTAGTCTACTAATAGAATACAATTTATACTAGTAATTCTATAATTATTAATGCAAATTAAGGCATAAACCATTCCATTCTTATTCATGTTATCATAATTTGAGTGCATATCTACCATTCTATGAAATTTAAAGTTATAACCTCAAAATGCACTATTTTTGGGGATAATCATAAACTATTAAATAGAGATATTTAAGATTATAATTGAGTTTTAATGTCAAATAATAAAAGAACATATTTTTGTATACACTCATTTATTTTTATAGTTTTATTTTCCAAAATAAATGAATGTATTTTTTAGATAAAAATTTAATATCTTTTTATTTATTAAATTTGATTATTTAATATCTGATAAAAAAATAGATTACAAAAATAGTTATATTTTTAAAGTTATGAATTTTTTAATTTTTAGGGATTTTTAAGAAAGCTTTTTTTAAAATTTTTATGGATTTATTTCAATTTTATTTTAATAGAAATAATAAAAAAATGTTTTATTTCACATGCTGATGTGGCATCTGACGAGGCGAAGTGTGCTTACGTGTCATCACATGGCAACATACACTTGCGCCATGCGGTTCATGTGTGTGTGTGCGCGTGCGTGTGCATGATTTTTGGGTTAAGCATCCTTTAAAGGATATAAGCTAACCCACAAAAAATTACCCCTACTTATAGACTCGTCATTTCAATATTTTCTCTATGTGGAACTATTTGTGTTTCTTTTTCTACACAGGTGTCGTGGCGTGATATGAGGTATTCGATCTTCACGTTTAACGAGAGCCATTAATCTTCACTTAAAATGAGGGGTATGTGGCGCATAATAGTTCGTTACCGAATTATTTTAGAATGATTTAATGTCAACCGTTCATCTAAAGAGTTATAACGACCATGATTAAATGCACCTAATGAACTCCTAAGGAGACTGATGTGGGATATTTCTAAGATTGTTAATATTCCTACAAGGTTAGGGAGGATCTATGAAGTGATATCAATGGAATAATGTAGGAGAGGATAGAAAAGATGATAAGAGTGTATAGAAGGAGGTAGGAAGACTGAGTAGATAAATTAGGATAGATAGGATGATAATAAGAGAATGTTGAAGAGAGAATGAATGATATAATAGATAATATAAGTAGTGGTTTAGAAGTGATAGTATAAAATAGATATAATATAAACGATAATATCAATTAAGCGGACTGATATTTTGGAATATAGGATAATAAGAATACGGATAATAAGAATACGAAGAGAATTAGACGGGGATAGGATAATGTGTAGAGGGAATGCGGGGAGAGAACGAGTAGAAAAGGAATCGGATAGTTCGAGAAGTAGAGGGTGTAAAGAAAATGGCGGTGATAGGAGAAGTGACGAAATTCGAGAATGGAAAAGAAAGAAGGGAGAGAAGGGCGGTCTAACAGTGGACTTACGATTTTCGGAAGCGAACTATTGTCACGGCGAAGGGCGATAGAGGATGATACCTTGAGGGTGACGTGAAGAAAATGCTTTCGAGAATACCATATTGATCCAGATTTTCCCTTGTTTGCGCGACGCGAAATGGTGAAAGGCGACAGAAATGGAGGGAGGAGAGAAAGTGAGATAGAACTCGGAAGAGAAGAAGAGGCGGGATGATTGATGGGGATACAGTGAAGACGATGAACACACGGGTAACCAAAGATAACCAATAACAACTTTTCATTCAATAAATTCTCTGTCTTTCTCACGGTTACAATTGTCATTTTATAGAGAGGAATAGAGAAGAGCCGAAGGGACGTGATTTAGCGTCGTATCGGCAGTTATCATGCTGGAAATCGTGGAAATCTCTTCGGGACGTCGGACGGCATTTAGTGCTCCACGTAAGCAGGAAAGATATGAGAACTTGGCTTCGCTTCTTCGAGTAAATTCTCTTAAGTTGATGCTGGATGGAGAGAGGATAACCGACGGCTTCCGTTTGGTGAACCTGACGTCATGAGAAGCCTCCCCTCGGGTCAAGGCTTTCACGGTTGATGAAAAGAAAGGACTCCACTACTGTTGAAAGCTCCCACTGCGAGTTATTTCTCCTCGGTGAACCCGACGTCATGGGAAGTCTGGGAAATTCGGTTGACGTTGATCGGTCAACCGTGTTGATATTAGCACTTTTGAGTTGCGCGATCTTGCTTTGGAAGCTGTAAAAGTTCTCGGCCGAAATTTTCGTTTTCGTCAGGTGTCGGAGACGCGTCTTCTGTTCGATCTGATCTTCAAATCACAGGTGGAGATTCTTCGCCTTAGAGGAGTTGACCGCTGAGCTTATTAACCAATAAGCCTTCGAACACTATATATATCCCCGAATTCAAGCAGCTGGCTGTCGCGTTATTGGGGATGTTCGTGACATGTTCATCAGTCTGATGGGGGTATTCCTCTTCTGCTCATAATTGCATGGTTTTATTCATGCAGGGTTTTGTATTGGGGTCCAATAAAAGATAGCTTCTTCCACTAGATATCATATACTGATCTCTTCTAAAACTTCTATCTATAGGTGGGTTTTCAATGAAAGAAGGAGTATTTCACAATAGTGTTCCTATTGATGTGTCTTGAGATCATTATTCAAAACTATACAAGGTACCTATGATATGGTGGTTGTGGTTTAGACAATAGGGAACCTATATCAAAGGTAAAAGGGTGGTTGACTTGGTCTTTCAAAGAGTTCTAAGTATCTAGGGATAAAAGTTAATTCCTTTTGACCAAGTCAATCTTTAGATCAGTTGGTAAATGGGAGAGGAGGGAAATTAATCCCCATTGGGTCTACACTCTCTTTTAGAGATTTAGAGAGGTCTTTGTCACTCACTTCATGAATTGTGAGTTTCTCGAACTTTTGGATGAGGAAGAGGAGGGCATGTTGTTGTAGTTGGGGGTGGGCTCTCTTCCTTAATGCGTATCTTGGTTCTATAGGAACCTTTGTGTTCGCGCTTTTGGAGAATTCTCCATCAGAGACGTGCTTGCATCTCGAGCAATCGATTAAGATCAAACGGCAGGCATTACTTGATGCTTCTTCTTCATGTGCGACGTGGTGAAATATGAGCTCTCTATCTTCAATTGGACGGATGGGACTTAACGGTGATGATTCTCATTGATGCAGGACGCGGTGGTGAAAACCCTCGTGCCTGATCAATGGGACAGAGGTTGACCGGAGGTAGCCGGTCAACCCTAACCTATGGGTAGGCGAATCCTAGACTCTAAATACGACCTCTAACCTAAACCTAAGTGCAGGCAGGCGTGCCAATCAGCGGAGTCGACTCCGGGTGACCCGGGGAAACTCGCGATGATGGATAGGGTGAGATCCTCTCGATCCACGTCCGGAGGCGTGGAAGTCGCTCGTCGTGGAGTAGCCAGAAGGCTGCGGCCCACGCTCGGTGCCAGACCTAACGTACGCGTCAGAAATCTCAAACCTATATCCGTTCTACTCTGTCTACGTCATCCGACGGCGGTGGAGACGAGTAAAGGAAACGCTTCGAAATGTAATTAACTTTAAAATGAGGGGTTGAAGTTAACCTGCGGGGCGCGGGCCTGGTAGGTCGTGGCGTATTGGAGAGTCGCTCGTACACGGCACGGACAGTCAGCGGAAATGAGGCCGGGTCGAGTGATGTCGAGGAAGACAGACAGCGAATCACGAAAAAGATGAGGACACTCGGGGGCGACCGGACGGCAGGGCGCGGGCAGGAAGGTTCCGCCTGAGGAGCGTGACTGGTGGGCGCGACGGCGTGGGCAGGCACGGGCAGAGACAATGGGCTCAGGCTTGATTCGGGTAGGTGTTGGCGTGAGCAGGGGGAGCGATCTCACCGGGCGCTTAGGTGGCCAGTCCTTGGGGAGGGACTGCCAGCAGGAACGTGATCCTCAGTTGACCACGGTCTGGGGTGGACCGCAGGGCGTCGCCGAGGCAGAACGGGACGTGTCGTGGGGCCCCAAGGTGGGCGTGAGCGGATGGGGCACACGGATAGCAAGGATCGAGCGATGGGAAGCGAAGAGCTGACCGCCGGAAGTGGGCGTTGACCTGACGCCAGGCAGAGGTGTCAACCGAGCCTCGGGGCGCGGAAGAACGTGGCGACACCGTCGGGCAGCTCGCAGCACTTCCGGAGCTGGCGAATTGCTCTCCACGCCGGCCGCGGTTGCAAAGAGTAGTGAGGATGCAGGGCGGTCGGATCGTTAGATGAAACCGGTGGCAGGTCAAATCGCGCAGGGAGTCGTGCCTGAATTCGGGACGAGTAATTACGCGAAAACCGATTTCAGACGGAGAGGGAAATGCGGACAAATGTTGGCGACGGGAAGCCGAATTTGTGGGGGTAGGAAGCGTGGCCGTTGGAATGGGAATGGCAGGACGTTTCGGGGGGTGTCGACTGTGCGAGGGGTGGAGAAGTTGGGACGAACTCGATTTATGACCCTGACGAAGAAATTGGAGGGTCAGACGACAGGGTAATTTCGGACGGGAGGCATGGGAGGGGGAGTAGGAGGACGCGACGGGCGATTGTCGATGAATTCAGGACGGTGGAAGCTGAACGGAAATATCGACCGGTGTGATCCAAGATTTCCTCGGAGGGGTGGGGAGGAGAGTTCGCGTTTCTGCAGGTAAGAGGAGTAGGTCGAAATGAAGGGAGAAGGGGAAGGTCGCGATCAGAGCGAAATTGGGAAATTGGGAAGGGAGTGAACGCGATCACGGGAGAGGAACTGGGAGGAGGGGGTAGTAGGTGGATGCGGCCGCGGAAGAGGGGAAGGTGAGCATCGGGGTACGGGGAAGATCTTCGGGAATTCGGGAAGTGGACGTGTGGGGCAGGGTCGGATGTTGGCTTGCTGGAAGTTGGACGGGCGGCAGGGTGATTTGAGGGGGTCAATGCGGGACGGAACTGGGGAATTCGGGGAGTCGGGAATTGAGAATTTTGGGAAGCGCGGGGTCGTGATGCGAGGGGGAAGGAGAAGTGGGTAATTTCTGGCGTCGTGCGACGGTGAGGCAAGGAGGAAGGAAGGCAGGTGAGGGGGAGGAGACAATATGGTTGTGACGAGGAGATTGGGAGTTTGGAGGGGAAGGATCGTGGAGGGGAAATTCCGGAACGGAAGGTTGCGATGGTGCGCAGGGAGAGGAGATCGTGGAAGAGAATTTGCGATGAGGAAAATGAGGGGTTTGGAAGCGGACGGAGGAGGACGGTGGAGGGGACGCTGGAGGGGAAGCTGGAGGATGGCCGGAAATGGGGAGATGGAGGGGATGGCGGTGCGGCGGTCCGGAGGCGGCGGCAGCAGCGGCGGCCTGAGGCGGCGGCAGCGGCGGCGGCTTGAGGACGGCGGCGTCGCGATGACAGTGGAGAAGAACAGTGGCCGGGGCAAGGAGTGGCGGCGGTCGTCGCGGCGGCGGCGGCGGCACGGAGGCGTGCGGCGGCGGCGACGGCGGTTGGACTCCTTCCCCGGCCTTCCTTGAGCAGCCACTTGAGAGGGAGATCACTCCTATCTTTCTTTAAATGACGGCTAGGGTTTGTGGGGGGGTCCCTTCCCCTCTTATAGAGCCCATAATGGGCCAAGAGGGGAAAGGGCCCACTTGAGGCCCACAACCCACACCTAACATGCTCATAGAAAGAAATAAGGTTCACAAAGAAAGATGGGCTTCACGAATGGGATCCCGAAAAGGGAAGAACCCACCCAGAAGCCTAAAAGGGAGAGGGAAATAAGCGAGGACCCGCTTAAACACGTGCGGGTCAAAAGTTCAAAATAAAGAAATAAAGATAAGCGGATACATCCGCGTGCGCAAAAGGCTCCTCCGGTGCCGTGGTATCGTGTCTTGGTGGCGACGGGGGTCGTACGCCACCACTCATCTAAGCATTTTATTTGAGCTGTTGATTGAAAATGAAGAGACAAATCAAACGGCCACGCCCAAATTTTGCCTATTCATACCCCTGTTCCTCAACGAAAAGAGCATTCTCGGATGTTTCAAGTAATCAAACTATTTAAATGCCTCAGTTCTTGAATCTCTTGCTTTCTTCCTCTTCAGGACTCATTTTCGCGTCCAAGGAGTCTTTTGAAGGCAAGATTTTGCTCGAACACTGGATTTTTGTTTTTTGAAACGCGAATGAAAAGTCTTGATCCGGCTATGAATTAGATCATTTTGAGTGCAATTTTGGGTTAGTTGACATGTTTTCTCCCTAATCTTTCTTCCTATAACATTAGATTTCAATTTCAAATAGTATATTAGATGATTTTATGAATTTCACTCTTTTCTCTCTCTTCATGATCGATTTTTCTACCTAGATTTCACTCCTTGATTTCTCCACAAAGAGTGATCCAAATCAAGCGATTTTTGATTTCATGAATTCATCTTTGATTCTTCTTTTCAAATATTCTAAAATCCTTAATTTATCACCTCAATTCATCATACGATTTGATTGGATTTGAAGAACACCTAAATAATATCCTAATTCTCCATGGATTTGACCCTTATTCATCATTATAGTGATCAATTTGTGATTATGACATGAATGTAACCCTAATTCATCATTATCTTAAAATTGGTGAGTTTGATATTCATTTTGACATGAATTCATGTGTTTTCAATGACCACACAAATTCAATTCTTCATTAGCCACCTATAATTCTGTGCCAATAAAACTGCTTTGGTCAACCAAAAAAGAGTTTTAATTGCCCCCAAATTATTTTCTTTATCTTCTCTTCTCTCTCTTATCTCCTCTCTCCTCTTTTGACAGTAGCACATGAGACAAAAAAGAGAGAGACTAAGAGAGAGTGAAACAATGGAGAAATGGGAGTGAGAAATGTGGGAAAGGAGCAAGAGGAGAAGAGGAAGAAAGAGCGAGAGAAATTTGGTGAGAGAGAGGAGCAAGGAAGAAGGGCACACAAGAGGGATTCCAGGCATAAGAATCAAAGGGAGGAAGAACACGGATAGAGGAATGAGAGAAGACTGAGAGAAGAACGCGGTGGGAGAGATTCTCTCTCCATGTGAGAAGATTTCTTCCATGTATGCTTGTGAAAGAGAAAGAGGGGCAATGCAGTGGAAAGAAGTTTCTCCACTGCACGTGTGAGAAAGAAAGAAGAGAAATAAGAGGAAAGATGGGATAGAAGTTGCAAGATGGAGAGATGGAGAAGAGAGAGGTAGAGCATGAGACGTAAAAAAATATTTCCTTCGTCCATGGGCGTGCATACTTGCATGCATGCAAGAGAGAAGATGGAGAAGAAGGAAATGTTGTCTGCTGATCACATCAAGGTTGATTAACACACTCCACAAATTCACACACACTCAAAAGAAGAGGAGAATTGGAAAAGGAGGAAGAAATGCACTAAACCACTTGAAAACTTACTTACAACCCTCTGGAGGAAGAGAGAAATTCTCATATATGTTTAGGGACACTCTAGAAGAGCCTATTAATAGGCTCACAAGGAGAGAAAAAAATCAGAAAAACTCGCATGAGCTTTGATGTGCACGTGTCTCGTCAAAGGTGTTTTTTGGTGATTTGTGTGTGCCATGGTGCGCACCTAGCATGTATCTCAGTGGGTAGTAGCTCTAGCGCTCGTCCCTGCGTGCCATGGGCTGCCATCTTGGCAGGTACAGTAGCACTTGCCAAGTGCACACCAAGCACTTTCCTACACGCACCATGAAGGTGCCACATGCGCCGGCCGTGCCATAAGTTGGAAAATCACTCCAAATAGGAAAAAGAGAGAGGAAGAGAGGGAGGATATAGATGAGACAAGAGACACAACTCTCTTTTGCATTCATGAAAAAAAGTGAAAGAGAGAGACAGTGCAGCGATGAAAAGAAAAGGTAGAAGAAGGAGAGGAAAAGAAAGAGGGTGGTGGAAGAAGAAGAAGAATAAAATAAAAATGGGAAAGAGAGGGTGGTTGAAGAGAGAGAGAGAGTTTATGCTATAGAAATTTTTTCTCATCATACGAGAGAGGAGGGGGAAAGAGAGAGTGATGAGAAGGAACGAGATGGAGGAGGAGAGGAGAAGATCGAGAGAGGGAGAGCGGCAGAGAGCAAGGAAGAAGGTGTAGTCGAATTCTTTCATGAATATCAACAAAAATTCCAAAAAATCTAGAAAAATCATGAATATTTTCTAAAAAATAGTTTTAATAATTTTAAACCCTATTAATCATGCTTTCATAAATATTTATGTGTAAATACATGAATTTTAAATAAAAAATAATTAAAAAATCACTTAATAAATGATTTTCTTGATAAATCAATTTCATGAAATTCTCATAAAATGTTATTAAAATATGAAAAATAAAGAATATCATTTTAAACATAAATATTATTATTTAAATCATTTTAAACCATGATAACATGGACTTATGATCATATTTATAGAAATAAATACATAAAATGCATGATATGAATGGGTGACTTTACATGTTGTCATTTACTTATAAAGTGTAGAGAGAAAAGAGAAACATATGATGTGACATAAAGTTCTTAATCTATATCTAGTAATGGAGGAGAACACAGATTTACATGGTGAGAAGTTCAACGAAGAGAAACTAGAAGACATAGAGACATGGCGATAGAAAGAGATATACATAGGGAGACAATGATAGACATAGAGAAAGATTGGACCATTATACGTGCCTGAAGATTATGCCAGTAAGGTTTACCAAGATGGCTTTAGTGGGTCATAATAAGCTCAAAGTCGTCGTGTTTTTAAGCCTAACAAACTTACTCTTTATAACTAGGAAACTAGGACGCAAATGGGAGAATTGGGATGTATAGGTTTCCTAGGTCGATCCACAGGGACTTTAAGGCGAGAAAATATCAATGTAGGTGGGAAGAAAGGAGAATAACCAAAATTACTGGGATGTATTAATTAGAAGAATAATTAGAATACGCGCAAATTAAAGGATATTAAAACTAGGCTAAATTTTATGCAGAGTGATGTAATAGGAGATATAATAACCGTAGACGAAAAAAAGGGAAGAGAAAGGGAAAGAAAAGTAGAGAAGGGATGGTGTGAGCAGAAGAGAGTGAAGGAGGAGAGAGAGGGAAAACAGAAGATGGGGAGAGAGAAAGGATGAGAGAGAAATAAGAGAGGGTGGCGTGCGGTCACGAGAAAGGAAGAGAGAGAGAATCGAAATTAGAGAGAGGAAATACGGAAGCACGGACGAGATTTCGAGAGAAAGAAATGGAGGAAGACGAACGAAAAGGTGAAAAAGAGGAGAGGATACGTGAGGGAGTGAGAGAGATTCTCGTGAGAGAGGAAAAACGGAACTAGAGAGAGAAATACGATTACGAGAGAGAAGGATCGGAAATGATAGAAAACAAAAAGAATTGAGGGAAAGAGTGAACAGAATATGGAGAAAGAGAGAGAAGAGAAAGAGAAGCAAGGGACGACGGATGCAAATAGCCTCGATATGCTGGAAGAGGACGGAAATGGAAGAGAATGTTAGAAAATGAGGCGGAAAAGCATCGAGACGGCGTGAGAGACAAACTATCGGAAAAAGAGACATAGAGAGAGAGAGAGAGAGAGAGAGAGAGAGAGAGAGGAGACGTGAGGAAGCCGGATAGGCGGAAGAGAAGGACTGAGCGGAATGAAAGAAGGTGATGAGCGGGAGAAATCGGGGGATGGTCGCGATAAAAAAAGTGAGAGAAAGGTAAACGAAATTGCGGGAAGAAGAATAATAAATAGATAGAGAGCGAAATGAGAAGGGCGAGACAGCAGTAGCAGAAGAAGAGATTTCGGGGGAGATGGAGAGAAAGGGAGAGAGAATGAGAGCGAGGGGGAGAGGAAAATTGAGAGAAAAGGTTGGAGAGGATTTGAAACGGCGGGGAAGCGAGAGGATGCAAGATACAGAAGCGACAAAGATATAGAAGTACTTTGGAGAGGAAACTGAAGAGAGGGGGAGCAACAGTCGGAGAAAGAGAGAGAATACACGAGAAATTAGAAAGAGAAGATGTTCGGTTGCAAGAAAGTTGGGAGTAGAAACGCGAAGGGTTGATAGAGAGGGGGGAGATAAGCAAGTGCAATGGTGGTTGCGCAGAAGAAGGGGATAAATAGAGACATTGAGAGACAGATTTGAAGAGACGGAGAGGAGGGCACGCTGGTGGTCAACGCAGAGAGGGAGGACGGAAATTAGGAGAGAGAATGTATGGAGAGAGAAGGTTGGATTGCGAGAGAAATAGAGAAAGAGAAGATGAACGCCGAGGAGTTTAGAGAAATTGTGCGGAAGCGTGAGAGGGGAAAGAGAGAAAGAAAAGAAGGATTAAGAGGAGAGCGATGAAGACTATGAATGCAAGGGAAAGAGAGAAAACGAGATCGCGAGAAAAAAACGAAGAAGAAAGAGGCAACGCGATTATGCAAGAAAAAGAGAAGATTTCACGAGAGATAGAGGGAAGTGGCGACGGAAAAAAAGAGATGGATCTCGAAAAGAAAAAAGAGAAGAAAACAAAAACCACTACCTTCAACTTCATCCACATTACATCATCCCCATCAAGAAAGAAACCGGCGAAAAGCATTTGTAAAAACAACCAACCCTAGGAGAGAGAATGTTTGAGGAAGAAGAAGCCGAAAAGCTGCAGCTCTCCTTCCTTTTAAAACCCCTGCGAGGAGAGATGCATTGACTGGGCTCCACCGATTCTTCTTTGACTCGGGCTTCCCCTCAAGATGCCCCTGGACAGCCCATTAGCCTTCTACTCCTCTATTTTTAGATGATTTTTGCTTCCATTCTTATGCTTGTAAGTTCCTGCAATCAAGGGAATCAAAAATAATGTATGACATTTCTTCTTTGATGTACTGATGACATATGATAATTAACTCGTGAAATAGTGCATATGATGATAGATTTACGAGTTAGTTGAGCTAATTATAAGTAATTCTTAAGTGTTTATATATACTTTTTGTTCTTTTATCACACCCCCCTACTTAAGGATTGCTAGTCCCTAGCAATGATTAGATAAAGAAAAAGATTAAGCCTTACTAAGTAATAAATACATCTCTGCCATCATTTGGTCCAGTAACTTGCACCTCAAGTGTGTGGGGAGAAGGCATTAATTTATGTTCTTCCTAAGCACCGAATAAATCCCACAATATGGTGTAGATTCTCATGCACTAGCCATGCATCATTTGAAGGGTTTAAAGCTGAGATCCCCTACGCCCTTAAATGTTCATCCCCCCTCGTCCTCCCTTTTTCTGCCCAAAAAGGTACTCAAAGCCTTGGTCATCGCTATAAGGATTGGGGTAGGCAGATAATGAGTTTCATAAAGGTGCCTTGAGGCTTGGTTACATTACATGCATTTACATAACTTGCCCTTGAAGTTTTTCTTTGAGCTTTAAGGCTTTACAATTTGGGGCTTCAGACTTGATACTCTTTGATTGCCACGGCACTTTGACTTTGGAATTTCATGAATTTTTCTACCCCCGCTCTTTTTATCCTTGCTCTTTTTGAGAAGCTTCATAATTTTTCAGCTGCAAACCAAGGACTTAAAGGATAATATACCTCTAGGGTTCTTGGGAAGGTGAGGGTCTTTGCATCTAAGGACCTTGGTAATCTCAGGCCTCCCTACAAATGGACACATATACTTAAGACTAATGAACTCATTGAATCTATTCTTAGGGAGATACATATAGTCACTGCCATTTCCCCACAAGGGAATTTCTTGAGCTTCTACACTGAAGTGGAGTATAGGAGAGGATGGCTGAGATAATAATTCTACTTAGATAGGTTTGTGGTATAATTCTAATTCAATTCATGCACTTCAAAATTTTCAATTTTCATGCATATGATGTCTACAGCTCAACTACAGCTATCCCCCCCTCTCTTTTAAGGCATTGTCCTCAATGACATGTATATAGACAAAAGCGTGGAAAGGTATCACCTGATATTTGATGGGCATGAAGGGAAGCTCCAAGTTTGGGTCTTCTTCTCTACTGTCCCTTGTTGTTCTTCACCCGCATAACAATACTTCCTTGCTGATTTCACCTTCATGCTTGTCCATGGAATTTTTCTGAGACACAATTGAAAACAAAAACAGACAAAGGAAAACAAAATATGGTATTGGTTAGCTTGGGTTGCCTCCCAAGGAGCGCTTAGTTTAGAGTCCTTAGCTAGACTTCAAAACATCAGTGGTCCTTTAATAAAATTGTTTCATGAGATGGAATACCTTCATGTTCCAAGTAATGCTTTAATCGCTGCCCATTCACCACGAAGGTATTTCCATTCTTAGGATCTAGGATCTTCATTGCTCCATTATCCATCGCATGAATAACAATATAAGGTCCATCCCATCTTGATTTTAATTTTCCAGGAAATAATTTCAAACGCGAATTATATAACCATACTTTTTGGTCCTTAAAAAAATTCTTTCTCCTTATGTGCTTGTCATGATAGGTTTTCATTTTCTCTTTATAAATTTGGGAGCTAATATATGACTCATTCCTTAACTCATCAAGCTCACTAAGTTGCAAGAGACGATTTTTCCCAGCCTCATCAAGGTTCATGTTTAGTTCTTTTATGGCCCAATAGGCTTTATGCTCAATTTCAACAGGTAAATGACATGCTTTTCCAAAAATTAGCCTATAAGGGGACATTCCTATGGGGGATTTATATGCTGTCCTGTAGGCCCAAAGTGCATCTTCTAATTTCAGTGACCAATCCTTCCTATCAGGCCTTACAATCTTTTGGAGAATCTTCTTAATTTCACGATTTGACACTTCTACTTGTCCATTAGTTTGAGGATGGTAAGGAGTAGACATTTTATGATTGACACCATTCTTCCTCAAAAGAGCTTTAACTTGAGCATTAATGAAATGTGCTCCATTATCACTAATAATGGTGCGTGGGCATCCAAACCTAGAAAATATGTGACTTTTTAGGAATTTCAGCACTACTTTATGATCACAAGTCCTCGTGGCTACAGCTTCAATCCATTTAGAAACATAATCCACAGCTAATAGAATATATTCATACCCAAAGGATTGTGGGAATGGCCCCATGAAATCGATGCCCCACACATCAAAAATCTCTACTATAATTATTGGGTTTAGGGGCATCATATCCTTGGCTGAGATATTAGAAGTTGATTGGCATTCTAAACATCTTTTAAAATAATCATGAGCATCTTTAAATAATGAAGGCCAATAAAAACCAGATTGAAGTACCTTTGCTGCTGTTTTTCTCCCTGAGAAGTGTCCTCCACTTGGTGACGAATGACACATTTGAAGGATCGGGGAGTGCTCCTCTTCTGCCACACATCGTCTCAGCACATTATCAGCTCCCAAACAGAATAAATAAGGTTCATCCCAAAAATAATTTTTTAATTTTGCAAAGAATACATTTTTATCATGTTTGGACCACCATGTAGGAATTTTTTTAGACACTATGTAATTTACAATGTGGGCATACCAAGGGGAAACTTGTGAGATGATCATTAATTGTTCATCTGGAAATGCATCATTTAAAGAATCTTGAGTGTCATGAATTCTTGAGAGATGGTCAGCCACTACATTTTCAAAGCCCTTCTTATCTCGTATTTCTAAATCAAACTCTTGTAATAATAAAATCCACCGAATTAACCTTGGTTTGGATTCTCTCTTGCCAAGTAGATGTTTAAGGGCTGAATGATCAGTATAAATAATTACTTTAGACCCAAGGAGGTATGATCTAAACTTTTCTAAAGCAAACACAATTGCTAAAAGTTCTTTCTGTTGTTGTATAATTCTTTTGGGCTTCATCCAAAGTTCTGCTAGCATAATGAATCACTGCTGATTTTCCCTCGATATGTTGTCCTAAAACAGCCCCCATGGCTATGTTGGATGCATCACACATGAGTTCAAAAGGTTTTCCCCAAATAGGTGACTGCAAAATAGGGGCTTGAATTAAAGCTTTCTTAAGGGTATTAAAGGCTGCAAAGCATTCCTCTGAGAAAATAAAAGGGGTGTCCTTAACTAAGAGTGAACTCAAAGGTCTTGCAATTTTAGAGAAATCTTTTATGAACCTACGGTAAAAACCGGCATGACCTAAGAAAGATCTAAGGCTTTTGAGGTTATTAGGGGTGGGTAGTTTCTCAATAACCTCTATCTTTGATTGATCAACTTCGATGCCTCTATCACTAACCACATGCCCTAATACTATTCCCTCCTTTACCATAAAATGACTTTTCTCCCAACTTAAGACTAAATTTTTTTCTACACATCTTGAAAGAACACTCCTTAAATTTTCCAAGCAATTTTCAAATGAAGATGCAAAAACAGAAAAATCATCCATAAACACTTCTAAAAAATTTCCTACCATATCAGAGAATATAGATAGCATGCAACGTTGAAAAGTTGCTGGAGCGTTACAGAGTCCAAAAGGCATCCTCGTATATGCAAAGGTTCCAAATGGGCAAGTAAAAGTGGTTTTTTCTTGGTCCATGGGGTTAATAGCAATTTGGTTATATCCAGAATACCCATCTAAAAAGCAATAGTAGTGATTCCCAGCAAGTTTTTCAATGATTTGATCAATGAAAGGAAGAGGAAAATAGTCTTTTTTTGTTACTGAATTTAGTTTCCTGTAGTCTATGCAGATTCGCCATTTCGTTGGCAATCGTGTTTGTACCTCTTCCCCTTTTTCATTGATGACAACGAGTGAGCCCAGTTTTCTTGGGAACTACCTGAATAGGGCTCACCCACTCACTATCTGAAATAGCATAAATAAAACCTGCATCTAACCACTTTATTATTTCCTCTTTGACTATCTCTTTCATATTAGGATTAAGTCTCCTTTGCATTTCTCTTGTGGGTTTAGTATTCTCCTCTAAATAAATACTATGCATGCATACCTTTGGATCTATGCCTCTCAAGTCAGCCATACTCCATCCTAATGCATCTTTAAACTCTTTTTAGCACCTCTAAGAGTTGGAGTTCTTGCTCTTCATTGAGGTCAGTTGAGATTATTGCGGCATAGTTTCATTCTTGCCCAAGTATGCATATTTCAATTTCTCAGGTAAGGCTTTAAGCTCTAGCTTTGGATGCTGTTTAGGAATTGGTTCCTCACTATCAAGGTAAATGGTTTCTTGAAGACAAGTGAATTCAGGTTTATATGATTGATTGATCCAATTCACTTCTTCAACGATAGTTTGGATGTGATCATATTCATCCTCTTCTTCTGCAGCATATCTTGCTGCTTTAAAAACATTCAATGAGATTTGCTCATCCCCACAGAACATGTCTACTATTCCCGTTTTGCAATTAATATTAGCTTGGGCAGTAGCTAGAAATGGTCTACCTAATATGATTGTGGCTTCCTTCAAGTCTTTAGGGGGAGTCATATCTAATATCAAAAAATCTGCAGGAAAGTAACATCCTTCTATATTAATGATAACATCCTCTACTAAACCTTTTGGGTATCTTAAGGATCTATCTCCAAGTGCTAGAACTATAGGTGTGGGTCTCAATTCCCCTAAATTGAATTTATCAAAGAGGTAAGTGGGTAAGAGGTTTACACTAGCCCCAAGATCTAATAGCGCTTTACTAAAT
The DNA here is from genome assembly GCA_024174645.1 of Lemna minuta. Taxonomy (NCBI): domain Eukaryota; kingdom Viridiplantae; phylum Streptophyta; class Magnoliopsida; order Alismatales; family Araceae; genus Lemna; species Lemna minuta. The sequence continues at coordinate 16,658,153 of CM044107.1, read as the reverse complement.
GTCATGCCCTTAATACTACATGAGACTAGGGGACTTCCAGGGTCCTTCCTCTTTTTCGGCATTTCATTTAATATGAATGCACTGACCTCTGCAGATAAATTGACTGTTTTTGTTTCCCTCTTGGGTGTACATAATGATTTAAGGAACTTAGCATATGAAGGGACATGTTTAATAGCATCAAGCAAGGGAATATTGATATGAACTTGTTCAAATAATTTAATCAAATCTTTCTCTTCGACATTCTTCCTATTGTTTTTTTGGTTTTTGGGAAAGAGTGCTGAAGGAAACGGTATCGGTGGTTCATATTTGATTTCTTCTGCTGTTGGTGAGTTTTTCCTTTGTATCATCATCCTCTTCCTCGGGTATTTCGAGAATCTAGAGGTTCTAAATCGGGCTTACTTAGAACCTTTCCATTTCTGAGTTTGGTTACTCCTTTCAACTCTTCCATTTGAGTTCCTTGACTAGAGCTTGCTTGATTTTTGTGCCATGGAATTATTGAGGGGATGAGGGAAACCAGGGTGGATGGTGCTTAGGGTTTGCAACGAGGTTGGCTTGGGAGTTGACCTCTAGGGTTGAGGTCCGTATTTTTGTCCTTGGGATAAGCCCTTACATAATTGTGACAATTGATTTTTGAAACATTTGCCCTTGAGTTTGGATTATCTGATTTTTGGGCTTGTATTTGTGACATCATTTGGGCTAGGGTTTGCTGTTGGCTAGCTAGTTGCTCCTTTAGAGCATGAATAGTCGGATCCACATGGGAATATGTCCCACCTATGGGTGGATTTTGAAAAAAAATTGGAGGTGTTTGGAGTGCTGGATTATGAAGAGATGAACTATTTTTGGGATGCATGAGAGTTTAGTAACATTGGAGAATTTTTGGAAGTTAGGGTTAGGTTTATGCGGTGAGAATGGTTGATTTGTAGTATTCTTCCATGCTTTGGGTTTGGTTGTCTCCAACTTGGATTATACGAGTTGGGCTGTGAGAAGGCACTCACCTCTTTCTGCATATTAAGGAAAGATATACATTCACTCTCATTGTGATCTTGACTTGCACAAAAAGAACATATTGGTGCTTTGGTAGGAGCGCTGTGTTTTTTTGGGCGAGTCAAGAGTCTTTCTAACTTTTTTACTAATTTCACTAACTTCATCTCTCAATTCCTTGTCGGCATGTCTCACTAATTCATATATTCCTTCCTTCTTTAGGGTAACATTAGCTCTATCATATGTGGATGAAGTAGTGTAATTGAAGGAATTTTTGGCTTAATTCCTCTAAGACATGGTAGGCTTGATCCTCACTTTTACTAGCTATGGAACCTCCACACGAAGCATCTATGATCTCGCTTATTTTGATAATCCATGCCTTCGTAAAAAAATAATGAACTAATTGCCAACGTGAAAAAAACCATGATGAGGGCACTTCCTCAAAAGTCCTTGATATCTATTCCAAGATTCATGGAGCTGCTCATTAGTGTTGTGTGAGAAACTCATGATCAATTTCCTCATCATGTTGGTCTTTCCATGAGGATAAAAACTTGGTGATAAAATCATTAAAAAAAGTTTAGTCCAAGTGGTGACTTCTAAATTAGAGAACCAATAGCTAGCTTCTCCCTTTAATGAAAATGGGAAGAGTGTTAATTTGAGGGAGTCATCGGCATCTTTAATGGTAGCGCAGATCTTAGAAAACTCTTGGAGATGATCATAGGGATCTTCGTTAATATTTCCATAAAAGTTTGGAAGGATTTGAAATATTCCTGGTTTGATATCATGGCTACAAGAGGGTTTATCAAATGTCTCCACCCCAATTGAAGGGTTTAGGTAGTCTTTAAGGAGTTTAGGTTGCCCTGCTATGTTAGGCTGTGCCCTAGGATTAGGTTGATCCTGAGGATTCATAATGAGAGACTGGGTTTTAGAATGGGAATGCTGAACTAGATCAAGAATTTTAGGCTTCAATGACCTTCTACAGTGCATGCACAAAGTTCGGAGCTTACCTCTTGATCGTGATCCTTGTGCTAGGCTGGAGATGATTGTCCTTTTTGCTTGATATTCTTGACCTTTCTGATTTTTCTGAATTTTTTCTGAAATAAAACAGAGAAGAGAACAGAAAAAAAAACAAAATAAATATTGATATTTCACGCACCTAAAATCCCCGGCAGCGGCGCCAAAATTTAATAAGCTCAAAGTCGTCGTGTTTTTAAGCCTAACAAACTTACTCTTTATAACTAGGAAACTAGGACGCAAATGGGAGAATTGGGATGTATAGGTTTCCTAGGTCGATCCACAGGGACTTTAAGGCGAGAAAATATCAATGTAGGTGGGAAGAAAGGAGAATAATCAAAATTACTGGGATGTATTAATTAGAAGAATAATTAGAATACGCGCAAATTAAAGGATATTAAAACTAGGCTAAATTTTATGCAGAGTGATGTAATAGGAGATATAATAACCGTAGACGAAAAAAAGGGAAGAGAAAGGGAAAGAAAAAGTAGAGAAGGGATGGTGTGAGCGGAAGAGAGTGAAGGAGGAGAGAGAGGGAAAACGAGAAGATGGGGAGAGAGAAAGGATGAGAGAGAAATAAGAGAGGGTGGCGTGCGGTCACGAGAAAGGAAGAGAGAGAGAATCGAAATTAGAGAGAGGAAATACGGAAGCACGGACGAGATTTCGAGAGAAAGAAATGGAGGAAGACGAACGAAAAAGGTGAAAAAGAGGAGAGGATACGTGAGGGAGTGAGAGAGATTCTGTGAGAGAGGAAAAAAACGGAACTAGAGAGAAATACGATTACGAGAGAGAAGGATCGGAAATGATAGAAAACAAAAGAATTGAGGGAAAGAGTGAACAGAATATGGAGAAAGAGAGAGAGAGAAAGAGAAGCAAGGGACGACGGATGCAAATAGCCTCGATATGCTTTGGAAGAGGACGGAAATGGAAGAGAATGTTAGAAAATGAGGCGGAAAAGCATCGAGACGGCGTGAGAGACAAACTATCGGAAAAAGAGACATGATAGAGAGAGAGAGAGAGAGAGAGGAGACGTGAGGAAGCCGAGATAGGCGGAAAGAGAAGGGCGAAGCGAGAATGAAAGAAGGTGATGAGCGGGAGAAATCGGGGATAGTCGCGATAAAAAAAGTGAGAGAAAGGTAAACGAAATTGCGGGAAGAAGAATAATAAATAGATAGAGAGCGAAATGAGAAGGGCGAGACAGCAGTAGCAGAAGAAGAGATTTCGGGGGAGATGGAGAGAAAAGGGAGAGAGAATGAGAAGCGAGGGGAGAGGAAAAATTGAGAGAAAAGGTTGGAGAGGATTTGAAACGACGGGGAAGCGAGAGGATGCAAGATCTGAAGCGACAAAGATATAGAAGTACTTTGGAGAGGAAACTGAAGAGAGGGGGAGCAACAGTCGGAGAAAGAGAGAGAATACACGAAATTAGAAAGAGAAGATGTTCGGTTGCAAGAAAGTTGGGAGTAGAAATGCGAAGGGTTGATAGAGAGGGGAGATAAGCAAGTGCAATGGTGGTTGCGCGAGAAGAAGGGGATAAATAGAGACATTGAGAGACAGATTTGAAGAGACGGAGAGGAGGGCACGCTGGTGGTCAACGCAGAGAGGGAGGACGGAAATTAGAGAGAGAATGTATGGAGAGAGAAGGTTGGATTGCGAGAGAAATAGAGAAAAGAGAAGATGAACGCCGGAGGAGGTTTTAGAGAAATTGTGCGGAAGCGTGAGAGGGGAAAGAGAGAAAGAAAAGAAGGATTAAGAGGAGAAGCGATGAAGACTATGAATGCAAGGGAAAGAGAAAACGAGATCGCGAGAAAAACGAAGAAGAAAGAGGCAACGCGATTATGCAAGAAAAGAGAGAAGATTTCACGAGAGATAGAGGGAAGTGGCGACGGGAAAAAGAGATGGATCTCAGAAAAGAAAAGAGAAGAAAACAAAAACCACTACCTTCAACTTCATCCACATTACATCATCCCCATCAAGAAAGAAACCGGCGAAAAGCATTTGTAAAACAACCAACCCTAGGAGAGAGAATGTTTGAGGAAGAAGAAGCCGAAAAGCTGCAGCTCTCCTTCCTTTTAAACCCCTGCGAGGAGAGATGCATTGACTGGGCTCCACCGATTCTTCTTTGACTGGGCTTCCCTCAAGATGCCCTGGACAGCCCATTAGCCTTCTACTCCTCTATTTTAGATGATTTTGCTTCCATTCTTATGCTTGTAAGTTCCTGCAATCAAGGGAATCAAAAATAATGTATGACATTTCTTCTTTGATGTACTGATGACATATGATAATTAACTCGTGAAATAGTGCATATGATGATAGATTTACGAGTTAGTTGAGCTAATTATAAGTAATTCTTAAGTGTTTATATATACTTTTTGTTCTTTTATCAGGTCATTTTAACAAATGGGACTCATCTCTTTTCACAATGAATACTCATTCTTTGGTACAAAAGTTTTGTAATCCATGGTATTTCCTAACTTCATCATGGCATTCTTTGATTCCTCTTTTCCATTTCAAGCACAATTCAAGTCGACTAGATAAGAATTATTGTGCTTCATACAAATCTCTTAGTTAAAATCCAAACCTCAAACCTTGCGAATTATTTCATTATGATATTTGGAGACCTTCTTGCATTACACTTTTATTCTAGGTTTTTGTTAGTACTCCATGTTTGTTGTATGAGATGAAAACATTTGGATTTGGACTCATATGATTAGTGGCTCGAAAATCCCTGATTTCCTATCGCAATTTTTCACTCTTTCAAAACCAATAGCTAGAATATATACTCTTGCATTTACAATTGATGGGGTCCCATATTCATGTTGACTTCAAGCTTCATGGTGTCATGTTGTTCGTGTGCCTTTGATTTTCCCTATTCCATCTAGCTTAAGTAAAGTTTCTCATTCAACTGAATTGTTATCATGCTTTCCCACACAAATTTTCATGTGGATTCACATCTCAATTGATCCCAACTTCAAGAATCATGGAATCCGGTATCCAACCATGAAGAAGTGTTTCAATGGCTGTCCATTTGAATAAATAAGAACAATGAGAGGCAAACTTTCTCTTGTAAGGTGATAAGATAAATATCTAACACACAGCTGTCTTTGTATAATCTGATCACTAGATGAGCTTATGAACTGCGTATAGTTCTCTTTCATGAATTTTTGATCAATGTGCTTATCCATTTCTGATATTGAGGAATGACTTACTCAATAGATGATTTCTCTAGGACATCTAGCGCGGCTTGTAGAACGTTTCTAGAACTTCAAGGTTTGATATCTGCCTTTTCGAAATTCCTTCAGCTCTTCTTGAGTTATTTTTGTAATCAGCCCTGGTTCACCATTTAAAAGAAAAGGTTAATGACAACGTAATTTATGTGGCTCTTCACCAAGTCACAGATTATGAATGAATGTAGCTTTCTTGAATACTATGATCGAAGAATCACTGAATATCAATGTATACATTGAACTACTATATTTATTATCCTTCACGTTTCAAGAAATGATAGGTGAGCTCTACATCAGAAGAAACTATAATTTCTGTCACAGATATAATACCAGCTCCCATGAATTAGTCAATAACACTCCATATCTATATAGAATTCCACTTCAAGATCAGAAACAATCCAGAGATAAATACATAGTTAATATAGTCAAAACTTTCATCAGATTACAGATCTCTATTCCGGACGGGTTGAACACAATCCACATGACGCAGAACAGAGCATTTCTTTGATAAGCCCTGCAAGGGGAATTTTAGTATCAGTTTATAATCTTTGATCTGTTAAAGCCCTGTCAAAGTAAAAATAAAACACTTATCTAAATTTAATTGTTTGTATGACCCATAGTGACTAGTCTTCATTCCAAGAAAATTCAAGTGATTTCAATCATTACAAAAAATTTGAGGACCAAGAACCGTACATAAAGGGCAGAACATTGAGCCCAGAGATAGAGAGTTCTCTCAATTCATGTTCTCCAAAGAGCATTTAATCCCTCGCATGTACTTTGAAATTAGGATCTGCTTTCATTATTTCTTTCATTTTATAAATTTTTTTGCCTTATTGATTCCATAATGACCTCTCTCTGAAACCCTTCTAAAAAGTAGCAGTCCCCAAAGAGCCTACATCAGTTTCTCTCCCTAGAAAAAGAGAGAATCAGTCACAATCAGAAGATACATAACAAACAGGAAGATAATAAGTATCTAGCTGCCAGTATTTGCGTCTGACTCCTTCCCATGTTTCTTCAGCCAGGCAATCCTTGACCGGCAAGGGGATAAATTGTGTTGAAAATCCCAAATTTGCGAGTTCCAGTGACACTAACTGGCAATACACCATGTGAAAGAAGGCGTTATCTCCGCAAAACCCATTGAAGTAGGAGTAGATCCCTTCAGGCTTCAGCAATTTAGGAAGATGCTGATGAAACTGTTTCTGATCTTCATAGTACTCCCCGTATGTGTCGAAAAAGATTCCTGAGTGAGGTGAATGAGCATATCATAATTTATAAGATATCATAATTTTTCTGTTAAGTATAAATTAATGCACGATAATTCTATTTTTTTTCTAGAAAAACATAATACTTCTCAGGTTTCATTTTTTAGATTCGGTATTGGTATTGCCCATATAATGCCAGTAACGAATTCTTTATTCCTCAAATTCTTTTGAAGGACATAAAAATTATGCAATTTGACGAGGTGTTAAGAATTTATGTCCTAATGATTCCAGTAGGGGAAGAACATTGTGCCATTGTCCACATAGAATCTTCACAACCCCCTCTCCCCCATGATAATTATTTTATTTCTAGAAAAGCATAATACTTCTTTGCCTTTTCATTTTTTACGTTAGCAGGATTGGTAATTCATATAAGTGATATTCCCTATTTAATCCCAACAGTGATGAATTTTTTGTTCATCGTATTCAATTCAAGGACATAAAAATTTCAGTCTTATCGACTATTCATGGAATATTACTTCACAGCATTACCGCCACCTAACTTTTAAAAAAACCCAAATAAGGCAAATATATGTTTTTGTTCTTCGGATTCTATTTAAGGATATAATAAAATATCGCAATTTGAGGAGATAATTAGCATTTACCATCATACGACTCCAATTGGGGAAGAACATCCTGCCATCGTCCAAACAGAATCCTCACATTCTCCTTTTCCCCCCATCCACTCTCCATCATTCTCCTATAAACATCAGGATGGGCTTCAACAATAGTATGTAACGCCGGAGAATAACCCTGGATCGCAGAATCCACAATCCCCATGCCGAATCCGATATTCAAAAAATGCCCCCCGTCAAATCCCCCACAGATAGCTCGAGCATGCGCCTCCATCAACGGCTTCTCCCAGATCATCATCACCGCCTTGCTCTCCGAATCCAACACTTTATCTTCGCTAAAGAGAACTCTCTCTTTAAGATAATTTTCTTCGAACCCACTTTCCCCTTTCCGCCTAGCGATCGTTCCTAAAATCAGTTCCGCTTGAATGCCCGCGTTGATAAGAACTTCGAGGGCTTCTGGATTTTCGCTTTCGATGGCGAAATCGCCGGCGGAGAGGCCGGAAGGAGTGAGGGCGTTCCAGGGAGATCCTGCTTCGAGCAAAAGGCGAATGGCTTCCACTTGGCCGGATTTGGAGGCGTGCATCAGAGGGGTCATTCCGTGGGCGTCGAAGTGGGAGGCGTCGGCGCCGGCGGAGAGGAAAGATTGCAGCTTTTCAACGTCGCCAGACTGGGCGGCTTGGCAGAGCTCTTTTCCCGTGTCCGCCATCACCCGAATCTGTCAACCCCGAGGCTTTTTGACGCAGCAGTGTGGAAGCCTTGCCAAACCTAATATCAGGGTTTAATGAATGAGCAAGAATGAGAGAGAGAGGGTGTGTCTTCCTTCCAAAGGGTCTCGTAATGGAAACTTTTGGTTCCATGTTTGCTTGCAATTAAGGTGATCAATCCTTAAAAGATCATTTTTGCGATCTCTAGGCTCTTCTTATACAAGAGTGGTCTCTGGATCAACCACCCACGAGAGATTTGAGCATCTTGAAACAATATTACAAGGAGCTTCTCACCAGATTTATCTCGGTGGCCTTCGACCATCTATTGCTTCTTAGATTCATGGTTAGGTACTTCCTCATACTCAGAGTTTTGGATATGGCATATACATTTCCTTAGATCTTTGGTTAACACTGAAGTCCCTTCGAGTACCGTAGTCCCTTCATCTCTTGCACCGTCTACCTTACCAAATCTATTTGTCTACTAGCATCCAATACTTGTAGCTAGGATGGGGGCGTGACTCCACGCCTCTTACTTCCTATGGCAGATGGCCTTTTGCTAAGGGCAAGTAGATCTTTCCTATTAAGGGCACTTATTGTGGAAAGACAATATTGGGGTCTAGGTCTTGATAAGCCCTTAGAATTTTCAATAAAAAACATCAAACGTAGCAAAATATGATGAATTAAGTATTCAACAAAAGTACCAAGAATAGATGATCTTATCATATTGCATAGAACTAAATTCGTACTCGCAAAATTTTTTGAAAGAGTTCTTGAAGTTGTTTGTGTATTTAGCCTCTAGTAGTTTGGACTATAGGATATCCTCTTCAATGCTCTTCGCCCAAGAGAAAGAGAAGAAATGGGAGAGTTTCCCAAAAAGGCTTGTATGGGCACCCTAAGGTTTGGTTGTTCTCTTTCCATTATACAATTTCATGTCACAAAATTATTATAAAATTCTTCATAATTATGTTTATATTCACCAATATCCATTGACCTATGTGTCTGAATAGGGTCCATATATCTCACTTAATGAATCCAAACTTATTGGTCAACTTTGTTGATCAACTATATGAGTATATATCTATATTAATCAAGGACCGATTTAGCCCAATCGGTAGGTTGAGTTTCCATCCCATTGACTGCGAAGCTATTGTTGAGATCTAATGCTTGATAGAGTCTCAAAATTTTCATCAAAATATTAAATACAATGGAATATATTGAATTGAAAACATTGAGGTGTCAAGAACTGATGATCTTACCATCTATAATATGCATAAAAATTACAATAGTTGAATACGCAAATTCACCTATCATAACTTATACTCAACTCTTCGAATTCGGTTTTGAAATTTAGAATAGTGATGAGTTGAGGTTGAATCCACAACAAGGAAGGTTAAAAGATTGAAATCAATAAATATTTTTGATATTTTTTAGATTTAGAAAGTGGAGATCATCGATGAAAGGAAGAAGATGTACGGGGAAATTATATGAACCAATCAAATGCTTATAAACTCCTTTCAACAATTGAAAACCCTTGATCTATGGTGGAAAAGTGATTTTAGGCTTTGAAAAATATAAAAATATTGATGAAAAATATGAAGAAAATAGAAAATATGGATGAAAAATGGTTCTAATATAAGTATTGGTGATGAAAGCATAATCTAGTGACACTCTCCAATCAAACACACCTTCGAGAGACCGTATATTTCAGTTGGACTTGGCATCTTGTATCCAACACGATAAATGAATAGAAAAGAGAAGAAACTCATTAAAAATAGTGTTCCATACACAAAGAATGATTCACTAGACAAATTCATGTGGTCGTTGAAAACACACAAATGCATGTCAAAATAATTTCCAAACTCATTAATTTAAAGTTTTAATTGATAATTGAATAGTATAATGGTGAATAAGGAATACGGAATAGGGAAATAGAGAAATAGGGAATTTTTGAGGTATTCTTTAAATTTGATTAAATCAAATGAGAAATTGAGGTGAGAAATTAGGGATTTTAATAGATGTTGGAAAGGAAACTCCAAGACGAATCCACAGAATTAAAAAATACTCAATTTGGATTAGTATTCTTAGAGTAATCAAGAAGAAAAATTTAGAGAGAAAAAATTGATCAAGAAGATATAGAAAGTAGAGAAATTATGTAAAATTTGATTAATATACAATTTAAAATTGAAATATAATGTTATAAGAAGAAAGATTAGGGAAAAAACATGTAATCTAACTTGAAATCGTGCTTAAAATGATCCAATTCATTGTTGGATCAATGCTTTTTATTCCGCCTTTACAAAAACAAAAATCCAATGTTAGAGGAGCAAATTCTCCCTATTCTCTCAATGAAACCTCACTTTCAAACACTCGTTAGACGCGAGAATGAGTCTAGAAGAGAAAGAAAGCAAGAGATTGAAGGATCGAGATGTCTAAATAGGTTGATTGCCCAAAACATTCGAGAATAGTTTATATTATCGAAGAACATGGGTGCAAATAGGCAAAGTTGGGTGTAACCATTCGATTTGCCTCTTCATTTTCAATCAAAAGCTAAGATGAAATGCTTGGATGCGAATTTTTATCATCAAGTCTTGTCCATTCGATTGAAGATTGAGCGCTCAGATTTTGCCACGTTGCGTGTGAACAAGAAGCATCATGTAAAGTCTGCCATTTGATCTTTATCAAGCACTTGAGATGCATCCACATGTCTATGAGAGTCCATCGGGCGCATTTAATCTCAACCGTTATAACTCCTTAGATGAACACCTGAGATTAAGTCATTTTAAAATGATTCAATGACGAATTGTTATGCGCCACGTACCCCTCACTTTAAGTGAAGATTAACGACCCTAATTAAAGGCGAAGATCGAACGCCTCCCGTGGCATTACGTCACCTGCGCATAAGAAGAAAGAAAAAATACTCCCACATGACAGAAATCATAGTGAAATTCGTGTATAAAGGTAAGGTGTGCTTAGTAGGTTAGCTTATATCATGAAAAGGATGCTTAACCCACTAACTACATGCGCGCACACATGCACACACACACAATCACATACGTTCCTACGTTGCCATCTGGTGACACTTAAGTACACTTTGCCACATCAGCTGCCACGTCAACATGAAAAAATAAAAACAATTTTTCATTCTTTTAAATAAAAATAAACTTAAAAATAAATTCAAAAAATCTATAAAAATTCAGAATTTTTTTACAAAATTACCTAACAATTAGAAAATTCATAACTTTAAAAATAGAACTCTAAATTAGTCCAAATTTATCTTGTTTGATCAGAAATTAAATAATATATCATTCTTAAAAGTCAAATTTAATAAATAACATGAAAATAAATTTTTATTTAAAAAATACCCTCATTTATTTTAGAAAATAAAGCTAGAAAAATAAATGAATGTATAAAAATATTTTCTCTTATTATTTAACATTAAAACTCAATTATAATCTAAAATATAAAAATAAGAACAATCTAATATCAAATATCTCTCTTTATGATTATCCCTAAAAATAGTGCATTTTGATATTATAACTTAAAGTTTCATAGAATGATAGATATGCATTCAAAAGATGATATCATGCATAAGAATAGAATGTTTTATGCCTTAATTTTTATTAATAATTACATAGTTACTTGCATAGATTGCATGTTATCAATGATCAATCGTTACCTTCTTTCCTTTTGGCTAGCCAATGCTCGAAGCACACAATGAAACATTCAGAGCCCTAATTTTTTTGTCACAGAATTTAAGTCAGCCCTAAACAATTTTTAGAGCTTGAAATGATGATCATTCCCACAAAATTTCAGCCCCTAACTGGATCACAGGCATTTCTATCTATTAAAGTACTTTCTCTCTCCTCAAATCCTCCAATTAAAGGGCTCCGATCAGACCAATCCGTTCAAACTTTGCCGACGAACAAAAAAAATGCTAAATGCCCCTCTCCTCTCTTGTCTCTCTTCTCTTCCTTCCCTTCTCTCTACCTCTCTTTTCTCTCCTCTCTCTCGCAATGGCGAGAAGTGGTCAAAGTGGGTGTGGGGAAATGGCAAGAGCAGATAAGCGAGGGAGAAAGGGAGAGAGGCAAGTGAAAGAGAGATTTCGTGTGAGGATTTTACACGTGACATAAGTGTTTTCAGTAGCACAAGAGAGGAGGGAAGTGAGAGGAGGACAAAAGGTGAAGAGGAGAAGAGACGGGGAAAAGAGGGAGGAGACGGTGATGGTGGGTGGAGAGAGAAGCAAGGAAAGAGAAAGGAGGGAGAGGACCTCCTCCTGCTTATGTGCGCATGCACGCGCAAGGGAAACAAGGAAGAGAGAGAAGAAATTGCTCCCTCTCGCATGCACATGCATGCACATGAAAGAAAGAACAACATTGTGTGTAGAAGTGGAGGAGGGGATTGATAAGATGCAATCTTAACACGCAAAAATATGATTATTAATGCAAATTAAGGCATAAAACATTCCATTTGTATACATGTTATCATACTTTGAGTGCATTTCTATCATTTCATGCAATTTTAAGTTATGAATTTGAGTTGTATTTTAAAATTTATGAATTTTCTAATTTTTGGGGAGTTTTCCGGAGTTTTTCTGATTTTTTAATGAATTTCTAAAGATTTTCGGGAATTAAAAATCAAATTTTCTAATCAAAAATTGATTTTCTGAATTTTTTATAACATGCAGGTGACGTGGCACGATCAGAGCCGTTCGATCGATTGTGATCAACGATCAAGGCGAGGAGGCGACGTGGTAGCGTGTGGGATGTCCGATCGTGCGTGCAATCAGAGCCGTCGATCTTCACTTAAGTGAAGAGGGGTATGTGGCAAGATCAAGTTCACCGGATGCGATGTATTCTCCACCGTTGAACGCGAGAGTTGTAACGTTCGAGATTACATCGCTGAAAAATGCATCTGATGTGTCCGATCATGATCTAATGGCCGGCGTTACATGCGTTTTTATAATGCACGCGACGTGGCGAAATCTCAGCAGTCGATCGGCCATCCAACGGCTGCGACTTAACGGTAACGATTCACATTAATGCAATCAATCAGAGCCGTTGATCGCTGATGAAACGCCCCATCCGACAGTTACGCCCAAATTCACTATAAATTGAGATGTTCTTCAACATTTTGATGTATTCTTGGATGATTTCGCTCAATTGATTTATCTATACATATCTATCCTTGAATCTCTCGCTTCTAATCACTTCTAATCACTTCTAGACTCATTTCCGCGTCTACAGAGTGATTAAAATTGAGATTTCGTCAATTGATTAAGAAGAATTCGTCTTTTGAACACTGACGATCATTTTCGAAATCACAGAATGAAAATCCTTGAATCCGGCAACTAATTGGATCATTTCGATCGCTATCTCGGGTTAGATAACGTGTTTTCCCTCTAATCTTTTGTCATGTATCATCAATTTGTAATTTAGGATCGTAATTTAGTTTAATTTAGTCTTTAATTTAGGATTTTTTTAAAATCGCGTTCGGAAATTTCTCTCCACTTCCCTCTTTGATTTCTCTGCGAATACTAATCCAAATCGAGTGATTTTTGATTCCGTGGATTCGTCTTTGAGTTATCTTTTCAAATATACCATTTTCCCTAATTTCTATCATCAATTCATTGTCCGATTTGATCAAATTCCAAAAGATCTCTAGAAAATCCCTTATTTCTCTGTGGATTTGACCCTTATTTACCATTATACCCCTCAATTCGTTATTAAATCATTAAATTGGTAAATTCGATTTTATTATTGACATGAATCGTTGTGCAATTAACGACCGTATTGATTCAATCCGTCAAGGATCTCCTCCTCCCCCTTATGCATGCACATGCTCTCACAGGAGAGAAGGAAGAGAGGGAGTAGGGGAGAAAACTAGAAAGAGGAAGAAAATGGAAGGTGGAATCTTCTCTCCCCCCTTACGCGTGCACGCATGCACGAGAGAAAAGGAGAGAGGGAATAGAGGCTGAGATGCACATGAAGAAGGGAGAGGAATCTCCTTCTCCACTCCCTTATGTGCACACTTACACATGCAAGAAGGAAGAATTTTCACGCATGATGAAAGAGAATTCCTTCATGTGAGAGAGAATAACGAAGGGGGAGAAAAGAGTGGAGGAAAGGCAGAGGAGAGGATATGTAGGAGCCTCTCCTCTCGATGGAAATAGTTTTCATCACAACTGGGAGAGAGAGAGAGAGAGAGAGAGAGAGAGAGAGAGAGAGAGAGAGGAACACCTCTCTCTCCTCTCTTTTCAATTTATTTTTTAATTTTATTTTCTTTATATATATAAAATCATTTTTGATGATTTTAATTTCTAAAAATTCTAGAAAATCCCTAAAATCTAGAAAAATATCAACTTCCTTACAGAAAAAAATTTATTCAATAGAATTCATGATAAAATGTATTTATAAATATTTTCATGTCAATAAAGGCATTTTAATTGTAAAATAAATAGAAATTTCATTTTAAAATATAGAAGAAGATTATATTCTTGATGAATCAATGTCATTAAATGCTCATAAAATGTAATGACTATATGAAAAATAAAAAAATATCCTTTTAAACATAAGAGTTATCAATTTAATCATTTTAAAACATGATAACATGTATTTATAAATATATTTTTAAGAAGAAGTACATAAAATGCTTGATATTAATGGATGCAATTGCATGTTATCAATCTACTATAGATTAAAATCTATACTTACAAGGTTCATTGACGGAGGTCTTGAAGATAAGTGTTTAGTCTCTAGTGATATCCACACAATCGTTGGAAGGTTAGATCTCCTCTTCAATGCTCTTTACCGAGAGAGAAAGAGAATATGATGTAGGATATTTCAAATGACAATATGTATGGATATGATGATATAATGCAAGAAATAATCCTACAACTATTTGAAGGATCTATGAATTGATATCATTGAGATTAATTGCTTACTTATGAAATAATATTTGTAGAGGATGCTTATTGAGCGGAGATAGATGATAGGATATTAGAGAAGATAATATAGAGAAATATAAAGTAGAGGATATGTAATAAGTAATGACGAAGTGACTGTAAAATGATATAGCAGTGAAGAGGGGTGGGGAAGAGACGTTGAAATAGAGAACACGGATAGGGGAGTGAGAGGATATTATATTAATTAGTACAGGATAGCGGATAAGGGAAAAAGTGAGAAGATAAAATAGAGAAATAGCTGCGGGAATAGGTGATAGGGCTACGGAAAATGACAGAGGTGGTGAAATTTAGAGGAGGACGAAGAGGCTAATGTGGACTTATAAATTTAAGGGAGAGCTAATTCACGTAAGAGGGGAGGATGATACCAGATCCGGCAGTGAAAGTTGAAGCTTCGGAGTTGCAAGTTGATCCGGATATTCCTCGAAATGCGTCTGACGTGAATTCAGTTGAAAAGCGGAAAGAATGGGGGGGGGAGAATAGTAAGGGGGGTAGAACTCGGGATGAAGGTTTTGGGGTGAGGGAGAGAAGGAGATGCGAAGTGAGCGTGAACACACGGGTAACTAAAAGTAACCAAGAACACTTTCATTAAAAAACTGTCGTCCTTTCTCTACAATCGTTCTTTTATGGGAGAAGAGAGAAGTGTGCGCGAATGGTCGCTTGGTGGCAGTTATCGGTGCATGCGAAAGTTTGCGTATCATGATGATTCCCTTCTCCGCATGTGGAGTCCGTAGTGGTAGTTTGAAACGGACTTGTCCTCGATGGCTGGTGAAGACATCAACGGGTGCGGACTGGCTTTAGAAGTCTCGGATTGCCTTCATCAGTTCGCGATTTAATTCTGCTTCTGACGAAAAGATGTTAGTTTATCGGTGTCGATCTCATCTGATGTGACACCGTCAGTGTAAGTATTCTGCCGTTGTTGCGAGGTGGAAAAGTCTCAAGGAGTACGCGTTTGACGCCGTAATCTCGTGCGTCTCATGGTAGGTATGTTGATCTTGGAGGTGACTTCTGTGGATGTCAATGATCCGGGAGGGCCTTTGGCTGCTCATTTGGTTCTTTCTTAACTCTTTCTGTGGTGACGCCGTCAAGATCGTTATCCGATTTAGACGTAACTTGTCGTCGGAGAGTGCGCGAGCGATTGTTGTCAGCTGTACTGACTTGAAGTCTGCTGTGCGGGCTGTGATATGAGGAAATAGTGGGAGCCTTTTTTTTTTTATCTCTTTCGATGTATGGATGCCACAGCCGTGAGTGGGTTGCGTTGTTCGCACTTCATACAAGACTTCATCGAGTCTACTTGCCTTTTGTGGAGATCTTTGCGACGTTTCATTGTTCCATTTTAGTAGGGAGATTTGACTGTAGGATGCTTCATATAGTTTTCTTGAGAAAGCTTCACTCTGAGATAAGCTTTGAGGGCTTGGACGTGTGCTTCCATAAGTTATCACATATAGATCTCTTCTAAAACGTTCTACTTAGAGGTGGTTTTCAAAGAGAGAGGAATGGGATAACAAAGGGATTCCTATTGATTTCTTGAGATCATTACTTTACAAATATACAAGGTACCTATGATATGGTGGATGTGGTTTGGACAAATAGGAACCTATATCAAAGGTAGAAAGGTGGTTGACTTGGTCTTCAAAGAGTTCTAGGTATATAAGGATAAAAGTTTATTTCTTTTGACCAAGCCAATCTTTAGATCAATTTGTAAATGGGAGGGGAGGGGAGGTAATCCCCATGGTGTTTACACTCTCTTTTAGAGATTTAGAGAGGTCTTTGTCACTCACTTCATGAATTGTGAGTTTTTCAAACTTTTGGATGAGGAAGAGGAGGGCATGTTGTTGTAGTTGGGGGTGGGTTCTCTTCCTTAATGCGTATCTTGGTTCTATAGGAACCCTTGTGTTTGTGCTTTTGGAGAATTCTCCATCAGAATAAGGGAGAGAGTTTCCAAAAGACACTTGGATACCTTTAGTTGTGGTCATTCTCCTATTATTTATAGACATTTTGAATTGTAAATTTTCAGAAAACCTTCAAAATTATATTTACATCTACCAATATCTATAGACCTTATGCACACGACTCCTTAGGTCATATATCTTTCTAGTTAGTAACTTTAAATACTTAATAATATCTTATTGATCAAACTTTATTAATTATCTATATCAACATATAGATTAATTAATTGAGGGTTAATTTAACCCAATTGATAGGTCAAGTTGTCAACTTGTTGGGTGTCAAGCTATGGAATGTATAAGAACTCCGGAGCTACATGCCTCCGGAGATATGGAATGTATAAGAACTCTCATATAAAATCTTCTTATCCTTGGTTACCATATACGTAGAATCCTTCATCCATGCGAGACTCATGAATGACTTACGGTATAGTCAGTTGTCAAACTTTAATTGGTTACTCAAGTTTGAATTGATGTAGAGGAAATCATTGAGAACTCTTTTGATATTTCCACTACCTTGGCTAAGGATTTCATCGCATCTCATTCCTTGGGTTAATCTCCTCAAATATTGAGGAAGAACGATCCCATCTTGACCATACAATCACTTTGAGGACTTAATGTTATATCTAACATATGAAAATTTGGAGATCGAATGACTTAGGGTATAGTCAATTGTCAAACCTTAATTGATCACTCAAGTTTATATTGATGTAGAGGAAATCATTAAGAACTCCTTAGATATTTCTACTACCTTGGTCAAATATTTCATTGCATCTCATTCCTTGAGTTAATCTCCTCAAATATTGAGGGCGCACGATCCCATCTTGACCACACAATCACTTTGAGGACTTAATGTTATATCTAATATATGACATTTTGGAGATCCAATGGTTGGGCATTATTAAGTGATAATGAAAACAATGTCATCTATTTACAAGATGCATATAGTATCTCAGGTCAAAGAATTACATACACAACTGTGATATGAATCAATGTGGTTGACATTGTTAAGGAAAAATATCATTCAAGAATTTATATGTATCAATTTAATGAACTCTTTCTCCAAAGAGCACTCATTATCTATCTTTAATATCTACACATTGATGGCCAAAAAATCAGATAATATTATTCTTCCTAGGTAATTTAATTCCCTATTCAAATATCCTTCAAATGAGAATGTTTATAACATATATTTAAAGACTAATGATCATTGTATTATGATCTCATCATATGTTTAGTGATCACTTAGTTATGGCATATGCTTTTAAACTTCATCACAAATATGACATAAGAATAGAAAAGAATCCCTATTAGTTCAATGAACATAAATAAGATACATTCAAGTGTGAGTGGCTTGTAGGCCACATAATATCCATCACCTTAAACTACATTGGATTCAACAATCATAGAAAAGTTTAGTGATTGAGAGATTAATACATGAATTTAAGAAAATAAATTAAAAAAATAGGGCGCTCTAAACTAATTCAGCTATTTGTTATTTCTACACCAATATTTTAAAAACTTTTCCAGCTTATTTAGGGTATCTCTTATTAATGAAGGCATTAAAAACATAATCGAAAGACCTAAATACACATGCATATAGGTCTCCTATTCCTACAAAGATTATTCCTTGAAGATGAGAATCAATCATGCATTAGGGTAATATGTAGAGGCATGATAGAGTTCATGGGTATGAATACCATATGGAGGAAAATAATGCATTTTTTATCGCCAGGTCATAGAATCGAAATTTAAGAAGTCCCATTTCTCAAGTTGTTTTGGAAGTCATTTTTAAGTGGTATTTTTAGATCTTAGAAAAAGGCTGAAAATGAAGGTTTTATTACTTGGGATACTTGTTGGGTCTGAGGCTCGACAAGCTCTCCAAGTTTTTGACCAAGATAATGATTGCAATGGAAGATGTTGAATCAAAACATTCAATAGAGTTGAAGCACCATGAATAGATGATCTCATCATCCATTCTAGGTGATCCTATCATCTAGTATAGAATAAAATTCATACTGACATAGATCATTTGAAAGAGTTCTTCAACCGTTCAAGCGTCCGGCCTCTAGCGGTATTCATACAGTCTCCAGACGGTCGAATATCCTATTGAACAATCATCACCATAAAAGGAAGAGAAGAGAGGAAAATTTCCACTCGGCTTACATGGGCACCTCTATTATGGTCGTTCTCCCTCTATTTATAGACTTAGAAATGTGAAATTTTCTCAAAACCCTTATTATTATGTCTATATCCACCGACGTCCATTGACCTTATGTGTGTGACCCTCTAGGTCGATATATCTCACCGGTTAATGACTTTATCAACCTAATAACACTTATTGGTCTTCCTTATCAATTAACTATATCAACGTATAGATTAATTGACTATGTTGAGTCGCCACCCTGGTGGGTGCCAAGCTACACCACGTGCTCTAGGAGATATGAAGTATATTAAAACTCTTTCATGAAACCTTGTCGTCATTGGTTACTATGTACGTTTAATCCTTCATCTACACGAGACTCATGAATGACTTAGGGTATGGTTAATTGTCAAACCCTAATCGGTCACTCAATTTAGTATTGATGCGAGTAGGAAATCATTGAGAACAATTTTTCTAATATTTCTACTACCCTGGCCAAGGATTTAACCGTATCTCATTCTTTGAGTCGATCTCCTCATATACCAAGGGCGGATGATCCCATCATAATCACTCAATCACCTTCGAGGACTTCATGTCGTATCCAATCTATGATGTTTTGAGATCTCGTGGCTAGGGAGTCATAAGTCATAGTCAAAACATGATCATCCATCCACAAGATGTCTTTCGTGTCCTAGGTCAAAGGACCACGTACACAATCGTGACATGAATAAACTTGATTGACAATTTGACATAATACCATTCAGGGATTCATATGGATCAATTCAGTAAACTCTTTCTCCAAAGAGCACCCATTATATATCATTGGCGTCTCAACACCGATGGCCACAAGATCATCCATACTCATCATATGAGTAAGATCAGATATTGTTATTCTTTTCAGATAATTTGATGTACTTCCTGAATATCCCACGAATAGGAATATTTAGAACATATGTTTAAAGATCAGTCATCAATATATTCTGATCTCATCATAATTCACTGTGATCATTACATATGTTTATGGACTTCATTGCAAACATAACACAAGAATGAAAATGAATAAAAGTTCATTTCAATGAATATAAACAAAAGATGAAAGTGTGATTGGCTTGCAGGCCACATAATACCTATGAATACCTTCATCGAGATACCAAGTGGGAACTCAAAACTATCTCGACCTTGTTTTCAACCTACATGGACTTGTGTCCTTTTGCAAAGAAATGACTCAACCAAGAGCTTGGGCAATGTTGTTTTCTAAAGAAGAAACATATAGATACTTGACATTGCCAACAGTCACGAAGGAATCTTTGATCCATTGAAGATGGGAGGGATTCCATTCCCATCTTCTCTTTCATCCTACAAGTAGAGAACTTTCTCCCAATGATCAAGAAATTGCAAAGGACAAGAGGTCAAGACTCAATGAGCTTGAAAGTGTATCAATGCTAGTGACCTTAAAATGCTGGTTCAAAAACAAAGGAGCTTGACCCCACAAGTAAGTTCTAGTTGGGGGAGGAAGGGATTGGTTATTGTTTTCTAGTTAATTCTTCGCCGACTGTATTGCAAAGAATACTTTATATTTGGATCTGTCCATTTTTTGAACAAAAGGAATCATGGCGATGCCGTGTTTGTTTATTGATATCGCCCGTCTTGAAACTTCCAATTAATCAATGAGTAAACTTCTCAATTTATTTAAATGACTAAATGGGCCATTTACTTGAAGTTAAGCAAGCCATTATTTATTAGGGCTATTCTCTTAATTTAATGCACTTTTATCTCGTTGCTAGATGGTCATTATCTCCATCTATTGAACTTCTCACTATATCTACATTGATCTAATTGGATGGCCAATTTGTACACAAACAATTTTAAATGGGCCCAACATCACTAAAAATGGGCGTGTCATCATTTGATCAATCATGATTGATCAGTAGTTTATGTGTGAGACTTCTAGATTGAATCTTGAAGTTGTCACAGATTTTTCTCCTCGTCAGTGCATTATCCTCTGCCACGACTTGATTTTTCATATGGAAGTCGCCAGCTCAATCTGTCTATTTCCAATGGGCCCATTGTTATCATCCCCGAGCTTCAACAACATGTCAAGCCCTTCCAGTGCCAAATAGATCTCCTCCGATCGAGGGTGAGAGTGGTCTCCGCTGACGAATTCCCGAACAGATTTCTCGGTCTCGATCGAGCTCGATCCGGGAGTTTTCCCTACTAGATTTTTCTTCATCTTGATCCTAACGCATTCCACGTCGCTCCAACTTCCTCGGGCAGCCAGCATGTTTGACAGCACCACGTAGTTCCCTGCATTCCATGGCTCTAGATCAAGAAGGTGGACCAGTGCATCCTCAGCAAGATCTAGCCGACCCTGCCTACGACAAGCACTCAGAAGAGCGCCCCAGATTCCAGCATCAGGGGATGTGGACATGCTTTTGATCACCTGGTAAGCCTCCGAAATTTGACCTCCACGGCAGAGAATATCAATCATGCAGCCATAATGCTCGATCTGAGGATTCAAAAACAGAGGAATCATCAACCTGAAAATCCAGGCAAAAGGAAATTCAAGGATACCTGAGGCACAATTCCGTACGTCTGCATTCCATCGAAGTACGCCCTTCCTTCATCTACAAGCCCCGCATGTGCACAAGCAGTGAGAATCCCCACGAAGGTAATCCCGTCGGGAAATGTTCCTCCTCTCTGCATCTCCTCAAACAAGCGGACAGCTTCCTCGCCGTGCCCGTGCATGGCAAGCGCGCCAATCATGCAGTTCCACGATACGACATTCCTCTTGGGCATTCCATCGAACAACTTTCGAGCAGTTTCCAAGCCTCCCCCTTTGGCGTACATGTCAATCAAAGAGTTCAAAATCTTCAGACTCATTTCGATGGAGCAGAGTTCTATATACCGGTGGACCCATTTCCCCAAACAGAGCGCTCCAACCTGAGAGCAAGCCGATAGCACAGCCACAAAGGTAGCTTCACTAGGAACCCATCCTTCAATCTGCATCCTCCTGAAAATTTCCAGGGCTTCAACAGCAAATCCATTCTGCAAATACCCAGAGATCACAGTATTCCAACTCACAGTATTCCTCTCCGGCATTCTCTCAAAGATATCTCTGCCCTTCAAAATCTCCCTCCTTCGGAAAAAGCACGCTAACATGCAGTTCCACACAACCGCGTCTCTGGTACGCATTTCCTCGAACACTTTAACCGCACAATCAAGCTTTCCGTTCCTCGAATACATGTCAATTAGGGATGCATTAACGTAACCATCGCTTCCGATCCCTAATTTTAAGATCTCTCCATGAAAAGCACATCCAAGCAAACATCCGTCAAGATCCGAGCAAGCCTGCAGTAAAGAAGGAAAAGTGAACCGATCCGGCTTGATCCAGGCTTTCCTCATGCCAAGGAACATTTGCAGGGTTTCCTCCGAGCGCTCGCTCCCGGCGAGCGCTCGGAGATAAGCGTTCCACACGCAGACACTGGGCCGCGAAATTCGCGAGAAAATGAGCTGCGCGCGGGCCAAAAAAGAACTGCCACGCGAATTGCAGCATAAAGCGATTAGCTTCGCCGCTACGGCGTGGTGCTGCTGAAGTCCGAGGACGAAGACTCTAGCCTGGGTCTCCGGTATCCGTTCTGCTGAGAGAGGAAAGCGGATAAGAGTGAATATTCGATCTTCTACCATCGATTTGGATTTTCTTTCATTATTAAAATTCTAATCCGTCTTCACGCTCTCAGCCGATCATCGTGACTACTTGCGCCTTCAAGTCTTCGATTTTACTTAAATTTCGAGTTTCGTCCTCTCCTCCGTTCTCTCTCTCAATGGTGCCTCTGTAACTATTCTCTGTCCAGCGCTCAATTTTACTGACATTTTTGAGTTGAATCCGCTGTTCACTCTCGCTAAACGATCGATTTGGCTTCTCTCTCTTACTCTACGAAAGCAAAAAGGAACCTGAAAGCTGAAACCCACCTCGCCCTTCTTTCTCTCTCTACTGGATGGTTTTACTTTGAGTTTGTACGATCTAATCCTCTTCTCTCTCCAGTCTCGCGCTTTCCGCCTGCCAGCGCCAGGAGCGATCGCGCGATCTCCAAGTCTTCAGATTTGATTTTCATAAATTTTTTATTTTCCAATCCTCGCTTCTCTCTCCAACTTTTCCAAAGCCAAAAGGAACCTGAAAGCCAAAACCCTCGCTCTTCCTCTCTTTCTTTCTCTCTCTTAGGATGGGGTGCGCGCAGTCGAAGCTGGAAAGCGAGGAAACGGTGAACCGCTGCAAGGAGCGGAAGCTCTTCATGAAGGACGCCGTGGCGGCGCGCAACGCCTTCGCCTCCGCGCATTCCGCCTACGCCGTCGCGCTCCGCGACACCGGCTCCGCCCTCCACGATTTTGCGCTCCTTGAAGTCGCTGATGTTGTCTGCTCCACCTCCTCGGATCTCAAACCTCAAGTATCTTCTTCCTCCGCGGTTAAATCTCCGATCGACAGTTCTCTCCCTCCGCCGCCGCCTCCGCCGGATTTTTCCTCTTCGCCTCTCCAGCGTGCTGTTAGCATGCCGGAGATCCCCCCCACCAAGCTGCGGAGTAAAAAATCCGGCGATCTAGGGTTTCAAGCGTCGGCGACGATCGCGGAGGACGATGGCGGCGAGCCGGAGATTGTAGATCCGATGACGACGGCGTCGCCGCCTCCGCCTCCAAGAACGCCGCCACCTGGCTGGGATTTCTTCTTTGGCGCAGACAACGGCGTGCCGCCGCCGCCGCCGGCAGAGAAGGAAGACGAAGGGCACAGAAGGACTACCTCTGCTCCCTCAATTCCCCCAGCTGTGGATGTTTCTAGTCCCCCAGTTCCTCCTGAGACTCCCGTGATCGGCAATCCTGTTAAAAGGCAGAAAGGATTGGCGGAGCAAAAGAGATCAAAAACAGCGGCGGTGGTTACGGCGATGACGACGACGTCCAGTGTTTCGTTCTTAAATATATTGATTGGCCTTGATGATCACTTCCTTAAGGCCTTTGATAGCGCGCAGCATGTTTCTTCAATGTTGGAGGCCAAGAGGATGCATTATCACTCGAATTTCGCTGATAATCGAGGTGCGTGGTGTTCTTGGGTGTTGACTGGTGCTCGTTGTTGTTGAATTTGATCTGAGGGGTTGAATTTTGGTCGGTTTTTAGGGCATATTGATCATTCAGCGAGAGTTATGCGGGCGATTACTTGGAACAGGTCGTTTAAGGGTTTGGGAGGCGACGAGGGGAGAGATGAATTTGAGATGGATAACGGGGAAACACACGCAACTATTTTGGATAAGTTGCTCGCTTGGGAGAAGAAACTTTTTGATGAAGTCAAGGTGCGCAGTTTTTCTGTCCTCCGATTTCTCTCTCTCTCTCTCTCTCTCTCTCTCTCTCTCTTGTAATTGTTCAATTGTCCTGTTTTGGTATCTATCTCCGGGTTTATGGTGGAGTTTTTTTTGTTTCACTCTTCTTTTCTGGGAGAATCTCTCTCCACTCTTTGTACTATGTCTTTATCTCTCCATACTCTGTTTCTCTCTCTACTTTACTCTGTTTCTATCTCCATTGTTTCGTTCTCCATCTGTCTATATTGTCTGCCTATCTATATCTCTCTCTCTATCTGATTATCTCTCTCTCCTCTATCTATTTATTTATTCTATGTAAACGTCTCATTATAAAAGATGTATGGATTTGTGTTGGAATATATTTTTGCCATTTTTTTTTTTTTTCCAGCGATAGTATTGACTGCTGCCATCAATATACCTTTTAGTGGTAGACCTTTTGCACTGTCATCTTCCACTAAGGGCACCCCTTTTGCATTGTTCAAAAAAAAAAAAAATCTTATACTCAGATGACTATGATTTTCTGGTTGTTTGACTAGGCGAGCGAGCGCATGAAGCTTGATTACCAGAGGAAAGTAGCTAAGCTTAATAAGCAGAAAAAACACGGTGCCAGCGCTGAAGCACTGGCCGCCACCAAAGCAGAAGTTAGCCATCTCCACACTCGTTACATCGTCGACATGCAGTCAATGGACTCGACGGTCTCAGAAATCCAGCGTCTTAGAGATGTTCAACTCTTCGAAAAACTTACGGAGCTTGTGAAGGGGTATGATTTCTTCATATTACATATAGTTCTCCCATCTTCTTCATTCGTATGATACATTAGATGTCATCCATGTGAAATGTAGAGATCAGCACAGGCAGGACCTAGGGGTTTGGATAGAACTGCTCGAGTCTATTTAAAAAGAGGCGTGCATTAAATCGGCAAATGGACAAAGGTTCAAAATATCCCAGGCCTCAAAACGACCAAAATACCCTCATGGCCAGAATTTTTTGAAAATTAGAATCCTCTTATGAGCGATCTTTGGTATGAAAATGAATTGCAATAGGCGCTGTTTTCCTTGTAGAACCCATTTGACTCCCAGTTTTGCATCAGAGTCAACTTCAGAACAGCGCTCTCATCACAAATAGGCAAACCAGTCACTATTGACCTTTGACTGATATTTAAGGTCAACTGGTGAAACATTTGACTTCAGGCCAACCCACCGACTTTTTGACATAAATAATGCTTGTGAGTCGATCATTCATTTCCTCCTCCAGATCTTCGGACAACCATTGAACAAAGTTATTTGGCTAGAGACAAACACTATGTTTTGGTCAATGGACCGAGATGCTACCCCCTTTGACTGATCTGAAACGTCATAGTATCAACCATTTGACTTTTTATGGACTCATTCGGGCAAGTAATCCCTTTGACTCCACCATTTGTATCTCCCTTCAGCCTTTCTGATAACTCGTTGACTGAAAAAATGAGATCGGAGTCAATGATTTGACCATGTCCACAGACTGGCGGAGATGTGGGAGAAAATGCGTTTGCATCACCATGAGCAGCTGAAGCTGGTGCAGGACATCACTGACATTGATGTGTCCAATGCTCTGAAAGAAACAAGTGATCAGCTACATGGGCGTACCAAACAGCTTCACAGTATGACTTCTCACTGGACTGAAAACTTCAATGACCTCGTCACCCACAAGAAGAGGTACATAAAGTCCCTCAATGACTGGCTGCGCCTCAGCCTCATCCCCATAGAGAGTAGTCTCACCGAGAAAGTCTCCTCTCCAGCTCGTCCTTTGCCAGCACCACCAATCAAGAAGCTCATCTTCTCATGGCAAGAGCAGCTTGATAAGCTCCCTGACGAACATACCAGGACTACCCTACACAGTTTCGTTGCCATGGTGAACGCCATACTTGCACATCAGAATGAGGAAAGAAAACTGAAGGAGCGATGCGAGGAGCTCGACAAGGATTTCAAAAAGAAGCGTCAGACATTCGAGGACTGGCACCAGAATTACCTGACAAAAAAGCCGCCTCCGCCTCCAGAGGAAGATGATCCCAATGCAGAGACTGGGGAGGCCGCCGTCTACAGGGACCTTCTGGCGGAGAAGCAGTTCCCGGTGGAGCAAGCAAAGAAAAGGTTAGAGGACGAGGTGGAAAAGCATGTCATGATGTGCAAGCAGGTAAGGGAGAAGTCTGTGAGGGACTTGAAGATCAGCCTGGTGGAGCTGTCCCGTGCCATGACAGAATTCTCCAGAGCCTGCTCGCAGATGTACAAGTTTCTCAGTGACATGAACCCGCCTCCTGCTTCTTAGTTTCTGCCTGCTTTATTGGATGTATCAGTTGGGGTTTCTTCTGTTATTTGATGTGTATTTATCTCTCCTGTAAACCTTTGGCTCAGACTGTCATGCAGAACTGTCGGTAGTATTCCTCTCTCTCTCTCTCTCTCTTTCTTCCGTGTTCGTTATAACTCCAGGACTTCACTCTTTCTCCCCCTCTCTTCCGTGTATATCTTTGATTCTAAATTGCCATTAAACGGTCAAAACTTCATTGTGGGGAATTTATCCTTTATTAGGTTATATATGAACTTCATGCCATTTCTTTGGTGAAATATATATTCTGATTACTTGCAATCCACATGATTATCTTTGAAAATACAATTTCAACGCTTTAAATTACAGTGAAATGGAACGCAGATTAGGGCAATAAGATGTTAAGAATGTGTGAGAAGAGTGATAAGCCTAAATCATGTGGTCATTGAAAATGCATGTTGAAACACACAATTACAGCTAAAAATATTAAATCAAACTACTAAATGATGAGTCAAATCCATGGAGAATTAGGGTAAAAATGACAAATCAAGAGTGGGCAGATGAATCTAAGAGAATTGGATGAATAAATTAGATCACATCATTCGGAAACTAGATGAAAAGACATTTCCAAACAAACCAAGAATGTCAAAGTCCCACGAGGATCAAGGGAGAAATTAACAAATGGATTTTGAGAGAATAATCAGACTCAAAGAGAGAGAAAATTGTGGTCAAACTCCTAATTATCCTTATAATCTATAATTTCCAATGTATCTAAGCATGGAAATGATGACATCAACTTTTGCTAACCAAAATTTGGCGATGGATCGATCTAATTATCACCGAATTAAGGTTCACATGCACTATCTTGTTGTCAATGCTTCAAAAAGCAAACATAGAAATCTCCAACAAAACGATAGCTTCCGATGCAATTCTTTGTTTCAAATCATGTGGAAATGAGAGTAGAATCACCGGGATCATGCTCTTCATGTTCCACTCAGCTAGAAGATAATTTATGGGCCAAAACATGATGAGATTGAAAAAACACAATCTCAGATAGTTCTTTTGGAGAGAGAGAGAGAGAGAGAGAGAGATCACTTGGCGCCATGCATGTAAACAGCTATCTCGCTAGGAGTGTTGCCATGTGGCTACAATGCCACATCAGTAGGGGATAAAGTTTTGCAAAAATGCCCTTGAAAAAATTAGAAAGCTAAAAAATTAATTAATTTTTTTTGGAAAATCAATAATTTTTTTAATAAAAAAGGCATATCCCAACATAACTCTATTTTGAGTAAAACATTTCTAGTTTAATCAATTTTCAGCCTTCTTTCTTCCAATTAATCCTATAAGATAAATGTAGAAGGGAAGAGACCGATATATGGTAATCCAAATATGACAGATGAAAGTCAGAAAGCATAGACAACCATTGTCTTATTTTCTCTCATCTTTGTGATTTATTTTGCTCTAGCTTTGCACCCATATTAGCTAAAGAAGATATGATTAGTGCACAATATTTTTACCTGGAAAAAGGTCAAACATGCAAAACTCCCTACATTATGCAAAACAAGGAAATGCATGGTAAAACAAGATGATTGGGAAAATGATAGAAAGACATGAATAATCATGACAATGAACAAGAGCATGGCACGTTGTCAAGGAGGAAACCACCACCGTAGATATAATGAAATGTTGTAGTTTCAATTGATGGGAGCATTTTTATATGCAGTCCTCATATGCTTAGAGTGACAAAGTTTTTTTTTTTGTTGAAATGGTGTGATTTTGAAGTGATTTATTCAATCTCTTATAGTCCATGGGTTAAACATATTCATATGATCCATGAACTTTTTAGTGACTATGGAGAAAAATACGCAAGGAAGAGGGAATGTAGTCATGTATACCAACTAAAGACTGAGTATATTGAAGTATAGAATTTATTAAATTACCAAGAAAGATTATTATCCTTTGCCTTTCATCGATCAAATTTTACAAAGACTCTCATGAAATTTTTTCCCTATCTTTCTCATGACTAATTGGTTTACAATCAGATAATTTTTATCATGATAGTCAAAGGAAAATTACATTTACTTGTCTCATTGGTACTTATGTTTTTAAACAAATACTTTTCAAATGATGCAATATTTCTGCTATTTTTTCTTGATGCACAAGTGCTATGTTTTCATAATTCGTTGGAGATTGCTTTTAAACCTCTTATAGACAAATTTTTTATGGTTGAATCATATTTTTGGATTATGCTTAAGTGTCTCACTAATATTTTACATACATGCGAAGAAAACTTATTAGTGTTTATCTAGGGAAAATCTAATTTTATGGTACATGAGGTTATAATATTGGGATGCCAAGTAAATAAGCATGGTCTTTGGAAGTAGAGAAATCACAAGTAGAGGTGATATAAAATTTACGTCTACCCAATATTATAAGAAACTTAGAAGTTTTTTAAGACATGCAAGAATCCGCAAGAGCTTCATAAAAGATTTCACCAAGATCCCCAATCCTTTGAATAAGTAAACCTCCAAATAAATAAATAATTAAGTAAAAAATATTTTCATGACAATAAAAAAAATCTCTAATTGAAGTGATGTATATTATGTGGCGTATAAGTTAGATCCCATTTCCATGTCTTTTTTATATTCATTCAATGAAAATTATCCATTGTTATTCTTGCGTGATGTTTTTAGTGGTCCATAAGCATAGATAAAAATAAGAAGATACCAAATAGAAAAGGAGGAAAAGAAAAAAACCAAAACATTTTATTTTTCTTGTCTTGTTTACTCATTATAGAGAGGATGAAACCTCACATATCTATTGTTTTTGGGATTCTCTATTTCTTTGAGGACCTCCAAAATTTTTAGCCTCTTCCGCTCTCTTATGTAGCATTTTGCTTCCTCGAGTAGGGTCATTGTCATTATCATTCAAGAAGGGGGAGAGCTCTATCATTCCACTGTGGTAATCCTTTAGTAATCCCTTATCATTTACCTCTCTACTTGTTTACTTAATTGTTAGGAGCAGAAGCTCGACAAGCTCTCATATTTTTTTTATGAAAACATCAATTGTATTGGAAAACATTCAATTAAACATACAAAAAAGTTGAAGCACCAAGAATAGATGATCTCATCATCTAGGATACAATAAAATTTATACTTACAAGGACCATCTATAAGGATCATCCGTTCAAGAGTTCGGCTTCTAGGTATCCACATAATCGATGGATGATTGGATCTCACCTAGAACACTCATCACCATGAGAGGTAGAGACGAGAGGGGAAAGTTTTACACTAGACTTGTATAGGTACACTTATAATGGTCGTTCTCCCCCTATTTATAGAATTTGGGAATGTGAAATTTTCACAAAACCATTTATTTATGTGTATATCTTCCAACACCCATTGACTTTATGGGCGTGGCCCTCTAGGTCCGTATATCTTGCTAGTTAATAAATGTATCAACTGAATAGAACTTATTGGTCTTTCTTATCAATTAACTATATCAAAATATAGATTAACTAACTAATAATTGATTTAACCTAATCAACAAGTTGAGTCGCTAGCTCATTGGGTGCCAAGCTATATAATGTGCCTTAGGATATATGGAGTATCTTGCGACTCTTTCATAATACCTTGCCATTATTAGTTACCATGTACATATTACCCTTCATATGCGCGAGACTCATGAATGACTTAGGGTATGATTAAGTATCAAAATTTAGTTGGTCACCCAATTAAGTACTAATGCGAGTAGGAAATCATTGAGAATAAATTATTTGATAATTCAACTATCTTGGCAAAGGATTTGACCACATCTCATTCCTTGAGTTGATCTCCTCTTATACCGAGAGTGGATGATCTCATCTTGACCACTCAATCACCTTTAAGGATTTCATGTCGAATCCAATCTATGCCATTTTAGAGATACCGTGACTAGGGATCCATAAGTCATAGTCAAAACACGATCATCCATCCACAAGATGTCTTTAGTGTCTCAAGTCAAAGGACAATGTACACAATCGTGACATGAATAAACCTAATTAAAATTTTGGCATCATACCATTCAAGGATTCATACGAATAAGTGAACTCTTTCTCTAGAGAGCACCCACTATCTATCCTTGGTGTCTCAACATTGATGGCAACAAGATCAGCTATACACATTATATGAATTAAAGACTAGTGATCATTGTATTCTGATCTCATCATAATTCACTTGGTCATTGCCTATGCTCATGGACTTCATTACAAATATCATAAAAAAACGACAATGAATAAAATTTCATTTCAATGAATATAAATAAAAGATGAAATTGTAATCAGCTTGCAAGCCAAATAATTTCCATCATTATCTTGGCAGTGTTGACATCATCTTTAGTGAGCCATAATCATCTATTCTTCCCTTCGGAATTAACTACCACAACAATCATCATCATTATCATCATCATCTTTGACATAATGATGCCAAACTCCTCTCATTGTCATCTCCTCATTCAACTTGCATGTACGTGTGATAATATATAAATTCATGCCTTCATATCATGCATTTTATGCATTTATTTCAAAAAATGTGATCACAAATGCGTGTGTTATCATGGGTTAAAATGTGAAAAGTATAATATTTATGTTTAATAGGATATTATTTATTTTCAAGCCTTAATAAAATTTTAACGGCATCTAATGATATCAATTCATCAAGAAGATAATCTTCTTTAATTATAAAATGAAAATTATATTTATTTCCCATTTTAATTGCCTTTATTGACATGAAAATATTTATGAATGCTTGTTATCATGATTCTTATTGACTAAATTTATTTATATGAGGAAGTTGAGATTTTCTGGATTTTTTGTAATTTTTTGGGGATTTTATAGAGGCAAAAATCATTAAAAATGATTTTATTAAATGAAGTTTTCGATTTTTTTAAGGGTAGGTGGCATGGCAGCCCGCGATTGGCAACCACGTTTGTCTCTCTATCTCTCTTGGCCCCTTTCTCTCTCGTGTGAAAATTTTTTTTTCCTCACCTTGCTTTCACTCCTCTCATCGTGCCACCTCCATCTCCACTGTCGCACCTTCTTCCTCTTTCACTTTTGTGCTCCTCTCCTCGTTCATCTCTCTTTCCTCCTGTTTTCACCTTCCTCTCCCTTCTACTTCTTCTTCTTTCTTCTTGTCTACATCTTCTCCATCCTTCTTCCCCTCTCACTCCTACTACTTCCTCTCACTTGTCTCTTCCTTCCCTCTCTTTCACGCTTTAAAGTGCAAGTGCATGTGCGTGCACGTGTTGGCCGAATTCTCCACTTTGATGCCTTCTTCTTACTCCTTTCATTTATCTGCTTCTATAGCTTTTCACCATCTCTGCCCCCTCTCTCTTTCTTGTCATCTTCTCCTCTTTCCACCTTCTCTCTCTCTCTCTCTCTCCTCGAAATTGCCACTCTGTCTTGCATGCAAGTGGGTTGAAGAGAGAGAGAGAGTCTCTCTTCCCTCCCACTCCCTCTCTCTCCTCCCTTTCTTCTTCCTTCTTTGCTTATCCATATCTCATTTATCTTTCACCTTTTGCATTGCCACTTTGTCTTGTTCTCTTGCATGTGAGCAGCCGAGAGAGAGAGAGAGAGAGAGAGAGAGAGAGAGAGAGAGAGAGAGAGAGAGAGAGAGAGAGAGAGAGAGAGAGAGAGAGAGAGAGAGAGAGAGAGAGAGAGAGTCTCTCTCTTCTCCCTCTATCTCTCATCGCTCTCCTATATTTCTCTCTCATGTAGAAGAACTCTCGTGCGCTCCTTAGTTCTCTCTCCAATTCTCTCATGCAAGGGAGACTCTCTTTGTGCGAAGGAGACTCTCTCTATGCGAGGAAGTCTTTCCCTCCCTCTCTCTTTTCTCTCTCATACTCTTTCCAAAAGAGGAGAGAGGAGAAGAGTGAGAAAAGATAAGAGAGAGAGAATTCAATGGTTGAGGATGAGAGAGAAAGTCAACAAGGAGAGAGAAAATTAATCAACAATCTAGATTCCTCCAAAATAGAAGCTTGATATTCGACAATCTTGATGAAGTTTGGAGCTGGAACATCATGGACATGCTTATCATTTCATTCTTCACATCTCATGGTGGTTAGTTATGAATTTGAGGTAGAAAAATTAGGTTTCCTTAATGTTTTCATTGAGTGCCGCTACTATTGACTAGCCAAAGGAAAGAGGGCACTGATCAGTCATTCTTTGTGTATTGAAGATTATTTCTAATGAGCTTCTTCTCTTTTCTATTTATTCATCGTTTGGATACACTTCTCCAAGTTCAAGCAAAATGTACAAGCTCTCAAAGGTCTGTTTGATTGGAGAGCATTACTAGAGTGTGTTTTCTTCATGAATATTGGGTTAGGATCATTCTCTATTGATCTTTTCCATTTTCTCAATATTTTCATCCATATTTTCATATTTTCAAACCATAAATCATATTTCTACCGTTTGATCAAGGGTTTTCAATCTTCAAAAGGATTTTGGAAGCCTTATTTCGGTTACATTTTTTGTGTTTTTATTTCTCTTTTTGGTGATCATTTCCATTTTGCTAATCCAAAATAAATAGAAAAAATATTCCTTTTGAATCTTTTAACCATCCTCTCTATGGATTTGAGCTCAACTTGCCACTATTCTCAATTTCAAGATCAAACTCAAAGAGTGGTATACAATTTTTGATATGTGAACTTGCAATTTTAATGATCATAATTTTACACAGAAATATGTCTTGTGGTGCATATATATGAATGAAATTGTCTCCTTGGATGCCTAATTAATTGCCCTGAGAAAGCACACAATTTTTTCCTTGACTGGCTTGCATGTATATGTACCATGATGCATATTCTTCACAACAATCATCTCCTCGACCGTCTACTTTAGCTATCATCTCCTCAATGGTCCAGTCACAGTTATTGATAGCATGCAATTTATATCGTTAATAATATAATTATTATTAAAAATTAAAACATAAAACATTCAATTCTTATGCATGTTATCATATTTTGAGTGCATATCTATCATGATATGCAATTTAAAGTTATAATCTCAAAATGTATGATTTTAGGGATAATCATACATAATTAAAGAATATATTTTAGAATAGATTATTCCCATCTTTATTTGAGATTATAATTAAGTTTTAATTGCAAATAGTAAGAGAAAAGAATATATATATATACTATTTAATTTTACTTGTTTTATTTTCCAAAGAAATAAGTGTAGTTTTGAGATAAAAATTACTTTCTTTTTATTTACTAAATTTGAATATTTAGAATGACACGTAATTTAATTTTTGATAAAAAATTGATTAAAAAGGATTTTTATTTTGAAAGTTATGAACTTTCTAATTTTTAGGGATTTTTCTAGAAATTTTTTAAATTTTTATGAATTTTTTGAAATTATTTTTGATTTTATTTCGATTTAAAAATATATAATCCTTTTTTTTTCGTGCTTTGATGTGGCAACTGATGTGACAAAGTTGATCGTGTGTTGCCATGTGACAACATATGCACGTGCCATGTGGCGCACACGCGCGTGTGCGCGCATACACGTGTCATTAGTTGGTTAACCATCCTTTAAAGGCTATAAGTTAGTCCACTAAGATTGCTCCATATTTATACACGTTTTTGCCTTGAATTTTTTGTTGTGTGGGGATATGTTTATGTTTTCTTTAACGCAGGAAATATGGCGTGCTCAAAAGCATCCAATTTGCGTAAAACAAAATGATTTAATCTTAGCCCTCAATTTTCATTTACTCCAAGGGGTACATGGCACACTCTGATTGGGCAACAATTCGTGTTATAAAAACATTATAATCTTAGCCGTTCATCTGACTTATAACAAGTGAGATTAAATGCTCCCAATGGACTTCCACGGAACCGTGACATCATTTCAAGTGTTTGATGAAGATCGAAAGGTATCCGTTACGCGGTGATTGTTTTCCACGTGATGAGGTGGCCTAATTTGAACGCTCCATTGAAGATCCAACGGCCAAAACTTAACGATGGTGAATTATCTCCTAAGGATTAATCACAACCATAGATTTAAGATGAAGAGACAATGGAACCACCACGCCCAATTTCAACTCTATTTATACTCCTCTCTTTGATGGAAAATGTATTCCTGGATGTTTCAAACTATTTAGACATCTCAATCATTGAATCTCTTGCTTTCTTCCTCTTCTAGACTCATTTTTGCAACCAAGGAATGTTTGAAAGTGAGATTTCATTGAGAGAATTGAGAGAATTCGCCTCTTGAACACTAGATTTTCAGTTTTCTAAACGCGGAATGAAAAACCTTGATCTGGCAATGAATTGGATCATTTTAAGCATGATTTTAGGTTAGATTACGTGTCTTATCCCTAATATTTCTTCCTATAACATTAGATTTCACTTTCGAATAGTAGATTAGTTGAAATTTACAAAATTTCTCTATTGTTTCTCTCTTGGCGATCGATTTTTCTACCTAAATTTCATTCCTTGATTTTTCCACGAATACTGATCCAAATTGATAGATTTTTTATTCCATGGATTTTTCTAGGAGTATTCTTTCCAAATATACTAAAATTCCTAATTTCTCACCTCAGCTCATCATCCCATTTAATCAAATTTGAAAGAACACCTTGAAAATTCTCTTATTTCTCCGTGGCTTTGACCCTTATTCACCATTATACTGTTAAATTCTTGATTAAAACTTTAAATTTGTGATTTTGGTAATTTTTTTGACACACATTCGTGTGTTTTCAAGGACCGCACAAGAAGGTTTTGTCAGTTGTCCCCTCAATTGACTTGCCTGTATACATATCATGATGTATCTTTTTCAAAGTAGTTGTCTACTCTGCTATGTACTTTAGACATTGTCTCATTGATGGAAAACTCATGGTTGTCTCCTTAGCTGATTCTTATGGATGTGACATGTGTTGTATCTTTTAGATCAATTTTCTTGCAGGTTGCCTCCTCGAGCTATTGTCTCCTCAATGGACCACTTACAAAGTCACTCCATGACTTCAACTATCATGTTTCATTTTATTTTTATTTTTTGACCTTATGCATTCAAGTTGAGCATGGTTGTTGCCATGTGCTAGCTTGAAAGAGTGTAAAATTCCATCGAGGGTCCAACACTTACATGTCTCTTTCCTCTCTCTTTAATGCAACCCTATATAAGGGCCTCCTCGATAATCCTTAATATTCTCTATTCATCATTCCCTTTCAGTCATCTCACCTTTATAGAGTTAGAATTCTATATATATATAATTTCAATTATCTTAGTGTACCTTCATTGTTTCTGCATCAATCGCACATTTACACATAGGCATATACGTATTTAATCATGTATAGTTAGAATTATATAATTATATATAATTAAGAGTATGTATTTGTGCCTAAATCAATTCATGAATATATTATGGATATTGATAATATACACGTTAATTCATTTACATCATACATTTAATGCCTTTATTTCTATGAAAATTCGCATAAATGCACAAGTCATTAATTAAAATGAAAATTTCTATGTTTATAAGGATATTCTTGATATTTCATGATTTGACAACATATTAGGGGAATTTTATGACATTGATTCATCAAGAAAATAATTTATTAACTCATAAAATATTTTTTTTAATGTAATTTCCATTTAATAGACATTCATTTACATGAAAATACTTACAAATACATGTTATCATGATCTAAAATAATAAATACAAGTTCTGATTTTTCTAGATTTTTTAGTATTTTGGAAATTTTTAGGAGTTAAAGGACTTTTAAATAAAATTTAATATAAAAAATAGAGTCAATTCTTTAAAAATATTTGCTTGGGCTATTTACGTGATCTCGTGACGTGCCATGATCACAGCTATCCAAGGAAAAAGAATGATTATCTGTTGCTCTCTCTCAATCTCTCTCTCTCTCTCTCTCTTAGAAGAAAAATATTCTCCCTTGTGCGAGAATTTTTTTTGGCATTGTCCTCTTTCTCCCACTACCTCCTTCTCTCTTTTTTTCTATCTTTCCTCTCTCTCTTGTCTCTTGTGCACGGAATAAAGTTTTCTCGTGTATGAGAAAATTTTCTTTGACAGCCACAATGCCTCCCTCTCTACGCATTACACTTATCCCTCTCTCTTGTGCACTTCTCTTTCTATGTGTGTTTCCTCTCTTCTTATAATGCTGCAATTTTTCCTTCTCTACACATCTCACTTCTCTCTCTCTTGTCCTCTCTCCAACGTCTCTCTCTAAAATCCCCACCTTTATTCCTCTCTCCGATGACTTCTCCTTCCTTTGAAAGCATCGTCTTCCTGTGAAATTGCCGCTGCATCGCTCTCTTTCTCTCTCACACCTTTCTCTCTTTTGTGAACTGCACGATGCTAAAAATTTGATGTAGTGTAGAACATCTGATGTGACCCCAAAATTTTGGACTTATACATGCATGCAATGAATTTGAAACGATGAATAAATCATGGTGTCAAATATTATGGTGGCAAAAAGACATGTTAGAGGAGAGAGGAGGGAGAGGGAATATTTTAAATTTTGATTTTTTAAGGTTTCACTAATGTGGGAGTTGGTAATATGTGATGAGGAAAGAATTTAAGATGGTTGATGAGGATAGATGATTAGATCAGGTCTAGATTCTTCCAAATTTAAAGCTTGATATCTAATGATCTTGATAGGGGTTTGAGATGAAATTTTTATGGGCAGCTTCATCTTCTCATTCTGTTTCCATTTTTACCCTTTAATAAAAAAATTTAGTTTTTTTTATACTTCATTGTATCCCTCTAGCATTGGCTAGTTAGAGGATAGTAGTCTAATTGTCACTTGCTATCAAAACTTTATTTCTAATAATTTTTCATCCTTGTTTTTCATTGCTTGTGTTGGATGTACGCCACCCATGTCTGAGCAAAATGTACATGCTCTCAAAGGAGTGATCAAGACAAGAGCATTGCTGGGGCAAGGTATTAATCTCACATAGATTAGGGTTTCATTGCGCTTGATCTTCAATCTTATTTTATTATCAGATAGTTCTAAAGGCACTATCATAATCTCCAATATAAGGCATTCTGATCTTTGATAAGAGATTAGAGTGATTGTTGCTTGCAATTTCCGCTCATCGCATATTTTTCATCTTTTCATCGATTAGATCCATTTTCTACTAAATATTATATTTCTATTTAGATCTAGTGCTTATATTCTCAACAGTTTGAGCCCTTTCTCACTCTATACTATGTTATTTGTGATTGAGATGAAAATATTAGACATATTCTTGTGTATGTTTGATTTGCTAAAATTACATATTTAAACCTTAAAAATTGGCTTACCAAATATATATAGCTTGAATTATGATAAAGGTAGGATCATATACGTAGATAGAATTTCTCACATTCATAGATAGTCACTCCATAGCATTCATCTAAATGCACACAATTTTGATCCTATAGTAATAGAACACATTCTATAGAGACTCACATAATATAATAGGGAATATAGGCATTGAGTTTGTATAGCCCAAACTGGGGGTGAAATTTTGGGAAACTTTGATGAGAAGTCAAAAGAAATTTGGAAAGTTGACACAAAAAAAAGAGAAATAGGAGTCAAAGTCAATAGTAAAGAATTCAACATCAAAGTCAATCTACAAAAGTTAAAAACCATTAGAACTGAAGGAGAATACACTACTAACATTGACAAGACTAAAGGTCGAAATGTGAAAAAGGATTGAGAAATTTAAAGAAGAAAATCAGGTTGAGGGTAAACACAGAGTGGTGAGCAAAGGCTCAGAAGTAGAGCATGGCTGTGTAAAGATATGTGCAAACTCTAGAAGAAGTCTAAGGAGTTGAGTTGGGCACTCGAGTGTGCACAATACATAGGTTTTAGTGCGGCATCATGATTGTTTATCACTTCTCTAGCTATTGTTTGGGTTCGAGACATGAGGTTCTGATAACATGCAATCTTAACATGATAAAACATGATTATTAATGCAAAATAAGGCATAAAACATTCCATTTATATGCATGTTATCATACTTTGAGTGCATTTCTATCATTCCATGTAATTTTATGTTATAATCTCAAAATGCGTTAATTTAGGGTTAATTATGATGAATTAAAGATTAAAGATTTTATAACCCATCTTTACTTGAGATTATAAGTGGTTTCTAAAGTTAAATAATAGGAGAAATCATTTTTATGAACATTCATTTAATTTTCTAAAGTTAAAATCTTAAAGAAATGAATGTATTTTTGAAATAAGAATTAAATCTCTTGTTATTTAAATAATTTGACTTTTTGGAATGATAGATAATTAAATTTCAGATCAAATGAAAGAAATTTGGATTAATTTGGAGTTGTATTTTGAAAGTTATGATTTTTACAATTTTTAGGGATTTTTCCGATTTTATTTTCGATTTAAAAACGTTAAAAATAATTAAAAAGGGGATTATTTTTCGCGCGGGTACCATGTGGATGCGACGTGGCACTCAGGGCCATGTGGCAGCGCCACGCGGGTCCACACAGCGCCTACACGACGTAAGTATATATTTATATTATATATATATTCTATATAGTAAGAGGTATTCAGCCTTCTGAAGACCGGAAGGGTATTCAACCCATAAGATCGTTGGGTCTTATAAACCCGACTTACTTCTTTAATCTTTTCTGTGTGGGACTAAAGTCCCACACAGTTTCTTTTAATGCAGGTGACGTGGCGTAAATCAGAGCGTTGGATCGCGATCGGAGCGCGCCGATCGAGTGGACGCGCGGTCCACGGATCAAGATCAAGACCACATGCCTTTAATCGGAAGTTATAACGGTCGTGATGCAATCGCACGGGGATCATCTGACATGTCGGATCAATATCCAACGGCGGAGATTAAAAGCGTTTTATAACGCATCTTTTAAAGGCTTCATCAGAACCGTCGGATTGCGATCCAACGCCTACGAAACGACGCGTTTTTAAACGCATATCAAGCGGATCATCCTGGGGCTCCCTCCGCGATCTAACGGTCGCGACATTTTCATAACGTTTCGTATTGATGCGTTTAATCCAGACCGTTGATGCGGATTAAATGCATCAATCGGACGGTTACGCCCAATTTTGGCTATAAAACGAAGTGTTCTTCGTCTTTTGTAAACATTCGAGAAGGAATTTGCTCAATCGACCCATCAAAACCCTTCCTCTCTTGAATCTCTCACTTGTAATCGCTTCTAGACTCGATTTTGCGTCCACGGAGTGTTTATAAGTGAGATTTCATCGATCGATCATAGATAATTTGTCTCTTAAACACCGATGTTCACGTTTGAATTCGCGGAATGAATAGCTATCGATCCGGCGATCAATTGGATCGATTCGATCGTTATCTCGGGTTAGAAAACAAGTTTTCCCTTTAATCTATTGTCATGTATCATCAATTTTTAGTTTAGGATCTTAATTTTGTTTAATTTAGCTTTTAATTTCAGTTTATGTTCTTCGCGATTCCGAAAATTTAATCCCACTTCACGCTTTGATTTCTCCGCGATTACTAATCCAAATCCAGTGATTTTTGATTCCGTGGATAGATCTTTGAATTATCTTTCTAAATCTACCATTTTCCCTAATTTCTCACCTCAATTCATCGTCCAATTTGATCAATTTCCAAAAGATATCTTGAAAATACCTTAATTCCCTATGGATTCAACCCTTATTTAGCATTATGCCACTCAATTCGTTATTAATTCCTTAAATTGGTAAATTCGGCTTTATTTTTGACACTAGACCGTGTGAAATCGATGACCTCGCGGTCTCGTCCCGTCAGGTTCCCAAACTAGGGTAAAAAATTTCATTCCCATGTAGAGATTTTTATGTTGGATGCTAAGAATTGGGAAGCCCTTGAAATTTTGATAAAAACATCAAACATAGTGGGAGATATTGAAGCTAACATTCAAAAGATTGAGGCAGTAAGAACCAATGATCATGTCATCTAGTATAGATTTAAATACATACTTACAAGGTTTATTGAA
Organism: Lemna minuta; assembly: GCA_024174645.1. Lineage (NCBI taxonomy): Eukaryota > Viridiplantae > Streptophyta > Magnoliopsida > Alismatales > Araceae > Lemna > Lemna minuta. The sequence continues at coordinate 16,617,733 of CM044107.1, read as the reverse complement.
TGAGTTTTTGAAGTTTTTCAAGTGTCTCGCCTCTTAGCAATATCCATACAATTGATGCACGATTGGATCTCCTCTTCAAAACTCTTCCCAATGGAGCTCTTTCAACAAGGTTTGCATGGGGAAGTCTTAGGTGTGGTCATTTTTTCCTTTTTCTATAGACATTGGGTATGAAAAATTTTCATAAAAATTTAAATAATTATGTCCATATTTATCAATGTCCATTGACCTTATGTATGAGACCCTCTTGGTCCATTTATCTTGTTAGTTAATAACCCCAAAGACCCAATCATATTTATTCGTCAACCTTGTCAATCAACTATATCAACATATTTATTAATTAATCAAGGATTAATTTAACACGATTGATAGGTTGAGTTTCCAGTCCACTGAACACCAAGTTACAACATGTGCTTTAGAAGACATGGATTATATTAAAACTCCCTCAAAAAATATTGTCATCATTGGTTACCATATATCCTATAACCCTTCATTTGTGCGAGACTCATGAATGACTTAGGAGATAGTTAACTATGAATTTCCTACTTTGGGGTATAGTTAATTTCACCCCATTTCCTATATTTTCAACTTTGACCAAGTGCATTTGACCATATACATTGAATTTAGAGTATGCAGGGCGCGTAAAAAATGAGGGACATGGTTGTTGGTTCCTTGACCTACATATACTATTATTGTTACATGTTGATAGGTTTTTACCCTTAAGTAGAATCTGGATGGGATGATCAATCTTCACAAGGCACACTTAGTGGCTCTAAGGTTTTCTGAGCAATATAGTGTTGATTATAAGGAAACCTTCTCCTCAGTGGGTCGCCCTAATTCTATAAATATTTCCTTTTATTTTCATGACTCAATTATGGTCTCCTCATCAAATGGACATCTCCAAAGCCTTTCTTTATGGCCAACTCATCGAGTTGGTGTTCATGGAGCAACCGCCTAGGTATCAAGTTCAAGAAGAGTTTGCCAAGGTGTGCCACCTTCATCGTGCGATTTATGGCCTCAAGTAGAGTTTTCATGTATTTCTTTGAAATTTGAGATGATTTATTCTTGATCTAGGGTTAACCCTATGCAAGGTGTATATTGCGTTTTGAAAGAACACTTCTATTGGGAGTGTTATACTTGTTTTCTATGTCAATGATCTCTTGCTTACTAGACGTGACAGTACATGTATTGCTTGCGTCAAAGCCTTCTTACATACACACCTCATTACATGCCATTTGAGTGCGCCCTAGTACCTTTTAGTGCATTGAGTTTGATCATCCATGTAGATAATTGGTTCTCAACCTAAAAAATATGTGCTTAGTCTACTCCAAGAGACTATACTCCTTGGCTGCAAACTTGAGCCATCCGCTATTGGCAGTGAGCCTAATTTTTGGGATTCTAATTCTCCCTTGAAAATATTACCACCTATCTTCAACTCTTCACAAAACTAATCTACTCGATGTTACTTTTCTGGAAATTGCTTATAATATGGGTCTTCTCAGCTATTTTTTGCATGATCCTTGGGAGATTTGTTGTCACGCTGCTCTACAACTTCTGGCCTATCTCTAGTATCCTCATAAGCATGGTCTACCTTATCAAAGCCACAATCACCTTCATGTTGGGGCATTTTTGGCTCCAACAATGCCAATGATTATGGTGATTATAGATCCACTTCTAGTTTTTGTGCCTATGTTGGAGGGAATCTGGTGACTTGTTTGAGTCAAAAGCACCACTTGCTCTTTCTCTCCAATGTGGATGTAAAGAACCCGGCTATGCTCATGCCTCCTTCAAGATGCGATGGGTATGTGTTACTTCATGATCTTGGTCTTCCAATAGAAGGGGATATGCCGATGTACTGTGACTCTCACACTTCCATCTTCATCGCAAATAACCCCTCCTTTCATGAGCACACCAAACACATTTAGATCGAACGCCACACTATTTGCCACATGGTTCTCACCAGACTTATCACCACTCCTCACATTTGCTCATTCAGTCAACTTGGAGACATCCTCACTAAGGGGCTAAGTGTTACTTCATATGACTAAATTTCTTACAAGTTTGGCTTTTTTGATAACTACACTTCAATTCGAGGGGGACTGTGAGAGAATATGCATCCCTTTGGAGCATCTTTATAATTCTCCATCTCTCTTTCTATCGATTGATCCAGAGTTTATTCATGATCCTTTTTGTCTTCCTTCTCTTCTTCTCCTTGTTCATCTATGGAAAGTTTTATTTCCACAATTATCTTAAAGCACAATGTGCAAAGACTTCTGTAATAAAAGAGGACACCACAAATGATGGTTACACAAGACTTAGCTTTAGAAACTAAATGGAGCTACATAATATAATGAAAAAATAACGAGCAATGAACTTATTCATCGAAAAAATGGTTGTCTAACCAAAGAATAAATTATTTAAGGGAAAAATCAACATAGAGGGAGGATTAAAAGTTGAGACTCAAGACGCACATATATATCAATGCAATTATCTAGATCATGTTCTATAAATGTCGAGGATTACAATCATTCTCCCTTTGATACTGATTGGACGATCCGTATTCTAATTTTATGTATCCTAATTTTACCGTCGTAATTTATGGAAATATCATTACTTCCTTAAAAAATGTCGATGGTGGTGGTGATTTAGTTGTAATTTAATCATTTTTCAGGATAAATATCATTATTCATTCATAATCATATGGTTCCATTTATGGAAAAAAGGGTTCCTCATAAATTCATACATTTTAAAATTTATAAATAATTTTCAGACTCTGGATTAATGAACTAGAAGAATTATTTCTTCTGATTCTCATGTTTATTTATTATTTATTTTCATATTCGTAGTTTTTCAAATAGACTTTTGGCCGGGCCCATAGGGGCTGAGCTGGCGACGACAGCGGACCTGCAACGACTGGATACTAATGTCTGTCCGTCCTGCGGGTTAGGATTTTGTTACCTATCCTTTGCCTAGCCCGTGACGAGATCACATGCTGAGCGCTAGATTGTATTCGGACGGTTCATCTTTTTCCGTTTATTTTTTTAAGATCGACAATTCAATGGCTTTTCGAGTGTTCTGCGAGGACATTATACCGAGGCAGCTCACATATAAATTTGCTCTTTTGATTTTACAATCGCTTCTCTCGGCATTTCTCTGTACATGCGGCTGTGACTGTGAGAAGTAGTTAGAGAGAGAATGGAGAAGGCGCTGACCAAGGTCGGAAGCTTCTGGATCGCCAAGAAAGCTAAAGAGGAGATCTCTTCCATCGGAGATGATCTCTCCGTGAGTTTTTCTTTCTATGAATGATATCTCCGATCTTATTTTCGTAGATTTGAGTCGGATCGTCCTGAATCCCGAGATCTGCTGCTGCAATTCTTCCTTCTAGTGCATTTATACTTAATGAACTTAGAGTAACGTCAGAAATCATAATGCGGGAAGAACTAAACTTCTTGTTTTGTTTGCGCTGGAGTTCTACCTTGTATTTGCAAACGTCAGCAATTTCCTTAATCACATTGGGGACTAATTTTAGCATCCGATTCTGTTACTGAATCTTCAAGCCTTTTTGTTTAATGTGAATGTCCTTACTTAGACAGTTGGGTTTAATCTTTTCTACTTGAGTTTTAAGTTTGTTTGAGTTTTTCATGGCGTGGCAACTATTTCCAGCGTTTATCTGGTACTGTGGAAGGAAAGGCGAGATGGGTCTTCGAAAAATTGAAAGGTTCGAACAAAAATAGACATAAAGGAGAAACTTGATGATCACTTAGTGTTGATTTACCATTCCAGGAAAAGTTCAGAAATCCTTGTCAGAGTTGCTAAGGGATCACGGTCTTCCTCCGGGAATCTTCCCCGGGAATGTGACTTGCTATGAATTTGACCAGTCAAGGGGGAAGCTAGTGGTCCACTTGCCAGGTGCTGGAGAAGTCAACTTCAAGGACGGGTCAATCATGAGATATGCTACTCGGGTCAAGGGGACGTTGACTAGGGGTAAGCTTTCAAATGTGGAAGGGATGAAGACCAAAGTCTTGGTCTGGGTCAAAGTTACTCAGGTCAATGTTGAGGGGTCCCGGTCGGAGAAGGTTTCTTTTACGGCAGGTGTGAAGAAGCTTAGGCCTAGAGAGGCTTATGAGCTCCCCAGGGATGCTGTCAGAATTGATGAGTTCTAAGGTCAACTTCTCTTAACCACTCCCTTTCTTATCGTCATATTCTTTCTATGTTTCTCTTTCTTGATCTTGATCATGTGGAGCTTCATCATTCATGTCTGATCTTCCCCATATGTCTCTCTCCATCGTTCTTTATATGTACACTATCTTTCCACCCAAACATCCGTCCATCTATCAATCTGTTGGTTCGTTGTTCTTCATCTGGAGTAGATTCTGATAGAAGACCGAAATCAAGAAGGATTCTGCCTCTAGTGAACTATTGTGAATGAATGGAGCTGAATATCCCCCCTGTGCAAGAAGAGGATCAACAAGAATAAGCTGGCTCCAACTGAACACCCAAGGAAACAAGACAATTCGACTGAAATCCATATTCTTAGTGAAGTAATGTTACATGACTTCAGATTATCCATTTAAGACATGTTTCAAGAACAAGAGAAACTATAGGTACGAAGGATGTATTTGAGAGAGAGAGATGAATAGAGATAGAGACAGAGATAGATAGATAGATAAAGAGAGAGAGATAGAGAGTAACAATTTAAGTGAAATAATTGGGAGTAAAGTCAATCCCACGCAATAACATCTAACTCGACACTGCGGGCTACTTGTCATTTTTTGTGGGACACTACATGCCGCTGATGATAGTTCTTGCATCTCACTAATGAACTTGATGAGAGGGAAAAACAAAAAGATTTAGTTATGATAAATAACTGTGAAGAGACAAAGGAGAGAGAGATGATCCAAGAAAACTCTTCGCTGTATAATCGAGGATCATATGAGTTTATATTAGGTGAAGGCTAGATGTAGAGATTACAGAAAGATAAAGAAGCACAGGAAAAGTAAGAGACAAAAACGCTTTGGGAGACGAGTTACGGGAGGTGAGGAGAGATAGAAATAGATGGGCCTAGCAGGTTGGCCTCACATGACCCTAATGGGTCGTCCTCCTATGTGGTCTGCAGAAGGCCGACGCAAGTTATCCAGGACATACCATTGATGATTGATGCATCGTGTTTGATGTCTGACCATTGTAGTCTAGAGACTCCTCTGCCTCAAGGAGAGATAGTTGTGGTAGGGTTGCGCCGGCAGCCAAGTTGCAGTGGCTGTGGCGGCTATGAAGTGGCGGTGGCAGCGGCTGTGACTGACAGTGACCATCACGGGGGATCGACCGGGCACTTGCAAGGGTTGGTGGCTGCAACCAAGCAGCGGTGGTGACGGTAGCCTAGCGGCAGAGACGGCGGCCTGGCAGCGGCGGCGATGGAAGATGGGGATGGTTTGACCGTTGCGAGGAGGGCGAAAGACTGACGCAAGACGCGTCGACAAAGCACGCATGGCGAAAGCTAAGGGGTCAGCAAAGTTCGAGGCGCCAATAAAAGCTGAGAGGTCAGCAAAATCAGATGCGCCGATAAATGCTTAGGAGCCGGCGGAAGCTGAGGCGTAGATAGAAGCTGAGTCTGTAGAAGGCGAGGAGCCGGCGAGAGTCTGTAGAAGGCAAAGGCCCGATGTTAGAGCAGTCGCTGGTTGACTAGGGTCCTACGGCGAAGGAGGAGTCGGCGTGACGAGAAGGCATTCGACATACCCGCCTGGCATCCAACGATAATTTCCTCTCCCCGATTTCCTCCAGTGCGGGAGACACGCAAGACGCGACAAGCACGCGGCGCAGTAGAAGATGGCTCGGCAGATTCTCCCCTTCCCGCATTGGATGACTTCCCCCGCTCGCAAATCCTTCCCCTAAAAGAGGAAGGCTGCACAGCAGGTGAACGCGACGGGGGCAATCGGGAACACCACCTTCGGCAACACAGATCGCGGCCAGGGTAGGAGGAGGTGGCCAAGGCGGTGCTTGATCGGGCGTGGTGTGCAGCGCTATGAACTTCGTGAGCGCAAATGTACAGAATCGCGCAGGAGGGCATGCTCCGACGGAAGGCTTCCAGTAGATGCGCGGCAAGTGGGCGGAAGGCTCTGTCAGCATGGGCAGCACGAGGGCGGTAGGTCTGCCGCTGCTTAGGGAGGAAGTGAGCTTGCAGCGGTCTACCGCCATGCAGACACGGAACTCAAGCAGGCGAGGACGGGAAGCACGATGGCTGCAGTGGCAGGACAGTTTGACCAAGGGTCGAGTTAAGCGAAGTAGAATGAAGTAAATCAACAATGATCCCACGTATTTTCATCTTACTAATATGGCATGGTTTTTACACCAAAGTAATCCCATAGCATTGAACTTCTGGATTCCATTTCCTTGAACTGATATTTAACTTTTCATTATCATATGTATGTATGTAGGTATGTAGGTATGTAGGCATGTATGTATGTAAGTATGTATGTATGTATGTATGTTTGTATGTATGTATGTATGTATGTATGTATGTATGTATGTATGTATGTATGTATGTATGTATGTATGTTTGTTTGTTTGTATGTATGTACGTATGTATGTTTGTATGTATGTATGTATTGCTCATGGGAATTTCACAGCCATAAATAACGGTATTCCGTTACGAGAGATAGAACGAGGAAGACGAGACGATGATCAAGCTACTGGCACTCGTCTTACTGCCCTTTCTCGCGAGATCCGCCCTCGCGAGACTTCACATCGTCGGAGAGAAGCATCGGTGGAAAGACGGCGTCAACTACACGGACTGGTCTCTCCGCAACCACTTCTTCGAGCAGGATTGGCTCGGTATTTGTAAATCGATCTGTCTTTCTTTCGGAAAATTCAACATTATACCTCGCCTGTTTTTTTTCTCTTCAGTTTTCTATTTCCAGAAAGGGATGCACGATGTAGTGCAAGTAAGAAACGAGTCGGCGTATAACCAGTGCGTAGCAGACGATCCGATTCTGAACTGGTCGCGCGGTCATAGTTTCGCTATGCAACTGAATCACTCCGGCAGGTATTATTTTATTTGTAGCCGCGGTCACTGTTTCGGCGGAATGAAGTTTACACTCCTCGTGGAGCCGTTACCCCCGTCGTCTCCTGCTTCTCCGCCGTCTTCGACTACGGGATCTGCGGTCTCTTCTTCGATCCGGTTCGTGATTGCCGTTTCGGCTGTGGTTCTTGGTTCGTTCTTTGGAGTCTAGTGCAGATTTCCGGATATTGATTTTCTTGGAAAGCTGGAATAAGAATATCGGTCGTCTCTGTCTGTCTGTCTGACAGTAACCGTCGCGCGAGGAAGTCGCCTACTCGCGTTCGTTGCCCTTCTTAAACGGTCGGGCACGAGGACGAAAATGGGGGAAAGGGAGGGAGAGAGAGAGAGAGAGAGAGAGAGAGAGAGATGAGTAGGGTAGGAAAGAGAGAGGGAGACATTCCTCTCTTATTCCACCTTTCTAGAATTCATAGACTCCCCACTCCTGCTTTGGCGTTGACTTTGTCAATTAAGTGACACAATAGGAGTTAACAACTCATATAGAACAAGAATCTTAGATCTTTCATTTTTCTCCTCTTAGAAAAATAACTCTAGTTAGTGGATATGACCTTTAAATCATGGCACTCATTCATTAAAGTCACATAATCTCTTAGACTTATAAACAATCTTATCCTTCAATATCCCCATCCATTCTATTATTCTTTCATGGGATTCATATTTAGATATGTTTATAGCCGACTAACCTTACAAATTGAAGAACCCTAACTCGATGATGAAATAATTAGTGGGGCGGGGAGGGGGGGGGATGAATTCGTTTCTTTTGTATATTTGTGTTATCTAACTCCTTAAAGACTTGTTTATTATTCACTCAATTTCTCACATCACTCATAGGCCAAAATTTTTTATACTAGACAAGGTATCCAAACCCCTTGTGCTAGTCCAGAGGAGAGAGTCCCCATGGAATCACTCCTCCTCTTGTTAGTCCCCCAATAACAACGATTAAATGGTTGATCTACTCAAAAAAAGTCTGCACTTGAGCTTGTAATATGACCTCCTCACACTCTTGGTTAGTGACCTCACCGTGTTGTCGTCCTTCTATATGCTCCTGCTAGTCCCATCTCCCATGAACCAACTCCTAGATCTCCATGTGCTGCTCCTTACTCCTCTTTAGGTCCGCCTACCTCTTTGAACTCCTCGAGGCTCATCACCAATCCAAGCACACTTCAAGTAGGTCACTCGTCCCCATCATACGTGATTGTGGAAGGTAAAGAGCAAATGCACCAAGAGTTTACTTTTGGTCAACTCCCTTGACTCACCAGAAAGTCTCCCCTTTACCCTTATAGGCAAGTACCACTCTCTTAGAGTCAACCTACTGTGTTTTTAAGGTGGATTTAATTACCCCCCCTTGAATGTATAAATAATGCACATAAAAAATCTATGTGCCTTGAAATGAAACCTATATGTAGGAATGACCACCTACACTTTATCTTCACCAAGTTAGCTCTTGAGTTCTATAAAAAACTTAAACTAAGCATGAATGATAAGTTGAAGAATCTTTAAATAATCATCACCTTAAGTCTTCCTCAATAGTTTTGAAGAGCTATCACCTTAGAGTCAAGTATACTTTTAAAATCTCAGACTGAAGTCATTTGATGTATGAAAAACTTCTTAATGTATGAAAAGTATAGAAACAAACCAAGTTAGATCGATACTGATTTGAAATTAGATTTGAGACTAGATTTATTGAATTCTATTACCTCAAACACTTTTAGATCAACAATCAATGTTTTAGCCAGATTTATAAGACCCGGTTTTACTAGAAATAACAAATCAGGACTAAGAAAAAACTTAAATTAAATCCTCAATGAAGCCCAAAGGAGACCCAAACAATCACTTACCAACAACACAAGAACAAAACCATAAAATTGAAATTAGAAAAATCATAATCAGAAAATGAAACTAGAAAATTGTAAATAGAAAATTGAAACCGAAAAATCATAATAAAAAAATCAAAACCAGAAAATCATAATTAGAAAATCGAAAATAGAAAAGAAAAACCAAGAAATAAATCAGAGAATCAAGACCATAAAATCAAAACACAAACACTTCTCTAGAGAGAAAAAGTTGGCCATCAATTCTTACCATGATATGCAAGTGAAAGAGATATGGCTGGGATCAATTCACTTTAGCAGATCCAGAGACAATAGGTTGTCAATTTTTCTCCAGAAGATCTAGAGATACAGTTCAGTGTCATTATAGCTTTGATTGCAAGAGAGAGATCATTGGAAAGAGAGCTCACTGGAGAGAACTCACCGGAGAGAGATCATTGGAGAGAGTGTTAGAGAAGCCCCATTTTATTTTGTGCCTGAAGAAATGAATTGGTGGAAGCATAGAGATAACATAAAGCTTTGAATCATTCCTAAGTATAAGGGCTTGAATCATTCTTGAAGGTAGGATCTAGCTTGATAATGCCTTGAAAATGATATATAAATTAAAATGAAAAACTAGTAAAATCAATATTAGAAGTATTGAGATGATAGAAGCTATTATTCTAGGTTTTCTAGGCTTTGTCTATGCTCAGTTAGGTGGGCTGCTGGAGCCTTGGGAACCTAAAATGATGAAGACATACCTTTCTCATATCGTTTTGGCTAAAATATTTCATAATATTAATTAAAAATAGTAAAGTAAATTATTGAAATCACTTTTGAATAACACAAACATAGATTACTGTTAATAACACAAAGGACTACAAGGTCAATGATGCATATCATGGTAAGAATTTCTCATTATCATCTCATTCTTCCAATTATTTCTCCAAAGACCTTGTTCTTCTTGAATAAATGACATGGAAACTACTATAAAATATAAATCCTATCTTAATTCTTGTTAAATGAAATGATGAATTTGAGGTCTGAGTGCATTTATTCCACAATCACAAAGGGTATATAATGCTCTCAATCAAATTTTTCATTTTAGTAATCATCTTATTCATTTGAATCAAATAGACTGATTGAGATGTGATTCTATTTTTTATATTATAAATAAATCCTAATATAGATGATAGGAGTTTAAGGCTATAAACCATGGAAAATACATTTTAACAAAAAAATATTAAAATTTTTGAAAAGAAAAGCACCAATTACCGTTATGTTTTGAATCATTTATAGAAAATTTTTTTCCCATGTATTCATAGGAATTTGACATCCAATACATGGGAGAATTCGAATATTTCAAATTTTTCATTAAAATACATTTAATAAGACCAACCATTATGCGACAAAAATTATTTATTCCAGTAAATGCCAATATTTTCTGCATCAAGGATCAAAAAGGTAATTATGTGCGAGACACATTTTTGGCTAATTTAATTCATTTTTCATGTCTAATGTTGGTTTGTATATCTATTTACTATCTGAATTTTTTAATGATGTTCTATTTAACTTTACCTTTTTCATCATCGGCTCTCTCTCTCACTCCTCATTGGCACAACATGTAGAAGGTAAATGACAAAAAAAACTCCTAATTATATTTGATGATAATGTTTATAAAAAAATATTTATAAAGTGCAATGACTAAATTAATATCAAATTAAAATTATGACATTATCTTATTTCATCCCCCCTCACACTGAATGTATGTCTAACAAATATAGATGTCTGATTAACTTATTACACTGTGTTTAGGCAATCATTCTGCGTTACACATCATTCTGTGATGTGTGTAGATATTGTCCGTATCTCATGTTTTTTTGATAAAATGATGATTTATATTGAAATTTTTTTATTATTCATATTCAACCCATGGAGATATATTCATGCCTTTGTATTTTAAGAGTAATCCTCATCCCATTGTACTCTTTAAGTATCTAGATAGTCATGTATTTCTTTTAAATAGGAATTCCAAGAATAGGCATAAAATAGCTTAGAACATCGACAAACATGAGATATATGAGCACGAGTAAAAAAAATATAAATTAATAATATCCCTACCAACTTTTGTGATTCATATACAATTTGTGATTTACTTCCATAGATTTCATTGTTGGATTTTACTCTATAAATCCTATTTCATTGAGGGAGTCTAATATATATTTTTGGCAAGAATAGAAAAATCCCATTAGGAGAGCAAGCTATTTCAATACATCAGAAATATTTCACATCTCTCAAGTTTTCAATATCAAATCCACTCAAGAGTTTTTAATCCCATTATATACTTTATTTAGGATCACTGCATTTGAAGGGAATATTTATGACCAATAATATAATAGATTTTCCTATTTTAGAGTGTTTTCAAAATTTCGTTTTTGCTTCTAATAAAATTTCCTATAGCCCAAAACTCTCATAGTTTGTGAAAATGTGCCAAATCCAGCCCAAGGGATTTTTGAGTCCTTATAATTGCCTTTTAAAATTTACACGTCTCATCATTTTTCTAAGTTGTGAGGTGCTTACGGGTACCTTCATGTATATGTGTGTGTGTGTGTGTTTTTTGATAACATGCTATTTTTACATTAATTTTCATGATTATTAATGCAAATAAAAGCATTAATCATTCCAATTGTATGCATGTTATCATATTTTAAGCATAATTCTATCATTTTGTATTATTTCATGTTATGATCTAAAAATACAACAATTTATGGATTATTATAAATAATTAAACATTATAATCTTTAATCCTAATTATAATTGAGATCATAATCATGTTTTGAGAATGAAAATAGAAGAGAAAAGATATTTATTAACATTTATGTATTTTTATAAAGTTATTTTATAAGATACATAAATGTATTAAATTAATTAAAATTCATTCTCTTATTATTTTAATAATTTGACTTTTTATAATGATAGATTATTCAATTTACGATCCAAAAAAACAAATTTGACTTAATTTGGAGTTATATTTTGAAAGTTATGATTTTTATAATTTTATAGAATTTTATGGAATTTTCCTATTTTATTTAAGTTATTTTTGATTTATAAAGCGATTTAAAACAATAAAAAAAATGCAAAAATGGGTGCATTTATCGCGTGAACCCACGTGGATGCGACGTGGCACGCAAGGCCACGTGGCAATGTCACGCAGACCCGCACGAGTGCCTGTGTGGCACGAATGTGACGTATACATTTATTTACTCGTATTAGTATGGTTATAGTACATATAAGCATCCATATATTGGATTTAAGCTAACTGTTACAACCGCGTCACATTATATACTCGATAGTCTCCGTAATTTCTTCCGTGTGGGACTAAACCGCTTATTTCAAGTAAACGCTGATCGTCAGATTTAATCTTGTGGATAATCGAACGTCGATGCGGTGGACATGAGGTCCACTCGATCTTCAAATCAAGCACGTGCATCAATTAAAACATAAGTGAAATCATCGCGACCGTTGATCTTACCAGTTATAACGGCCAAGATTGATCGAGGCCGATGGACTCCGCGATGCATCGTGACCGCCCGATGAAAATCCAACGGGCGATCGAAACGGCGCAACTATTCCTTCACGCGATGTGGAAAAATCCTGACCCTTCATCGTCAATCAAACGCCCAGGACTTAATCGCAACGATACGATCAAATGACGCTTGATCGCGACCATTGATCGCAATGCGTCCCTTCATCGGACGGTTACGCCTCTTTTTACTTCTTTAAATACTGTTCTTCGCGATGGAAAGAACGACCCATGGAATTTCAAGAAATTTGAATTGTCTAGACACCCATTTCATGTGCCATTTGATTCCTTGTGTTCTTAATGCATTTCCGCATCCAAAGACTACTTGAAATCAAAGTTTGATCGAGAGAGAAGGAAGAAATCACATCTTGAACTTCAAAATTTGTCTTCGAAAACTCGGAATGAAAAGCCATGCATCTGGCGATTAATTGGATCATTTAGAAGGCTACTTTGGGTTAGATTGCGTGTTTTCATCTTAATCTTTCATCATTTAGTGTTAATTTTACATTTCGAATAGTAGATTAAGTTTAATTTTATTTTAATTTCTATTTTTAATTAAACTCGCGATACGAATTTTCTCCTAACTTCAAACTTCGATTACTCTGTGAATTCTCATCCAAATCACCTTATTTTTTATTTCTTGAATTCGCAATTGAGTTATCTTTCTTAATATAATAAAACACCCAATTTTTAATCTCAATTCTTCGTCCGATTTGACCGAATTTTAAAGATATATCTCAAATTTCCCTTATTCTCCGTGGATTCGACCCTTAATTACTATTATACTCTTTAATTAAATTGATTAATCAGAAATTGGTAAGTTTAGGAATTTTTTTTGACACTAAATTGTGTGCATTCAACGACCATATGAATTAGGCTCGTCATGTTTGTACTTAAATTTCAAAATCTTTAATGAAGAAATAATTTTTATCATTATGTCGTAATGAAGGCTAGTGCAACTTAGATGCTAAAGATATAATTACCCTTGTGGTGTTCATCTTTGCTGCTTGAAAAAATTCTCTCTAGAATTAATCTTGATAGGTTTGGGTGCAGCCTTGAACCATAAACCAAGATTTGTGCCTTTCAATGTGACCATCTTCGAAGTATTTATGGGTGAAAACCCATATTCATCTATTGGTTTTCTTAATGGGAGTTAATTTAGCTAGTTCCCAAGTTTGATTTTCTCCTTGTGATCTTATACTCTTCTATTTTATGTTTCCATTGTGGTATGCAAAGTTCTTCATTGCACTTTTTAGGATTTGTTCTCAATCTAACGAGACTAGAAAAGTTCTACATGATGAAAATTGATGTGATTTGATGCTTGATAGGCTCTCAAAACAAATCATCAAATGCAATAAAAGACATTGAAGAAAATATCCAAAATATTTAAGCACCAAGAATCAATGATCCTATCATCTAGTGTAGCACGAAAACCCATATTTAAAAGGTTCATTGAAGGAGTTCTCAGGTCATCTAGTGGTATTCAAATGATCAATGAATGGTTGGATCCCCTCTACAACACTCTTCACTAAGAGAAAAAGAGAAGAAAAGAAACTTTTCATGGGCATGTTGAGTTATCAATGTTCTCTCCTTACTAAATAGACATTATGTATGTGAAATTTTCATAAAAGCCCTAAAAACTTGTGTTGATATCCACTAACACCCGTTGACCTTATGTGTGTGACCTTCTAGGTGTATATGTCTTGTTACTTAATAACTCTACAAAACCTAATAATGCTTATTGGTTAATTTTATTAATTATCTATATAAGCATTTAGCTTAATTATTTATTGATCGATTTAACCCAATTGATTGGTAGAGTTGTTAGCCTGTTGGGTGCTAAGTTACGCCACATGCTTTGAGAGATATAGAGTGTACAAGAACTCATATATGAAACTTTTTTCATTAATTACCTTTGTACATATAATCTTTCATCCAAGCAAGACTCATGAACAACTTAGGGTATGATCAATTATTAAACCCTTAATCGGTCACTCAATTAGTAATAATGTGTATAAAAAATCATTGAGAACACTTTATTTGATAAGTCCAAAAATCCTTTATGAGCCACATAATCACCTTTGACGACTTCATGCCATATCCAATATATAAAATTTTGGAGATGGTGTGGCTTGGCATGAATCTACTTGATCGAAAATTAAGAATAGTACCATTGAAAGATTTAAACAGATCAATTTCAATGAATAGTTTCTATAAAGAACACGATACCATTTATCCCTGGTCTCCACACCAATGGCCACTAGATTAACTTTACTCTTTATATGAGTTTGATTAGATGATGCTAGTATTTCTTGATAATTCTTCCTTCTCGAATATCCCTTAAATAGAACTATTTTAAAACCTATGTTTAGATTAATGATCATTCTATTAATATTTTATTATAATTTACTTAGTTATTATAAATGCTCATGGACACAAGAATAAAGTGCATAAATTTTATTTCAATAAATATAACGAAATACATGAAAGTATGATTATCTTGTAGGCCACATAATTGATGGATATTATGTGGCCTATAAGCAAAATCACACTTTCATGTATCTCGTTTATTTTTGTTGAAATGAAAATTTATTCATTGTCATTCTTGTGTGATGGTTTTTAATGAAGTCCATGAGCATATGCAATGACTAAGTGAATTATGAAGAGATCATAATACAATGATCACTAGTCTTTAAAAATATGTTCTAAACATTCCTGTTTCGTGGGTTATTCAAGAGGGACATCTAATCCAACTCATATGATGAGTATGGATGATCTTGTAGCCATTGGTATGGAGACATTTGAGGATAGATAGTGAGTAGTATTTTGGAAAGAGAGTTCACTGAATTGATCCATATGAATCCCTGAATGGTAAATTATACCTAATTTTCAATTAGGTTAATTTGTGTCACTATTATGTATGTGGTCCTTTTGATTTGAGACACCAAAGACATCTTGTGGATAGATGATCGTGTTTTAGTTATGACTTATGAATCCCTAGCCACTGGATATCTAAAACGTCATATATTGGATGCGACATGAAGTGCCACGAAAGATGATTGTGTGATCAAGATGAGATCATCCGCCCTTGATATTTGAAGAGATTGACTCAAGAAATGAGATGCGATGAAATCCTTGGCCAAGGTAGTGAAAAATATTTGAGAACGAGTTTCTCGATGATTTTCTATGCGCATCAGTACTAACTTGAGTGGCTGATTAGGGGTTTGATAGTTGACCATACCTTAAGTCATTTATGAGTTTTCGTGTGGATGAATGATTATACACACATGGAAATCGATGATGAAAAGGTTCCATAAGTGAGTTTTTACATACTCCATATCTCCCTATAGTATGTGGTGTAGCTTGGCACCCAACGGGCTGGTAACTCAACCTATCCATTGGGTTAAATTGATCATTGATTAATTAATCTATATGCTGATGTGGATAACCAATTAAGGTGTTATTTGGTCTATAGAGTTATTAATTAGTGAGATATATGGACTTAGAGGGTGACACACAAAAGTTCTATAGATGTTAGTAGATATAAACATACTTATGAGGGTTTTTATGAAAAATCCACATACCAAATGTCTGTAAATAAGGGGGAAAAAGACCACAACTCAAGGTGACTATGCAAGCCTTGTGAGAATTCTCTCCTTTCTTCTATTTCTCTCTTGGTAAAGTGCTTTGAAGGTGAGATCCAACCATCCGGAGATTCGATTAACCGCTAGAGGCTAGACACTTAAATAGCTTGAAGAACTCCATCAAGGGATGACCCTTTAAGTGTTTTTGTCATAGATACTAGATGATTAGATCATATATTTTTTGTGCCTCAATGTTTTTAAATACTTGATTCAATGAATTTCCGCTGCATTCGATGTTTTGATCAAAATTTGGAAAGTTTATCGACCTTAAAACTCAACAATAATATCTATCAATAGTTATCTTAAAGCATTTAAGGTAACTTGTGAGAGGATATAGTTGTGGTTCACGCAACTATAAGACCTTTTATTAATGCAAATAGGATGATGTAATTCTTCTAAGTTACATTCCTCTTAATTTATTCTTTATCACTGACTTCTTTATCTTGAAAATCATTCCCAAGTTGAGAATGATCATTAACTTGATCATTTTTCTGGTTACAACTCATTGATTAGCCCTGATCACTTTCTTTATTCCCTTCTATCATCAGTCCATAATCACTCATGCATTTTGATTTCCATTTGGTTATTTACACCCCCTGGGCCCCCTCCCTATAAACATAAGTATGTGATGAAGTTCCCATATAGTCATAGTTTTCTAAAGGACTAGTTGACTTCTTTCGTGCTACTATCTTTGATTGCACTCCCACCACCAAGGTCAGATCTACTTCCTTGATGGAATTTTCAAATTTAAGTTCACATATCTAGATGTAATGATTATACTTTCAATAGGATAATGACACATATATCTTCTTTGTATTTGGGTACCCTACTAATACACACAAAAAGCTCTAGATGATAAATTTTTGGTTTGAATTGGATGTAGTTGCACATAACATTCAAGATGAACACAATTTAGGTATATCATGACATTTTCTTGATCAAAGGGAATTATAATGATAATGCCATATTAATTATAATGATTGCAAAAACCTGAGTTGCTCTAGAATTAACTAAAAAGGTAGCATTAAGCATTGCTTCTCCCAAAAGAAACAACAGAGCTTCAATTCAAAGTAATACATATCTTCCATTTTCTTGAATATCCCAATTTTTCATTCAAACAATCCATTTTGGTGTGGGATATATTCTCATTATGTTTCATGGAGTACACCTAATTCAAAAACTATTGTTGAAGCTTTAAGATACAAGTGTCTAGAAAGCATGCAGTGTCTTTTGTATTGCTAGATTTTTGTGTTTGTTGCAACAATAGGCTCTTTGGCACTTCTCGTAGGCACCCCTTATTTCCATAAGACTACATGTAGTAGAATCTCTCATGGACTCTACATAGTTTTAGTTCTCCACCCCCACCCTTGTAATATTGAAAATGAGTAATTCAATCAAGTTCAATCTGATAGAGAATCATGGAGGTGCTTTTTAACACTAGATAAATGGGGCATTTTTGGGACATTAAGCACATATTCCAGCTAGCCTATAGGTTCTAGGTCCATGGTTCCCACTCCATAAAAAGGTAATCCATAAGCTATTCGTACCTTCTCATTACTTGTACATGGCATACAAAAATTAAATAAACTAGCTGCAAGTACCTAATGATATGTGGCCCCTAAGTAAAAAATCCAAGAAATTTTAGGTTTTGAGGACCTAAAAGATAAATCTGAAACTAGAGATTTACTTGAATGAGCCACTGATGTAGATCTAGCTAATGATGATGAGATTGAGATTGAAATTGAGATATCAACTCTCTTTGGTTTTCGCAATCCCTCCTGCATCTCTACTGGATGGACAAAGAAGAGTCAACTATGTCTGCAATTGTGGCGAATGCACCATCTAGATGAAATATGGGTCATCATTTGACCTTGAAGAACATTAATGGAAGAGCACATTAGTATGGAGAGTGTATACATCTACACATCTTCATTGTGATATCATAAAGACACTGATGTTGCCTTAACAAGGGGTGATTTTTAGGTCACTTTTGAAACCTATCCCATGATGTAGACATTCCTATTCTCATTAGTAAAGTATAGATATAAGAAAAATGATTACGCTTAGTTTGCCCAATTTTGAATTAGGGCGTGAGAATTTGATTTATCTTTACACGGAGAGTGAGAATTTGTCATTGGACAAGGTATGGTAAGTTGTAATATTTCATGAATAGGTTCAATGGGTGTTCTATTCTAGCCATGATTGTTCAAGATCATAGTTTTTCATGAAAATGAACTACTATCTTCTGATATATGTACCTTATAAATCAAATGAATGTAGCCTTTTTTGTTTCAATATGAAAGTGAGTGAGTATTTTTACGTGTATTGTAAGATTCCTGCATCTTTAATATAAAAGTATTTAAATATCTTTGTCACGATAAGGACAGTCCCATTTCTCTGTCCTGGGGGACAGCTTAACTCTCTGTAACCTCCGTTCAGTACTCACCCACCCAGGAAGTGAGGGAACGAGGGCGGCGTGAAGGCTTCTGGCTCGAGGAATGTGAAGAAGAGTGAGATGCAAGCAGCGGAAATGGCCGTCTCCCGAAACCCGGAGCTCCTCCTTCTCTCGCCGTTCTCAGCTCAACCTCTGTATTCTTCCCCGCGGACTGCTCATCTGCCCTCTTCTTTCTCCGAGGTCGTTTTTTTTCTCGGATCTCTCTTCATTTGCCTTTGGAATATTTGTCTATCCCTGGATTTGTCATTTCTAGGTGTTGGCAGAGATATTTAACTTAAATCCATTTATACATTGTTATGGGGGCTGCAGATTGGTTTAAGTTATAAACCTAATCAATTTGTTCTGGGACAATGGTGTCGCCTTCTTCCAAAAGTGTTGCTGTATTTGATGTAGAGGAAGCGGTGGTGGAATCTCATTTCAAACGTAGCTATTTGGCGATTACACGTGGATATTTTATTTATGTTGAAATGTTGACCCGTTTACTCCTCCACTGTTACCTAAGGAACCCTAAATCTCAAATTCCTTGAAAAATCCCTTTTCTTTATCGTATAATCATTATATAACCGTAAATGCAGGTTAGATTTTCAGCATACAAATCCTCCCATGCCCCCTTCATGAAGAAGACATACAGAAAGACGAATCCGTAATGCTGTTGCCATGGCTTCTAATCCATTGACTGAAAGCTTCATCCACACTGCCGTCACCATGAACTTTTTTGAGCGTTTGTCCTTAGCATGGCACATTCTCTTTCCCTCCTCCGCTGCTGCCGCCACCCGCTCCGAGGCCAGCATTGCCAAACAGCGGCTGAAGATGATACTCTTCTCAGATCGTTGTGCCGTCAGCGACGAGGCAAAACAGAAGATTGTGAGCAAGATTATGGATGCTCTGTCTGATTTCGTCGAAATTGACTCCGAAGACAAGATTCAGCTGAGTGTTTCCACTGACGTTGACTTGGGCACGGTTTACTCGGTAATGGTTCCGGTTCGAAGGGTCAAACCTGGGTATGGAGATGATGAGTATCGGGGAATCACGGGCGTGGAGTACGTTGATGCTGGAGATGGATCTGGATCTGTTGATGTCAAGTTTGAGTTCTATGTGCCTGGAGAGAATAACTCCTATGGAATGTGAGTTTCTCTTGTTATTTTGGGTTTTTAGATAGTTTCTTGAAAGAGAGAGATGACTTAATTTTCAGTTTTTATGTATATATATCAATATATGATGTTTCTTTAGGGTTGTAGAATTGAAGCAATTTCTGGTCTATTGTTATTTTTAAGTTTCAAAAAAGATTTGAATGGTGCACATCAGTTTGATTTCTGAAATTGGGGTGATCTTCCTTTCCATTTTCAAAAAAAAAAACCCAGTTTGATGCAGAAATGAGTTTTTTTTGGGTTTTGATGGTCAGAAGAATATATCCGCTGATAAAAGTCTAATGAATAAAGATGAGTAGAATAGTTAAATATTAGTCTAATTTTCCATTTATTTATTATTTTTAAAATGTGGGATACGATTTTCGGATGGAAGAGGAGAGAGAAGTGAAATTCTACGGGATGCAAATTTTAGAACGTGGTTTTTAGCAATATAAATAAAAATTCTATGGCGCGGAAGAAGGGTCTTAAAAATAAAGGGTCTGATCGGCCAAGGTTGGTTATGTGAATAAAATTATCTGACTGGAGTGGACGAAGTTAAAGCACGAATGAACGTGAGAGAGAGAGAGAGAGAGAGAGAGAGAGAGAGAGAGAGAGAGAGAGAGACAGACAGACTACAATGCTTTCTCTCTCTTCGACCGCGGTTCCTTCTCATCTTCGAGCCCGCCGTCGCCGGAGAGTATCGCCGTCGGCGAAGAAGACGGATCCGCCCGAGGCTGCGCCGCCGGGAATTATTTCTTCTATCTCTCGCTCGCTGCCTTCCAAATCTCTCTTTGCCCGATCAGCCATCGCCATTTTCGCTCTCGGATTCGTCGATGCTGGGTAGAGGTTCTATCTCTCTCTCAGAGTGTCTCTTTCTATCTCTAGACTTGTTTTCCCTCTGTTCAGGTACAGCGGGGATTGGTCAAGGATAGGTGCTGTCTCGAAGGAGACGGAGGAGCTGCTGAAGGTGGCAGCCTACTTGGTCGTGCCCTTTTGCGTCTTCCTTATTTTCGCTCTCTCCCGCGCCGGGAAAGGAAAAGAAGAATGATCCCGTGATTGATCATTGCTCTTTCCCCGCCATCTAATTTCTCGTTGATGAAACGAATGTCAATGCACTGGTTCTCTCATGTTGAACCGAATCATCAACCATACATATAGTCGATTTATTGCCGCTCATCATTCTCAGTCAATTGGAGGTCGCCAATCAAGAAAGCGGGTGAAAAATGCTTGACGATGATGGTCATCAGATATAGACTTTGGGATCAGATATCATTGACCACATGAGAAAAATTAAGGCACCGAAGCTTTGGCGTCTAGATAGAAACAAATTTGCTAGCATTGGAAAAGGCTTGTGGGTAGAGAGAAAACCCTAACCCATAAATCGAAACAAAGGAGTATATATGTTTATATATCCCATGTGAGACTTGTGTCTCTAAAAGGCTTATTAAATTTTACTCTAACACTCCCTCTAAAGTTGAAGTGTATTTATCAAAGCATGTCTAACTTGGTGCCGAAAGAGTCATAGGAAATTTCATTGAGAGGCTTGGTGAAGATTTCAGTCAATTGGTCGGACAAGGCTATATGTGGCATAGAGATGACACCCTTGATGACCTTATTCAAGATGTAGAGATAGTCTTGCACGATGTGCTTCATTCGCTCATGAAATGTGACGTTGCTCGCAAAAAAAAAACAAAAAAGACAGCTTGGTTGTCATAATATATAGGCATATGGGTCTTAGAGATAACACCCAACTCTTCAATTTTTATCATGATACTATATTTTGCCTTTGCACTAGAATAATAAACAACCTTTTGCTTCTGAGTGTGCCCAGTGACTAGATTGCCTCCAACATAAGCGCAACAACTAGTGGTCAGATTTCGATCTCCTTGGTTCCGAACATATCTTGAATTTGAATAAATGGTGGGGACTGTGCCCCTCCAATCGAGATCACAGCCCCACCACCATGTGAGGTTGTGACCACGACCTTTATCAGTGGATGATGAAGCGATGACTCGAGCTTAGGATCCAAAATTCTCCAATTATTAGAAGTCGCTTAGCGTGACCCTTCATTTCTCGCCCTTCTATTTTTTTCATCTTTTTGTTTCCTACCTTTTTTCCTCCCTTTGATGTAATTTTCTCTCCTCCCGAGTCTACATACAGGCCTAGGGTTGCTTGCAAATGGTTCTCTCTCCATGCATCTTCCCTTACGCATCATCTAGGATCATCTAGGAATTAGAGCAACCTGTTCCTCGATCATCTTCACTTTCACCCATCCACATGCATCTTGGCATGCGTCATCTCCACTTAATATCTTTTTGCCCCACAGCTATACCTAACCTTCATTGCCTTCGATTATCCACACACATCTTTGTCATCCAACACAATCTTCATTGTCCCTCATCGTCTCTACCATATATACTCCTTTTGCGCCTCCTTGATCCGATGTGTGTTGTATTTGCACCATTCATGTCCCTTAGAATCACATGAGTCTTCAAGCAATGCTCCAATGTGGTAGGTGATAACATGAAAATTATACATGAAAATATATGATTATTAATGCAAATTAAGTCATAAGACATTCCATTCTAATGCATGTTATACTATTTTATCTATCTTTCTTTGAAAAAGTCATTATAATCTCAAAATGCATTTATTTAGGGTTAATTATGATAAATTAAGAAGAATATTTTAAAGATTAGATTATCTTCATCTTTACTTGAGATTAAAATTAGTCTTCAATGATAAATAATAAGAGAAATCACTTTGCATATTTTTCTAAGTTTTTAATTCTAGAGGAAATGAGTGTATTTTTAAAATAAAAATGTATTATCTGGCTATTTATTAATTTTGACTTTTTAGAATGACAGATAATTTCATTTCTGATCCAATGAAATAAATTTGGATTCATTTGAAGTTATATTTTAAAATAAATGAATTTTCTAATTTTTTGAGAATTTTATGGATTTTTTTTGAAATTTTTTGAATTTAATTCGATTTATTTGGTAGGTGACATGGCGCAGAGGAAAAAGCTCATCACCATGTGGCGGCGTATGGACACGCCACATGGCAGTGCGTAGGTGTTTACGCGTGTGTATACGTGTGTGTGTGGGCTCATTTGTGTGCGCACGTGTGTGATAACATGCATTTTATACATGAATTTACATGATTATGAATACAAATAAAGGCATTGATTGTTCCAATTGTATGCATATTATCATATTTTAAATACATTTCTATCATTTTACATAATTTCATGTGATGATCTAAAAATACATCATTTTATAGATAATTATGCATAACTGAAGACTATGATTCTAATCCTAATTATATTTGAGATCATAATTATGTTTTCATAATTAAAGTATAAGAGAAAAGATCTTTACTTATATTCATGTATTTTTCTAAAAGTTATTTTTGAAGATACATGAGTGTATTTATTTAATTAAATTTCATTCTCTTGTTATATTAATATTTTAACTTTTTATAATGATAGATAATTCAATTTCTGATCCAACAAAACAAATTTGAATTGATTTGGAGTTGTATATTGAAAGTTATGAATTTTCCAATTTTTAAGAATTTTCTAGAATTTTTCTTAATTTATTTTACTGTATTTTCGATTTTAAAATGAATAAAAAGGAATAAATTTTTTTTTACTACCGCGTGCTGACGTGGCGGAGCGAAGCCACGTGGCGACGTGTGGACATGTGTTTGTGTGACACTTGGACACGTGTGCGTGACGTGTGTGCGTGACACGTGTGCGTGGAATTTATAAATGGGTTAGGAGCATCCATAATCGGATTTAAGCTAAGCCGTTAAATCCGCGTAGTTTATATACTCGATTAAATTCAATATTTTATTTCAGGTGACGTGGCATTGCGTGAGACATCCAATCGCGTGATTTAATCAAGTGCATCAAAAGGCACTTATTCAAGGGGTATGTGGCGGCATCTTATGAGGCATCGATTCGATTTAATGAATTTTAATCTCAACGGTCCATCAAGAGAGTTATAACGGTCACGAGAAATAGAGGAGAGGAGAGACAAATAGAAAAGGCCGATTTAGAGAAAGAGAGTGAACGCGAGAGATTCGGAGCGATGTGCAAGCGGGAGTTAGAGAGAGGCTGAGAGTGAAGTTGAGACAGAGAAAGAGTCGGGCAAACACGATCTTCAAAGGGAGAGAATAGGAGGAAGAAGAGAGTGAGAATAAGAAATTGTGGAGAGAGGTAGTAAGTGAAGATGAGATAGAGAAATTGGGAAGAAACGCAAGCAATCTGAGTGGAGGGAAGGACAAAAGTTACGAGAAAGAAGTCGCAAGAGAGAGAAGAGAAAGCACGAGAAAGAAGGATAGGAAAAGGGAGAGAAAGAAGAAGAGAGGGAGTGAACTCCAAAAATGAACGCGAAAGAGAGAAATCTATGAGAGAAATCTAGGAGAGAGAGAGGGGAATAGAGAAAACTAAAACTAGAGGGGTCGATGCAAATTGAAGTGATCGATCAAAGAAGCGAAATCAGCTGCAGAAGAGAATCGGAGAAACAAGGAGATCGCTAGAGAGAGAGAGAAGGATAGATCAAGAGGGAGTAGAAAAGAAAGAACGACAAAGATAACGAGAGATGAAATGGATGGAGAGGGGAAGAGAAATGAAGAGATGCAGGGAGGGAAATGGAAGTTGAGAGAGAATAGGAGAGAGATATCTAGAGGGAACAGGGAGTGAGAGCACGTAAGAAAAAAAAAGAGGAGAAGCAAGTTGGAGAGGGAGCGGAAGAGAGGGTAAGAGAGAGAAAACGCGAGAAGAAGACAGAAATTGTGAAATCAAAGAAAATAGTAAAAGGAAAAGGGCGTCCGCACCAAGTTACGATGAGGAGGTAAAGGAGTAGAAGACTGATATCATGCTAATACATGATTATTAATACATATTTAGGCATAAGAGATTTCATTCCTATACATGTTATCATATTTATAAGTATTAATGTATCATTTTATGAAAAAAGTCATTATAATCGCAAAATACTTTAATTTAGGGTTAATTATGATGAATTAAAGATAAATAATTTTATAACATATCTTTACTTGAGATTATATGTACTTTTTAAAGTTAAATAATGAGAGAAATCATTTTTATAAACATTCATTTAATTTTCTAAAGTTAAGATCTTTAAGAAATAAATGTATTTTTGAAATAGAAATTAAATCTCTTGTTATTTATTAAATTTGACTTTTTAGAATGATAGATAATTAAATTTCTGATCAAATGAAAGAAATTTGGATTAATTTAGAGTTATATTTTAAAAGTTATGAATTTTCTAATTTTTAGGGAATATATTTTAGAGTTAGATTTTTTTTGGAATTTTTCTAAATTTTTAATGAATTTCTAAGGACTTTCCGGAATTAAAAATCAATTTTTCTAATTAAAATCAATTTTTCTGAATTTTCTAAAGCGCATAGGTGACGTGGCGCAATCAGAGTTGTCCGATCAGATCACGATCAATGATCGCGATGAGGAGGCGATTGACAGCGTGAGGAGCGTCTGATAGCACGTGAAATATTAATCATTGATCTACACTTAAGTGGAGGGGGGTACGTGGCGTAATCGGGTTCACCGAATGCGATATAATCTCGACTATTGATCGCAATGAGTTATAAGAGTTGAGATTAAATCGACTAAAAACACATCTGATGCGTCCGATCGCGATCCAACGGCATGCATTTCGATGCGTTTAATAACGCACAGCGACGTGGCTTCATCTCCTGCGTCCGATCGTTATCCAACGACCAAGACTTAACGGTAACGATTCACGATCATGTGTTTCATCAGAGCTGTTGATGCGTTTCATCGGACGGTACTCCCAAAATCTCCTATAAATTGAGCTATTCTTCATATTTTTAAAGCATTCGAGAGCAATTCAATCAAATTGAACTGTTTAGACATCAAATCTCTTGAATATCTTGATCCCAATCGCTTCTAGACTTGATAACTCTAAAATATAAGTCACATTCATGCATCATTTATCATTTTTAAGTGTTGATAAAAGACTACATGAATGAGAATATCTATTTTTATATGGCTGAATGTGATGAAAATTTGACTAAGTCCTATCATGCATCATTTCTTATATTTTGACTGTATTATGAGACTAACCCCACTTGAATCCTTGAAAGTCAAATGGTTCAATTCTCACATTTTTATGAGTTATGTGGATGCAAGGACTTAGGTGAAGTTTAATGGGAGCATGGATGAAAATTATCTAGAAGAAGAAGAAGAAAATGGGTGCTCCACCTTTTTAGGAGGTTAGTAAAAGCTTTCCACCTTTTTAGGAGTTTAGTCAAACCCTTCTACCTTTTTAGGAGGATGGTCAAACCTTATCATATCTTCAGGAGGTTAGTCAAACCTTTTCACCTTTTTAGGAGGTTAGTCAACCACCTTCTTGGGGGGGGGGGGGGGGGGTTGATGGAGGACCATACCAGTGACCAGGCGACAACACGTGACGAGCTGGATGACGCGCGAGTACTACCGCGCCGGAGCACCAGAGTCGACGTCCAGGACCCTGGCTTCAAGTACACCGCTTGACAGATCCCCCGGGCGAGTTTTCCTGCTTTTTAGTTGTTTATGTATGTTTGAGTGTGTGGAGGGGTTACCGTTGTTTTTGGACCCCTCCGAGACCCCTCTTGGGCCTTATTGGGTTTTTCTAGGAGGGGGGTTTTGGCTTTTTGGGCCTAAAAACCCCCTAAAGAATACCGGATTGCCCCTAGGGCAATCCCTCCCTATTCTCTCTCCTTTATAAGGACAAGAGAGGGAGAAGGTCGGTCAGAGAATGATGAAGAGAATTTGAGAAGGAGTGTGATGTGACCTCCCCATGAGAAAGCGAGGGAGAGTACCCGATCTAGGTTCCCCCTCGGAACGAAAGAGAAAGAGAGAGCGAGAGGAAGGAGAGGGCTCGAGATAGAGGAGGGCCGCGCCGCCGCTCTGCTGATCAGATCGCGCCGCCGTTCTGCCCAACCCACCGCCGACTGAGCCGCCATTCGCCTCTATCGCCTAGAACCGCCGTCGTCGGGCCACCGTTAGATAGCCCAGTCGTCCTTTACTTTATTTCTTTCAGCTGGATTGCCGACTCCGGGATCGCTGCCGCTTCACCGATAGTCCGATCCGTGTGATCACCCCGCGTCCCCTAGCGTCGTCTTGCAGGTCTGTTCCTTCGGTCCCTACGCCCGGATCCATCGGCGACCATCGGCGACCATCTGAGACCTCGCCCCGGCTTGCATCGCCGTGCTTTAGTTAGTGCGACAGTTAGTCGCTCCTTAGAGTAATGACATCCTATTTCCCTTTTCTGTAGGTCTTAGCTGTCTGCGCATAAGAGTGCTTCAGACCACTGCGATCTTCGGATCACGACGCCGCCCTTGATTGAGTATCGTCACCTCCTTCAGTGCTGAAAGCGCTTGCTCCACCGCCGGGGACGAGCGATATAGGTACCCCTCGTTTGCCTGGGTTGGGTTATGATTGTTTTCGGTATCGTTCGCGTTTTCACTGTCGTCGTACGGGTGCGGACCACTTCGATCGTGGACTCCCACCGTAATCATTAGTAGTAGATCTAACGGAACGTGGGAAAGTCGATCTATCGAGCAGCGCTCAGGAAGCTTCCCGGGCGTTTCCCTAGATCAGCCGACGCACTTTGTACCTCTCGTTCCTTCAAAAACTTGCATCACTCGCATTTTCGTGCATTCTTAATCATTAGCACGACCCTCTTGTGGCGTAACACGAGCCGTCGATCCCGGCACCTGTCGTGTTACATCAGGGGTCAACCCATTCCACCTTTTAAGGAGACTAGTCATGCCATTTCTGTTAGAAGTCAATGATAGTCAAAGTGATTCTTGAGAAGTCAAAGGTGGTCAAAGGCATTCTTGAAGGGTCAAAGAGGTCAAACTTTTTCTCTTTTATTTATTATTAATCAATTTACATATTTCCTATTTTTTAGGAAGGATCCATATTTTTTGGAAGAGAAAGAGGTAAGCCCATCTCCTTAGGGAAGTGCTAAGGTTACCATCTCTTAGAGAGTGGTCAACCCACTCCCTAAGAAGGGGCTGTCCCACCTCTTTAGGAGGTGATTAAGGTCTTGGCTTATGGAATCAATCTCAACCATTCATTTGGTTGCACCCAAAAGACTCAATCTCCACCATTGATTCAAAGGAACCTCTTAACTGAAAATTATAAAAGAATCTTCTTCTTCCTTTTTTGTTGCTTTTTGGCTCTCTCTTAGCATCAGGCTACCTGATGTAGGATATTTCTAAAATAGATAATATTCCTACAAACTAGGGGAGGACCTATGAATTGATATCATTATGAAAAGGTTTTATATAATGCAATGGGTATTGAATAGAATGTATTAGAATTTTAGGAATAAGAATAATGAGGATGGTAAAATAGTGATGATAGAGAGGGCAGAATACGATGGAGGATAGGTGAGTCAATACGGGAATAGACGGTGAATTAGAGGATAGGAATAAGAGTATTATATTCTATTCGTGAATACTATAATGATAGTAGGGGAGAGGTAGTGGAAAGAGTTCTCAAGTAATTATCCCGCGACGGTGACGAAATGAAATTCGGACAAGCGTCGATGTTGGACTTAAGATATGATAGAGAACTATTTTCACGGGTAAGACGGGGAGAGGACGAATACCTGGAGAAGGACGGGAAGTGCGCTCGTTGGACTTCACGAAAGACCCAGAATATCCTCGGTTTGCGTCGGACTTGAAGTTTTGAAAGCGGACAGAATGGAGGGAGAAAGGGAGAGGGAGATAGAACTCGGAAGATGAGGAGATGCGGGTGGAGTGATGGATGCACAGGAGAATACGATGAACACACAGGGGTAAAACGAACCGGTAACCAATTTTCTATTCAAAAACAACATCTTCTTTTCGTTTACAGTCGTCCCTTTAATGGACTTGAAGATTTAGAGAGAGAAAGAATCGTGGAGCGTCGTCGTGGGATATAACCGCTAGTAGGAGAAGCGGTTTATTGGTAGGAAGGCGTCTCGTCGCGGATTCTTCCCACTTTCTTTCTGGTCTCAATCGTTGACCCACGTGGATACTGTGACGTGAGATCAGGTCGTTGATGTTATCATGTTGGTTGTTGAACTTCCCGGACGTCGCGCTTTCTGGTAGCTGTCGCAGAGCGATGGAGTTGGTCGGGTGGGATCGGATTGGAGGCGCTTCCTAGTTTCCTTATCTGGCAGGCATCCGTTACGGTAGGTGGAGAAGGAACTCGTTCAAAGTTGGTGATTCCGAGGCGGACGATATGCGGATTTTCTTCTACGCTTAGTCGGCTGGCAATGAGAAGGCGGGTGATATGTGGAGTCATCTTCTTCCATGTTGACTTGAGATAATGAAATAGCGTCCTCCTTCGTTGACGGCCCGTCCTTTTGGAGTAGAAGTAGACTCTATCTGTGCAACGATCTGGTGGAGATGGTGATCTCCGTATTCTTCCACGCCCGAGATCATGCGATAATAGTCTTCTCGTGTCTTAGATGTCGGAATAGTCGGAGGTTGTTCACCAAGTCAACTTTGGTGATTCCGCTGCTGTTTTTAACAAGTTAAAAGACTCCCGTGGGCCGTGTCTAGGGAACGGCCACCTGCAATAATGATGTGAAGCTGGTGGAGAGGGTTGACCCCAGAGGAAAGTCGTTTCTGCTCGGACTTCTGTTGTTATCTCATCCGTCGAGAGAGCATTTTATCAAGTGTTGTTTTGGGCTCGCCGCCGGAGATTTTGTAGGTCCGTATATAATGAGGACTTGCCCGTTTGGGAATTCTTGCGCTAGTGCATGACGTTGGAGTGATATTTGATTATCTTTGGTGGGATCAGCATTGTGACTGTGATCTCCAGCAACGCAGAGTCGTTTTCCGAATAGTCTTGTTCAGTAAATATAAGGCCGAGTCTCTTTATTTGGACTGAGTCGTGAGTTGCTAATTATTCACCTATGATGCTCATCTTGATGCTCTCTAGGTTGATCAACAGATGAAATGTGTATTATCAGTCCTTGAGAATAATAGGAAGATGACCCTTGGTTGGTTTTCCTTGTAATAGTCTTCTTTACTGGCAGCTTCCTTCAGATTTATCACATTTAAAGGCTCTTCCCTCAGTTGTCTTCATATTTTTTGATCTTCATACATGCATGGGTGTATTCATGCACAAGGTTTTGTTTTGAAGTAGAACAAGAAGATAATTTCTTCCATAGTAATTAATATGTAGATCTCTCCTAAAATTATAACAATAGGTGGTATTCAAGGGAAGAGGGAGTGTAAAACAAAGGTGTTCCTATTGATGTTCTTTCTTGAGATCATTAATTTATACAAGGTTCCTATGATATAGTGGTTAAGGTTTGGAAATTAGGATCCTATATCAAAGGAAAAGGGGTGGTTGACTTGGTCCACTCAAGGAATTCTAGGTTTCTAAAGATAAGTATTAAATATTTGACCAAGTCAATCTTTAGATCAGTATAAAATAGGGAAATGAGGGAAGATAATTCCCTTAAGATCTACACTCTCTTTATTTATTTAGAGAGGTCTTCTTCATCCATTTAATAGTTGGATAATTTTCAAACTCATGAGTGAATAAGGAGGAGGAGGATAGGTTCACTTAGAACCCTTGTGTTCATGTTTCAAAATAATTCTTCATCACTACCAGAAGGAAAAGGAGAGGCTTAGGCCCAAGCTTAGAATTTTTTGGTGTTCAAGTTTGTTGTGGAGGCAAGATCAAGTGGAGGATCGAGATTGTAACGAGTCAAGCATCACCCGGCCTAGGACTAGCATAAAAAACGGGGTTTGTGTGAGGATTTGGATCTGATTTTCTCTTGTAATCCCCTCCATGGATAGTATAGAAGCTATTTCTCTTTTTATATTTTAGATTTTTTCTCTTTTCTTCAAAAAATCTCTCATCATTACCCGATTTCCCGATTGTTCACCATTCTTCTATCATCTTCCATTCTATCATTCTCATTTCTCTATTCCATCATTCTATTCTCAGTTTTTTCATCATTATTAATCATAGAAGATTAATATATATATTTATAATTTCATTCATACCATATTCCATTTCTTTGTCCTACCATATTTCTCCAAAAATCCCTTCTACCGTTATTTTTCCCTAAATTTGTATCTCTTCTCCCTAAACGCACTAATGTCATTACCTACGCTCCCGAGGATTTCGACCCTTACTTTACCATTATACAAAGTGAGGAATTATAAATATTATTGCATGAAATCGATTTAAAACAACGACTAAAAATATCCCCAAATCGAGTTCATCAAGACTCATTTCCGCGTCCACAGAGTGCTTAAAATCAAGATTTTGACAAACGACGGGGAAGAAATCGACGCTTGAACTCCACGATCACGATTTTCAGATTTTTCTATGAAAAACCTTGATTTTGGCGATTAATTGGATCAATTCGATCGGAATCGTGGGTTAGGGATCGTGTTTTAATCCTAATCTATCATCTCTTATCGTTTAATTTCATTTTAGAATCGTTAATTTATGTACTTTCAATCGTATTTTTGTTAATTTCATTCTTTCAATTTTTGGAAAATACCCCTCTCTTCGAATCTTCTATTTCTCCGCGAAATCAAAGTCAAATTTGATGATTGTTGATTCTATGGAATCGTCTTCAAGTCCTCTTTCATAAAATATGATTTTCCCCAATATCTATCACCGACTCATTGTTTGATTTGATCAAATTTGAAGCGATCATCAGAAATTTTCCTAATTCCCTATGGATTCGACCCATATTTAACCATTATACCCCTCATTTGGTAAATTATTCTTAAAATTGGTTAGTTTAGACTTTATTTTGACACAAGACCGTGTGCATTTGATGACCTCGTGGTCTCGTTCTGTGAAAGACAGAGATTGGGAGACGGTGAGAGTGGAATCCGAAGAAGGAAGGGCCAAATTAGAAAATGTGAGATTGAGAGAGAGAGAGAGGAAGAGAAACTGAGGCTGGAGAGAGAATGAACGACTCAAGCAAGATAGGGAGAGAGCAAAGGGGAGAGAAAGAAGATAAAGGCATGCAAGAAAGAGAGAGCATAGGGAGAAGAGAGGGGAGTCCGGGAATTGAAGTAGAAAGAGGAAAACGGATTACCGTGAGTTCGGGGGAGATGGAGAGAAAATGGAAGAGAAAAGGAAATCGAAAAGGAGTTCGAGAGAGAGATAGAGTGATGTAGGATATTTGAGAAAAGGATAAATATAAAGATAGAATGTGAATATGTGAATATGAATGAGAGTGAGTGAATTCTTTAAGGAGTGTTTATTGATATTAATTCTAAAATGATCCTACAATTGGAGAATGGATATATGAATGATATCACTTAGGAATGAATGTGTGATTCAATGGAGATGTCGTGTAGTATAATTAAAAAAAATGAGGATAATTATAATGATGAAGATTATGAATTCGTAGAGAAGAGCAATGGGTGAGACGATGATATGTAACATTTAATGAATATGAATGATTCCTAATATAATTCTATAACGTGGAGAGGATATAGGATTGATAATATAAAGGATTGGGGACTTATCTTTAGAATTATTTCAGTTGATAGGAATGTGATAGAGAATAGAGAAGAAGAATGAATCAATGTTGGACTTAAGGATATAAGGACTGAACTCTTATTCATGATAAAAGAAGAGAGGATGAATACCTTGTAAAGACGTGAAGTTGATGCCTTTGAATCACCACACGATCCAAGATATCCTCGGTTTGCTTCTTAACTTGAGATGGATGAAAGGGGACAGCAGTGGAGGGAGAAAAGATAGGAAGATAGAACTATGAATGAGGTTTGTGGAAAGGAGAATGGTTGACGATGAACACGATGAAGACAATAACGATTTCAACCAAGGAAAATGATTCATTTATAAAAAACAACATGTCTTTCTTTCTTACAATTGTCTCTTTTATAGAGTAGAGGAAGAGAGAAGTAGGATGAAAAGATGCGTCGGGGTAGTTACATGGGTAGTTATGCGAAGTTAGGCATCTTTTCGTGGATGTTCTCATGTCTTTTCATTGCTTGACGAGACGAGACGAGACCGCGAGGTCGTCAATTTCAAGCAGTATCGCGTAAAAAATAATTCCAAACTTACCAATTTTGAGAATTAATCACGAATTCAAGGGTATAATGGTAAATATGGGTCGAATCCACAGGGAATTTAGGAATTTTCAGAAGATCTTTTAGAATTTCGTCAAATCGGACGAGAAATTGATGGTACAAATTGGGGAAAATGATATTTTATGAAAGTAGACTTCAAATCGATTCCACGGAATCAAAAATCGTCCAATTTGGACTTGATTTCGCGGAGAAATCAAGATTCGAAGTGGAGAGAAATTTTCGGACGTTAAAATCGCGATTTTGAGCTAAATTCTATGAAATTGAAAGTTAAATCGTAATCTAAACAGAAATTAAGCATAATAGGAAGGTAAATTACGAAAAACCGCTTCCACTAACTCCAATTAGCGACCGAAATGAGGTAATTAAATCGATTAATCACCACGAAAACGAAGAACGCGAAGAGGATGTTCAAGCTACGATTTCTCCCGATTTTACTCAACCAATTCTTGATTTCCAAAGCTCCGGTGGTGCGGAAATGAGGTGGGAACGCGAGGAGATCAAGAGATTCAAGTGGGGAGGTGTCTAAACAGATCAAAAAGCTTGATTTCCAACTCGAATACTTACATTTGTGAAGAACAGGCCTTTTTATAAGGCAAAATTTCGTAACCGTCCGATCGAAACGATCGACGGTTACGATAACGGTCCATGATGGACCGTTTTTGGAAAATATCGCGACCGTTGGATCGCGGATGGAGGGCCCAGATCATCTCTCTAATAAGCGTTATAAAAACGTTTGATTTTCGCTCCTTGGATCACGATCCAACGGTCTGGATGCGCCCCGCCAGATCGCATCACGACCGTTATAAAACATTGAATTTCCGCACGTGGCTTGATCGCGATCCGGTGGTCCGTGCTCCACGCAATCGACGTCCGTCGATCGATCGACCGCGAGATCCAACGCCCGTCGTCGCGCCACGTCGCCTGCAAGGTAAGTAAGTCATAAATTTAGTCCCACACGGCTTAATTAAACGAAACTGTCGGGTATATAATACCCGACGGTTTCTAAGGGTATGACCCTCCCCATATAGGGGAGGACAAAGACCCATTTTATAAATATGTAAATTATAAATATACTATATATACACGCGCCACGTAGGCGCGCTGCGTGGGTCCGCGTGGCGCTGCCACGTGGCCTTGCGTGCCACGTCGCATCCACGCGGGCCCCGCGGCCCCCTTTTTTTTAATTATTTTTATTATTATTTTATTTTATTTATTTAATAAAAACAGTTAAAAATCGAAAATAGAATAAGAAAAATAGTTTAAAAATCCAGAAAAAATCCTAAAAAGAGAAAATTCATAACTTTTAATATATAACTCCAAATTAATCCAAATTTCTTTCATTTGATCCA
Source organism: Lemna minuta (assembly GCA_024174645.1). Classification (NCBI taxonomy): domain Eukaryota; kingdom Viridiplantae; phylum Streptophyta; class Magnoliopsida; order Alismatales; family Araceae; genus Lemna; species Lemna minuta. The sequence continues at coordinate 16,583,546 of CM044107.1, read as the reverse complement.
AAATTTAATTATCTATTATTCTAAAAGGTCAAATTAATTAAATAATAAGAGTTAAAATTATTATTTCAAAAATACATTCGTTTATTAAGATTTTAATCTTTAGAAAATAAAATGAATGTTTATAAAAGTTGTTTCTCTTATTATTTTATCTTTAAAAATAGTTATAATCTCAAGAAAAATATGGGTTCAAATTATGAAACTCTAATTTATAAAAATTAACCCTAAATTAAAGTATTTTGAGATTATAATGACTTTTTAAGAGAATAATAGAAAAATACATATAAAGATGATAACATGCATGTAAATGAAATCATTTATGCTTTAATATGCATGAAAAATCATGTTTTATGATGTAAATATAGCATGTTATCATTGCTCCAAAGCTTGTAAGATGGTGAACCGCGGGGTAATCTTGATCTCTTGATTGCCTTTGGTGGTTGTATTGAGTGTAGGGTTGGTTACGTGTTCGGTGGAAAGAAGTCAGATCAGGTCTTGAGGTTATTCAAGACCGTGGGACTTTCTCCTGATGTAGCTGTTAATATATTCACCTTGAAGAGATCGTGACTTTGATGTTCTTCACTTATGAGGTGTGATCTCACATGGACCCAATGTATTCATCTTCGTGGAAGGCTTCATGTGTCTTCAATATTCCCCTGATGGACAAGAGGAGATGTGTACTCTCATTGACTCTGTGATGATCTTGGAGGTCTTGAGCAGTTAGGAGGACAGCTCTTGGATAGATATCAGATTAAGTGTCATCTTTGTCTTTAACTGTGAAGATATTGTTCAAATGGGAGATGGTGAGGACCTATCCTCGTGACTTTCTTCCTCAATGGCAGATTTCTTCAGATTGATTATCAACATACAAATGCTCTTCATGCTGATCGATCTTCACAAATGCATGGTTTATTCATGCAAAGGCTTTTGTCTTAAAGTAGAATCCGAAGATAGTTTCTTCCATAGATAATAATATTTAGATCTCTCCTATAATTCTAACTATGGGTGGAATTCATAGAGAGAAGGGAATATAATAACAAAGATGTTCCTACTGATTTTGAGATCATTTATTCATATAAGGTACCTGATGGATATTATGTGGCCTATAAGCCAATCACACTTTCATCAATCTTGTTTATGTTCGTTGAAATGAAATTTATTCATTGTCATTCTTGTGTGATGTTTGCAATGAAGTCCATGAGCATGTGCAATGACTAAGTGAATTATGATGAGATCATAATATAGTGATCGCTAGTCTTTAAACATATGTTCTAAACATTCCTATTCGTGGGATATTCGAGAAGGACATCGAATTATCTGGAAAGAATAGCACTATCTGATCCATCTCATATGATGAGTATGGCCGATCCTATAGCCATCGGTGTGGAGACACTAAGGATAGATAGTGGGTGCTCTTTGGAGAAAGAGTTCACTGAATTGATCCGTATGAATCCCTGAATGGTAATATACCTAATTGTCAATCAGGTTGATTCATGTCATGATTGTGTATGTGGTCCTTTGACTTGAGACACCAAAGACATCTTGTGGATGGATGATCGTGTTTTGATTATGACTTACGAATCCCTAGTCATGGGATATCTAAAACGTCATGTATTGGATACGACATGAAGTCCACGAAGATGATTGTGTGGTCAAGATGGGATCATCCACCCTCGGTATATGAGGAGATCGACTCAAGGAATGAGATGCGGTTAAATCCTTGGCCAAGGTAGCGGAAATATTAGAGAAGTTGTTCTCAATGATTTCCTACTCGCATCAGTACTAAATTGAGTGACGGATTAGGGTTTGACAATTAACCATACCCTAAGTCATTCATGAGTCTCGTGTGGATGAAGGATTATACGTACACGGTAACCAATGACGGCAAGGTTCCATGAAAGAGTTCTAATATACTCCATATCTCCTAGAGCACGTGGTGTAGCTTGGCACCCACCGAGCTGGCGACTCAACCTGTCGATTGGGTTAAATCGATCCTTATTCAATTAATCTATATGTTGATATAGTTAATTGATAAGAAGGACCAATAAGTGTTATTGGGTTGATAGAGTCATTAACTAGCGAGATATATGGACCTGGAGGGTCACACACATAAGGTTAATGGACGTCGGTGGATATAGACATAATAATAAGGGTTTTTGTGAAAAGTTCATATTCCCAAAGTCTATAAATAGGGGGAGAACGACCATAATAGAGGTGCCCATGCAAGCCTAGTGGAACTTCTCCTCCCTCTTCTCTTCCTCTCGTGGTGACGAGTGTTCAAGAGGAGATCCGATCGTCCTGGAGATCGTGTGGATACCGCTAGAGGCCGGACGCTTGAACGGTTGAATGACTCTTTCAAATGATCCAAGTAAGTATGAATTTTATTCTATACTAGATGATAGGATCACCTAGAATGGATGATGAGATCATCCATTCTTGGTGCTTCCACGATGTTGAATGTTTTGATTCAACACCTTCCGCTGCAATCATTATTTTGGACAAAGATTTGGAGAGCTTTTCGAGCCTCAGATCCCAGCAGTACCTATGATATAGTGATTATAGTTTGGATAATTAGGAACCTATATCAAGGTAAGAGGTGGTTAACTTGGTCCAACTATGGAATTCTAAATGTTCTAAGGATGAAGGTTTAATTGCATATGACCAAGTCAATCTTTAGATCAGTATATAAATGGAGAAGGAGGGAAGATAATTCCCTTTCGATCTACACTCTCTTTTTAATGCTTTATAGAGGTCTTCTTCATTCATTTCATGAATGGTTAGTTTCTCAAACTTGTGAATAAGGAGGAGTATGTTATTTTTTTGCTGTTGAGAATGAGTTCTCTTCCTTAGTTCATACCTAGGTCCACTTGGAACCCTTGTGTTCTTGTGTTGAGATAATTCTCCATCATAGAGAGAATGTGAGGGAGAGAAAACGAATGCGAGAGACTTAGGGAGAGAAAGGAGAGGAGAGTCGCGGAAAATAGAAAAGAGAGGTTTTGAGATAGAAAGGTAGCACGAGAAGGGGAAATATGGTGAAACGGGGAAAGAGATGAGGAGGAAAAATAATTCAGGCGAAGAGATTAGATTCAGAGCGACGAAGAAAGAGAAGGGGGAAGATAGCGGAAGAACCAAGGAGAGAAAAGAACTAAAATTCACATAAAAAACTTTCCAATACATCATCCCGACCAAAGAAACTGCAAGCAAAAAGCAAACCTTAAGAGGGAGAGTGCGTGAGGAGCAAGAAGAAGCTGAAAACTGAAGAAGCCCTCATTTTCTCTATCTCTTTCCTTTTAAACCCTTGCGAGGAGAGAGCCACTGAGTTGTCTTTGTCTGGGCTCCAATAAAGATGCCTTGTACAGCCCATTAGCCTTCTACACACCTAATTTTTTTAGATGATCTTGCGTTCCCTTCTCATGCTTGTAAGTTCCTGAAATCAAGGAGACAAAAAATGATGTATAAAATTTCTTTTTTTGATGTACTGATGGCATAAAATTATTAACTCGTGAAATAGTAGATATGATGATATGTTAACAAGTTAATTGAGCTAAATAAAAGTAATTCTTAGGTGTTTATACATACTTTTTGTGCTTTTATCATGCGCGCTTGCCGATTGTGCCGCCTTCATCCGCCTTGTGATGTCGACGATCACCCAAGTCGATACCCATGGAATTGATCCGACATGCGTAGGCTCGACATCCGAGCCGACGTCAGAGCACGTTAGCGTGGACTCCTTACTTTAAGTTTTAATTACCTTTTGAAGCATTTCCTGTGACTCGTCTCCACTGTCGTCGTGATGAACTAGGGTAGGGTAGAATAGGCTATAGGATCGAGAATTCTGACGCGAACATCATGTCTGAGATCAAACTGGACTGCAGCCTTTGGCTAACAATGACGAGTGATCTAGCGCCTCTGGACATGGACGTGGATGATCCCACCCTACCGATCGTCATGAGTTTCCTCGGGTTACCCAGTGTTGACTTCACTGATTGGCACATCTGCTTGCACTTAGGTTTAGATTAGATATTGTACTTTGAGTCTAGGACTTGCCTACCCCGAGGCTTGGCTCAGTCACCCTATCCTCGATCAGCCTTAGTTACATTGACTGAGGCACAAAGGTTCTTATGGAGAATTATTTCTAAACATGAACATAAGGGCTCCAAGTGAACCTATTCTCCTCCTTACTCATGAGTTTTAAAAAATATCCATTCATTTAAATGGATGAAGAAGACCTCTCTAAATAATTAAAGAGGGTGTAGATCTTAAAGGGAATTATCTTCCCTCCTTCCCCTATGTTTACACTGATCTAAAGATTGACTTGGTCAAAAGAAAATAAACCTTCTATCTTTAGAAACCTAGATTTCCTTGAGTGGATCAAGTCAACCACCTTCTACCTTGATATAGGATCCTAATTTCCAAACCTTATCTACTATATCATAGGAACCTTGTATAGTTATAAAGTAATGATCTCAAGAAAATTAATAGGAATCCCTTTGATATTAAATGTCCTTTTCTCTTTGAAAACCTCCCTTAGATAGAATTTAGGAGAGATCGAATTTAATAGTACTTATGGAAGCATTGCTATCAGATTCTACTTCAAGTCAATCTCCCATGCAAGAAGACTCCAAAGTCAAGATGATCAAGCATTTATATGTCTCTAATCAGCATGAAAAGAGCTATCATTAATAAAGGCAGTCATGAAGACTATTTTCCTCTCCATCTCTTATTCAAGCAAGGACATCACAATTGAAGATGGAATATCTACCAGTGAAACAAGGCATCTACATTTGAAGAAAATCATGCACTACCTCTTATCTTAAATGAGACTATTACAGGGAAGCGAATTAAGGAAGCAGTTAACCTACTGAACAAGACCAAAGTCAAGGAGAAAGCCAGTAATGCTGTAGAAAAGACATAAAAGGAACACTCCACAAGAAGACTATTGAGTTCCTTCTGTAATCACAACTCTGCTAGAGCACAGATCCGCAAGAAGAATAGAAGTAAGACAGAAATCATCTTTCGGCGGCAATTCAGATTAATATGAGCTTATTTCTCCTCCTAACTCTGAGGACTCTGTTAGCCATCTACTTCTCATCTGACATTATCATCGATGACCTTAAAACGGAGGAAAGCAGATCTAGAGGACTCTGTAGCCATTACTCGGGTTACCTATCGGGTAAGAAAAAACAGGTTGAAGGATAACACTGGCAGTTCTAGCAGGCTCGATGGACCTGTTCAGATGAATGCCATGACTAATCGTGACGAAGGACGAGAGATCTACACGGATAACGTTTCAGGAGGCGTCGAGCTCACAATGACGGAAGTAGAGGAGGAAAAAGCGGCCCTCAACTTCTATTTCCATCCTTTCCATTATCCACTTGGTTCTCTCCATGCCGTTTCTATTTCCAACCGGAAAGGAGCAGCGAAAGATGGTTGAGGAATATGACGTGATCGTGCGGGGGACGGGGCTGAAGGAGTGCATACTCAGCAGTCTTCTCTCCGTCGATGGAATCAAGCTATGTAAGCATATCAGTGGAAATTCTTCAAGAGCTACACTTTCCACGAAGAAAGAGAGCCACCCTCGCCATTGATCTACAACGCCCCACGATCGGATATTTCCTATAAAACAGGCTCATTGGATCAAGGAAAGGCGCGGCATATTGGAAGGATTTCAAAGGCCGAAAACCAGTCAACTGTTGACTGGCAAAGTGAAACGATGTCCAAAAAAAAAAACTGGAAACTCTGAACTAGAATCCGATGGAATTCTGGGATGCGCAGATTCTCAGACCGTCTCGACGGAACTATTTCCTTACCTCGCCCGGGTGAGCTTAGAGCAAACAACAACTGCAAATGGGAATTTCGTCTTACCAATGTGGACGTCATCAACTTATAAATCCGAGAGGTCATCCAGCGATAGTCGTGAAACACACGTACAAAATAAAGAAGCGCCGTGATGTGTAACTGCCGAATGCGGAAACCGCAGCGACGCATCGTTTCACCAAGATCTCCTTCTCCTTCTATAAAACCGAAATTGTTATGGAGAAGAAACATGATGTTTTTTGATAAAAATGGTTACTTTGGTTCTTCAGTGATTTTCACCCCTGTGTTCGTGTGTTCTTGTGCTTCTCCCGTAAATCTCCTCTCCGAGTTCTACCTCCCTTTCCCTTTCTCCCTCCTTTTTGTCCTCTTTAACACAACTTACGTCTGACGTATTTCGAGGAATATCCGGATCATTTGGCGACTCCGAAGCATCAACTTTCACCGCCTCATCAGGTATCATCCTCCCCTCTTACCAATGTAATAGTTCCTCTCCGAGATCATAAGTCCAACATTTGATTTGTCCGGGGTTTACCTATTATCCGCTGCATTTATTCTATCTCCTCTGTCATCGTATCTCGTAATACTTCTCTCGCTATTCTTCTACCCATTCACCCGTCAACGGTTTTCCTCCTTTTCTTCTCTTCTCTATTTCCAACTATATATCACAATCACTATTCCCCCTCCAATATACAATCCTCTCTTCGGCCTTTCTTATCTCTTAGATTCCTTGAGATATTTAATTCTAATATCTTATATCATATGTACTTATACATATCATCCATCTCACTTTTCTCCCAACACTAAATAAATATCGTAAGAATAATTCTTATTCCCTAAATAATATATAATATCTTCTCTTTAAATATCTTCTCTCCACATTCATATTATCATCTTTTTTATCATCTTCTTCTCTCCTAATATTTTATGAATTAGTCTCTACCTTATTTCTCTGAATTATAAACTTATTTCTCACTGATATCACTTCATAGATCCTCCCTCATATGTAGGATTTAGATACATCTTCTAAAATATCCTACATCAGGTTCTTACACGTCATCCTGCATCAATGAACAATGCCAATCAGTCTTCCCCTCCGTTCCAAACATTCATTCACATTCACAGAAACATACAATACTGAAGTTTCTCTACATAACCAAGTACAAATATTCTTTTTACCTAAAGTGAGTGATTATTGTAGTGAATCTATATTCATACTTGACCATCAAAGTCAATTTAGAAAAAGGCACGAGAGAGGAAGTAGAATGCACATTTCATGATTTTTTTCTTTGACATGTAAAGGACAAATGGAATGGTATTGGTTATATGAGCACTGATGAACTAAAACTCGGTTTGATTATATCGTTGTTGTGTGTTCTAATTCATGCAATACATTTATAATTCCTTACTTAGGACAGTAGTAAGCAAGGGTCGATCCTCAGGGAATCTAGGTAATGAGGGTTGAGACGAAAGTAGAAGAAGGGATGAATTCCTATAGTGGAGGATATTAGAAGTTAGAAGGTGAATTATATAGAGGTAATGGATGTAATTGGTGAGATTATACTTCTGTAGTTCTAATTAGAGGAAAAGAGATTGATTGAAGGTGAGAAAAGAGAAATGAAGGGGAGATAAGAGAGGTGAAATCGTATGGAGATAGATGATATGGTTTAGGTATGATTTGTGAAGCAAATTCAATAACCTACAATTAGAATAAAAGAAAAGGTCCTACATTATCCATGGAAAAGGCTTACAAGAGAATCCCTCCTCAGAATCTTCCCACAAACCCCGTGTTGGTGCCAATCCTAGGCCGGGTGGTGCTTGATTCGCTATGACGACGATCTCCTCTTGTTCTCCTTCTCCAGAACAAACTCAAGCATCCGATGATGCCTAGCTTGGGCCTAAGCTTCTCCTCCTTTCCTGCTGGTGACCTGGTGTCAAGAGAGAGCCAAAAGACAAGAGAATTCGGAGTAGAGGAGGAGAACTTTTAGGAGTTAGGGCTTCCTCCCAATCCGACGGTTAGGATTGATTTTCAAGAACTTCGGGAATCCGATGGAAATCTTAACCGTACAGATGGGAAGAGCACGATGAGATGAGTATGTTGTCAAAATTTCAGCCCAATCGGACTGTTGGATTAGAAGATATCAACGTTTCTTCCCTAACCATTTCTGACCGTTGATTTGGTGATCTATTGCGTTAGCAGCCGTAAGTCAGTGGGCGTCCGTGATCGCGCCACATCATCAGCACGCCGGCCCTCGGATTTCCGCCACGTCACCTGAAAGGTAATTAATTCTTAACTAAATCACAAATAAGGTAAATGAAGGAATCTGCGGCGATTCACTTTCGCCGCAGGTTCCTCATCTAGCGCGAATAAGAGAGCGCCACGTCGCTCTCTTATTCTCGCTTCGCGGTCAACAAACGACGTCGCACCTCACCTGCAAGAAGTTTAACATTATTTTAATATAAATTTTCAGAGGAATCTGCAGCGATTAATTTCGTGGCAGGTTTCTCTTTTAAGCGCAAATGAGAGAGCGCCACGTGGCTCTCTTTCTTGCTTACGGCGCAAAACGACAAAACGTCTAGAAGAAAACGATGAAACAGATGCAAGAAAACGACAACGAGAAGGAAGTATAAATGATGAACGTGATGATTCCTAAACGACAAAAATGCCTAGGTAAAAACGAGAAAACGACGAAACCGCGAGAAGAAACGACAAAAAAAATAGCGAATTCCGTAACGATGAGGCTTCGATTCGACAAAACGACAAAAAACACAGGGCTAAACGAGCGAATGAGAGAGCGCCACGTCGCTCTCTCGTTCTTCCTTGAAGTCAACCATTACGGCTGATGCCCACGTCACCTGCACAGATATTTAAATAATAATAAAAAGGAAAGAAAGGTTAATGAAAATCAAAGCTCCCAGATCGTGACACGTGTCGCGATCTAGTGAGCTCTATCTACTTTACCTTTTAATGATTTATAATTGCCTCTATGCCCAACGATAGTTGAATATCGCATTTCAACCCCCGAAGAGAATTATTTGTGTATAAATCCCGGAAAACTAAAGGAATAACTCACAAATCTATCCGGAAATGTCACATAATTACCTTAATGCCCCTGACGCTGATAAATAAGCAAGAAATGGTTAGATTAATTAAGCATATGCCCTCAAGATGCCCTAAACTTCATTTTAATCACTTCTAAAATTCTAAAAGATATATTTTGCTTTCAAATTTCATTTCCTTGTCAGATGATAATCAGAGAGAGATATTTAAATATGATAAAATCCAGGATATAACATAAAAGCATAATGAAGCAAAATTAAGCGATTTAATCATAATAACACATAAATATATTCTTTTTAAGCCAAATGTTCATGAAAATTCAGAGTTAAAGGTCATAGATTTATGTGTTATCAGTCACAATTGTTACCCATGGAAACTTTTCAAGTGGGTCATATGATGGCCATGTAAGATTCTCATGGTTCGCTAGCCCTAGTGATGAACTCAATTTTATGGAGTTTTTAGTCATCATTGTGGATTGAATTCATGAAATAATATTTCTATTTTCTCAATTAATATAGGTTAAAGTATGGGTTGAATACTTAAGAAGCCTAGGTAATAAGAGTAGTACTTTTAGGGAGAAGACATATCGTTATAAAGAAAACAACAGTAGAAGAGACTATAGAGAAATATTGAAGGACGAAAATGAAATTTGTTGTGAAATTAATTATTAATAGATACTTATATATTTATAATTTTATAAATAATGAGAAAGTAATTAAGAATGTAAGGGTGAAATAAAGGGATGAGAGAGATCCAATGGGAGATTAATGCATGACAGGGTGTGAAACCCTTGTGCTTGATCAATGGACCTAAGGCTGATCGTGGGTAGGGCAATCGGCCCTAAACCAATGGGATATATGAGTCCTAAACTCTAAATGCGGTATCCAAACTAAACCTCAGTTGAAGTAGGCATGCCAATCACCGAAGTCAACGTCCAGTAACCCACGGAAACTCGCGATGATGGGTAGGGTGAGATCCTCTCGTTCCATGTCCGGAGGCTCTGGATCGCTTGTCGTGGGTTAGCCAAGGGCTACAGCCCATGCTTGGTGCTGAACATATTGTTCATGTCAGAATTCTTGATCCTATAGTCGGTACTACCCTACCTACGTTCGGTGGACGACGGTGGAGACGAGTAAAGGAACTGCTTCGAATTGTAATTAAACTTGAAAATTCAAATTCATTGATTTTTGATTCTGTGGATTCGTCTTCGAGTCCTCTTTTATAAAATATCCATTTGCCCAATTTCTATCATCGATTCATTGTCCAAATGAGATGTAGTTAAATCCTTGGCCGAGGTATTAAAAATATTAGAGAAGTTGTTCTCAATAATTTCCTACTTGCATTAGTACTAAATTGAGTGACCAATTAGGGTTTGACAATTAACCATACCCTAAGTCATTCATGAGTCTCTTGTGGATGAAGGATTATACGTACACGTTAACCAATGACGACAGGGTTCCATGAAAGAGTTCTTATATACTCCATACCTCCCAAAGCACGTGGTGTAGCTTGGTACCGACAAAGCTAGCAACTCAACCTATAGATTAGATTAAATTGATCTTTAGTCAATTAATCTATATGTTGATATAGTTAATTGATAAGGAAGACAAATAAGTGTTATTGGCTTGATAGAGTTTGTAATTGGTGAGATATATGGACCTAGAGGGTCATACACATAAGCTCAATGGATATTAGTGGATATATACATAATAATAAGGGTTTTTGTAAAAATTTTACATTCTTAAAGTCTATAAATAGGGGGAGAATGACCAAAATAGAAGTTCCATGAAATTCTAGGGGAAATTCTTCCCTCTCTTCACTTCCTCTCGTGGTGACAAGTGTTTGATACCATGCATTTATAACTTAAATTCTTATCCTAATTAACTCATATTCATGCTTATTTTATGTGAATATGCTTCATGTTATCATAGTTTTTATGAATTTTCCCCATTGGTATGCCATTATACTAAAATTCATATTTATGCATAAATTAGGGTTAATTATGTGCCTTCTTAATAATTAATCTTTTTTTAAGGTTAAATTAAAAGGAATTAAGTATTTTCCATGACTTATTTTGACTTTAGTAGATGATTTAAAGGATTAATTATAAGAAGAAAATTATTGGATGATTAAAAGATAGGGATCTTAATGAATGCCTTTATGTTATTTTTAATTCATCCTATTTTCTTCTTCTAAAAGTATATTTTTAATGGCATGATATTAAAAAAAATAAATTGAGATCCAATGGAGAAAATTTGGATGAAAAAGGAGTTGTATTTCTTAAGTTATGAATTTCTGAAGTTTTTGACTTTTTTCAGATTTTAATTAGATTTTTATTGAATTTTTAATGATTTTTCTTAATTAAAATCGCGAAAAGTGGGTTTATTTTTCCGCAAAATCAGCGGATGACATGTGGCGCGCGAGACCAACACAGATGCGACGGGGCATTGAGGCCATGTGGCAGGGCTGCACATGGCCCACGTGAGGCGTGCAAGTGGCGCGGGTGACATGCACACGTGGCAGCAGGTCACGCTGGTCCACGCGGACGCCCGTGAGGAGCACCACGTGGCGAGGGGGGCTTGTGAGTGAAGGGCCCACGGGTTAGTGGGCTCTGGTTAGAGTGTTGGGGTAGTAACGCAAAGGTGTTACTGCGCTCCACCTTTTATACTCGATTTTCTCCTCTATTTCTTCCGTGTGGGACTATGTTCCAACGCGTTTCTTCTGTGCAGGACACGTGGCGGCATCGCGGGGGTCAGTGGCGATCGCAGGGCGTCGATCGCGTGGACCCGAGTCCACGCAATCATTGATTGAGCACGTGCGCTAAATCCGGTTTAAGTGACGCGATCGATGGGCGACACGTGGCTTCGCGAGGAGGGGTAAATCTTCATCGGACGGTCACGATCCATCGCGATTTCGGCAATCAGAAGGTGACACGTGGACTCATCTCAACAGGCGATGGAGATCGGACGGCGACAATGAATCATGGATCATGATCATGGCTCACGATCGTGGCTCGATCGTGGCCCAATCGCCGCGCGATCGTGGCTTGATCGCCACGCGATCTTGGCCAATTCACCGTGCGATCAGGGCCATGATCACCTCTAACTGATGGGCCATGGTCATCGTGCGATCGTGGCGATCAAATACATTTCCGACCAGATCAATCGGTCCTAAAATCGCGCGGAAATTTCCCTTTAGAAAAATGATGTACTCCCTTTGTTTTCAACTTAACTCTTGATTGATTCGTGAAGCAATTAATCAAATTTTGAGCAAAAATCTTAAGTTCATCACGATTCCCTTGCGTTTAGACTCAATCACGACCTGATTAGAGCAAGATTCATCGTGATTCATCATCGGATTTCATCGAATTTTCCCCTTGAACGCTGAACGTCCGTGAGGAAGAAATCAAGCAAAATCCGCTTCAATCGTGTGAATTGAAGCCCCATCTTTGCGGCAATCAAAGTTAGTAGTGAGATTTGATCGATTATCTGGTGGTAATTTGAGCTTTGATGAGTTTTAGATCATTAATTTTGAGTTTTAGTTCATAGTGTTCTTCAAATTTTGCTTAATTTTAGTCCAAAATTTTGCTGATTTTGAAAATAAGATATCTCTCTGATTATATTTTTCGAATCACCTGATTTTGGTTTCATTGGATTCCTTATTTCATCAGCTTTCTGTAGATAACAAATTCGTCAAATTCTGATATCATTTGACCCCTCAATTTAACGTTTGATCGAGAACTGTTCATTTTTAATTCGAATTTGAACATTGACTTTTGGGGTCAATTACTTTAAAAATATAAATGAGAATTTGATAGTTTTGGTTGCTTTAGAATCCTCTGGTTCTTAGCTTTCTATTGATATATAAATTCAAGATTTAGATATTATTTGACCCGTTAATTTGAAGATTGTCTTTCAAGTGTTCATTTTGGGAATTTTTGAATCTTTGGTTTTCAATAATTCATAGTAAATTGATTTCTTATTGAAACATCACGAGTTTTATATCAATAAGTTCTAGATTTCCCTATAGGTTCTGAATATGTACTTTTCGTAATCTTTTGACATCTTTTGGTTCTCTAATTTTATAGAACTTTGACTATTGGTCAAAGTCAATGCTTTGACTTTGACTTTTGACTTTTCATTGTCAAAAACGAGATCTTAAATCTTAAAATTTCTTATTTAGTATATTTATATTATTCCTATTCATAAAATCTTATTTTTACTTGTTTAAAACCTCTTTTAAACCTAAGTTTGACCAAGTCAACTGTGTAATAAAAGTCAACCTTGTTCTTTGTGGATCGACTCGATACTTACACTTTACTTGATTTTATATCTTTGTCATTGTGAGTTCGGATTTCTAAATTTTTTTTGACCGACGTTTGTGTGTTTTATCAACCGCAGAAAATGCTTCGTCAGTGTTCAAGAGGAGATTTGATTGTCTCGATGCTGTGTAGATATTGCTTTAGTCCGGATGCTTGAACAGTTGAAGAACTCTTTCAAATGATCCATGTAAATATAAATTTTATTCTATACTAGATGATAGGATTATCTAAAATGGATGATGAGATCATCTATTCTTGGTGCTTCAACTTTGTTGAATGTTTTGATTCAATACCTTCCAAGCAATAACTATTTTGGTTGGTATTTTGGAGCCTCAGATCCTAACACCTCTTCCTTAAATTACCCTCGTCTCTCTTCAATTATGATGGGCTTCACACAGGGATCAGCCTCTCTTCACGAGGCGCTGCTTCCGCGTCTTCCCTCCCAGCGGTTACTCCCATGTCTATCATATGTTTCCTCTCCTCTTAATTCAACGTCATGGTCGTCGGGATGGGCAAGAAGTCGCAGGCATCTTTTCATCGCCATCAGGCATCAATTTTTAATAGGGGTGGGAAGGGAAGAGGAAGGTAGTAAGTACTGGAGGAGGTAGATAGCAGAAGAGAAAGTGAAGAGAACCGTTGAGGTGTGGGCGTTGCAGTCCCTTCTTCACGTGAGCGACAAGAGAGGGTCGAGGCATGTAGACGACAACCTCTCCTCTCCTTTTCCTCCTTTTTCCTTCCTCTCCCCACGTGCACGTAGGCGATGGGTGGGGAAGTTTCTCCTTCTCCTCATCTCACCATCTCCATCCTCTCCTCTACCTTCCCACTCTTCTAACAAGAATGAAAAAAACTATGGTAACTTCTTAATTCTCAAACTGCTCTCTAGGGTGGGAGGGTTGGTCCTTCCTCCCTTATATAGAGCTCATAATGGGCCTAAGGGAAGGCCCACTTGAGGCCCCCAAACACAAAAGAGAGCCTAAAATAAGGCATCCACATGACTCTTAAGGCTTATTTGGGCCCAAAAGGAAGGCCCAATAAAGCATAAGAGAGGGAAACAAAAGAAGAAGAAAGCAAGAGGGAATAAGTGGGCCCACTAAAACACATAGGGCCCATAAGTTCTAGAAAAGTAAAAAATGAAGCAAAGAGCAGGAAAAAGGTGACTGCGACCTGATGTTGGGGCGAAGATGCCTCCATCTTCGCACGTCACCCGAGCTGAACTCGTGTTGTTGATGTCTCTCGAATTGATGGAGATGGGTCCCCCTCGCCATCAGAGATGATAGAAGAATGATTAGAAATCAGGAAATTAGGTAACAATGGAAGAATTTTTGAAGAAAAGAGAACCAATAAAAAATCTAAAGAGCAAATTGTGTTTTTTACAAATCTACATCCAAATCGTCATACAAATTGTGTTTTTTATGCTAGTCATAGGCTAGGTCATGCTAGATCAACCACAATCTTGAATCTTCGCTCAATTTCCTTCTCCATGGAAACCTTAAAAATCAAAGAGCTAAGCTTGGGCCTTGACCTCTCCTTTTGCTTTTGGTTGCCTACTTCTAAGAGAGAACCAAAAATTGAGGAAAGAGAAAATAGACCTTCTATTTGAAGGGTCTTTTAGGGTTCAATGGGACAAAGGGTGGAGATCTTCCAACGTTGTGATCAAGGGTGGAGATGCACCGCCCCAAGGAGATCCAAAGGTGTGTTTACCTCCTTAGTTGGCAAAAACTATCCTATAATGAGGTGGCCCAGACCCTCCTAAATAAGGGGTCTTACCTCCTTAAAAAGTAAGACCCATCTCCAAAAAAGGTGACCCCTACTAAGGACTTGGGCCCACCTACTAAAAGGGTTGCTCTTGATGTGCGTAAAAATATGGTTGTTGAATGCACAAAAATTATACTCAACTCTTCAAATTCAGATTTAAATTTTAGAATGGTGGCTAGTTGAGGTCGAATCTACAAGGAGGAAAGGTTAAAAGAATGAAATCAAGAAATATTTTTGGCAATTTTTTTAAGAAAGCGTAGATGATCAATGCAAGGAACAAGATATATTTGGGACTAAAATGAATCAATCAAATAATTCTAAACTCCTTTCATAGATTGAAAACCCTTGATCAATGGTGGAAAACTGATCGATCAGTGCCTTCTTTTCTTCTAGCTAGCCAATACTAGCTAGCACATAATGTAGCCTTAAGAACTCTAATTTTTTGCCTCAAAATTTTAGTCAACCCCATTTTATTTGTAGAGCTTGAAATGATGATCATGCCCACAAAATTTTAGCCTCTAACTTAATTTCAGCCATCGATCAAACTGTTGGTAAAACTTGCGAATAGAAAGAAAAATTTAATTTTCTATTATCTCTCCTCTCTCTTATCTCCTCCATTTTCTCTCCTCTCTTGTCTGTCATATCTCTTGTTAATGGAATAAAATATAGACGTAAGAATTCTCCTCTATGTGTGCATCAGCAAGAGGGAGAGGGAACCGTCGAGTGGAGAAACTCGCACTCGAGAGAGAGAAAAAAAGCAAAAGGAGGGCACGCTTGAGAGTAAAGAGTGGAAAGGCAGCAAGGGAGAAGAGATTTCTCCCTATCGCATGCGGAGGAGAGGCATGAGAGAGATAAGCAATGGTGTCGAAGAGAAATTGAGAGGGAGAAAATTTCTCCCCTTGACACGTGCATACATGCGAATGTCAAAGAGACAAGATAGTGATTGCGCTGAGAAGAAGGTTTTTGTCCATGAGATTATGTCTCGCGTGACAGAATTGTTTTCTGCCGTGCTATAGAGAACAAGGAGGTGGAAAGAAAAGGGCGAGCTGAGGAGGAAGAGGGGAATTAAAAGGAGAAAAGAGGAGGAAGAAGAAAAGTAGATGAGGGAATCTCCTCCTCCACCTTATGTGCACACATGCACGGGGGTAGAAGAAGGAAGAGGGCATGGAAGAGGGGCGGAAAAAATTGCTTTCGTTGCACGAGAGAGAGAGTATGTGAATTTTTGTCACGCACATGAGCGTGTATGCGTGAGAGAGAGTTATAGAGAGAGAAAGTAGAGAGATATAAGAAGGAAATGTTCCAAAATCCCAAAAAGTCACAAAGAATGTCAGCTTCCTCATAGAAATAAATTTTCCCAATTAAGTTGATAACATGCATTTATTAACATTTTATGTCAATAAAGACATTTTAATTGAGAATTAAATAAAAATTTGTTTTATAAAAAAGATTATATCCTTGATGAATTAATGTCATTAAATGCTCATAAAATGCTCTTAAACATAGGAATTACATTTAATCATTTTAAATCATGATAACATGCATTTATGATAATATTTTTAGGAAGAAGTGCATAAAATGGATGAAATTGCATGTTATCAACTCTCAACCCCTTCCTAAAGAAAATGGAGGGTCCACCTTGCTAGGCTCTGTCTTCCAAGACTTTGATCAAAACATCAAACACAATGGAAATAATCAAATCGAATATTCAACTTGAAGAAGCACGAAAATGAGATGATCCTATTATCTAGTATAGATTAAAAACATACTTACAAGAATCACTTGAAAGAGTTTTGAAGCCGTTCAAGTATTTGGCCTTTAGTGGTATCCACGTAGACATTAGATGAATGGATCTCTCTTAAATGCTAGTCACTATGAGATGAAGAGACGAGAGGGAAGAGTTTTCCACTAGGCTTGCATGGGTACCTCTGTTATGGTCGTTCTGTTCCTATTTAAACTTTGAGAAGGTGAACTTTTTACAAAAACCCTTATTATTATATCTATATCAACTAACATCCATTGACCTTATGTGTGAGAGCCCCTGAGGTCACTATATCTCGTCAGTTAATAACTCCATTGACTTATTAACATTTATTGGTCCTCTTTATTAATTGTTTATATTAACATATAGATTACTTGATTAAAGATCAACTTAATCTAATTGATTGGTTGAATTTCTAGCTCTGTGAGTACCACGCTACATCACATGCTTTGAAGAATATTGAATATATAAGAATTCCCTCATAAAACCTTGAAGTCATTAGGTACCTTGCAAGTATAATCTTTCATCTATCTCGTGACTCATGAATAAATTAGGGTATGGTTAACTGTCAAACCCTAATAAATCACTCAATTTATTATCGATGTGAGTAAGAAATCATTAGGAGAACCTTGTTTGATATTTCTACTATCTTACTCAAGGATTTAGCTACATCTAATTCCTCAAGTTAATCTCCTCTTATATCGAGGGAAAATAATCTCATCTTGACCATTTAATCTCCTGTGAGGATTTAATGTTGTATCTAATATATGAAATTTTGGATATCCCATGGCTAGTAATTCATAAGTCATACCCAAAACATGGTTATCCATCCACAACATGTCTTTGGTGTCTCAAGTCAAAAGGCCACATTACCACTAGGGTTCCACAAAGACCGACATAGGTTTGGTCAACCGGACCGGACTGAGACTATTGGTCCATCAAAATGGGCCTTTGATGGTCTTAGTCCTGATTCGTTCCTGTCCACTCACATATTCAGTCTTGGACCCAATGAAAAGAAAATTTTGTCATCTTTGCCATCTTGTCGTCTCCGTGATTTAGGTCTTCTCTTCTTCTCCAATCGATCATTGTGTGCTTCCCGTGGGGAGGGAGAGAGAGAGAGAGAGAGAGAGAGAGAGAGATGCTATAAATAGTAAATTAATTTTCAGTGAGTTGATCCATTTGTTATTCGGCCTTGACCCTTAAAATTTTAAAAGACTAGAAAGAAATTTCCTCTTCCTTGAAGGAGAGGGAGATGTTGTGTGCATTGGCCAGAGTTTTTCCCTGGGCCCGTGAGGAAAGATGCTTCCTTTTTTTTATGAATCCAATGGAGATTAGTTCTTCGCAGACAGTTAGAATGATCCACAACCGGAATAAAAAGCCATGGAGCTGATTGCTTGAGGCTGGAGTGCACTTCACGAGGTGGACAGAGTCATCGACTACATGGAACTAAAAGACCCTCGCCTCATTTCTCTCCTCAGAGTAAGCTCTGAAGTATTCTGCACAGTTTTATTCGTACTGTGATTGGGTGAGATACATACAGCTAAAGAGAGCTTTAACTGGTGCTTGAGGTGGATAATATGAATACCCATGCGAGATATTGGCTTTCCAAGCTCCATTTCAACTGTCATGTCCTCGGAGCTTGTAAGGCTCGTGTGAGTAATCGCATAAATCCCTTCTTGATTTTTTTAATATGTTCCGGACATTGATAATTATCAGACGTTACTCCTTTTCAAAATAAAAATATCAGAAATTGCTTTAGATTAAGTAATATTAATACCCACGTAAGACATTGGCCTTCCAAACTCCATTTCAAACCTGTGTGAGGTTGTGTGAGTGATCAACTAAACGCCCTTTCTGATTTTTTTTATTTTTTATTATGTTGTGGGCATTGGCAATTCTAAGAAAATAGCTTGCATTAATAGGAATTCCCACATAAGATTTTTTTTGTGAGTGATTGAATAAACACCCTTCCTGATATTACTTTTTTATGGTGTTTGGGGCATTGACGATTCTCAGGAATCGCTAAATTATTAGAGAGCATGAGTTCCCCCTTCTCTTCCCTATTGGCTCAATGGGTCTAGATGTGGCTCACAATATCTTCATTCATTGTTTTTCTTTGAGAATATTTGCTTGTGTGTTGAACTAGAAAGGTTTATAGGACCTTTCTTGTACAACTTAACGGACATATATTCAGCTTGTTTATATTTCTATAAACATGACTCATTCTTTCTCCTAGAGGATTTATGGACTTAAGCTTGTTCTTTCATTCTTATGTGGGCATTTGAGTTCAGTTATCCTAGAGTTGCACCACTGCTACTGCCAGCATTTATTCTCTTTCTCCCCTTCTAAAATTTTTCTCTTATTTTTGGCCAGCTCACCTCACTCATTTGAAAATTTTGTACATTTGAAAATTGGAGACTGGAAATTAAGACCAAAGCGAATAGTGACCGAGGTTGACTGAGATCGAGACCGAGACTGAACTGAGATTTGGACTGAGTATTGTGCCAAGAATTGGACCATGATGACGGAACAAATCGATGCGGTTGTTAAATTGTACACCGATTTGTGTCAATATTAAAGCCAAACTCACCAATTTTATGAAAATAATTTGAATTGAGGGGTATAATGGTAAATAAGGGTCGAATCCACAAGGAAATAATGTATTTTTCGAGAGATCTTTTAGAAATTGATCAAATCGGACGATGAATTGGTGATAGAAAATAGGAAAAATGGTAGATTTAGAAAGATAACTCAAAGACGTATCCATGGAATCAAAAATCACTCGATTTGGATTAGTAATCGCGGAGAAATCAAAGAGCAAAGTAGGGATGAAATTTCCGAAAATCAGAAGAACTAAAACCGAAATTGAAAACAAAATTAAACTAAATTACGATCCTTAATTACAAATTGATGATACATGATGACAGATTAGAGGGAAAACACATTTTCTAACCCGAGATAGCGATCGAAAATGATCCAATTGATCGCCGGATTGAGGCTATTCATTCCGCGATTTTGAAAGCGAACATCGGTGTTCAAGAGACGAATTCTCCTTGATCGATCGATGAAATCTCACTTTTAATCACTCCGTGGACAGTGGAAACGAGTCTAGAAGAGATTAGAAATGAGAGATTCAAGGATAGATGTGTAAAGATAGGTCAATTGAGCGAAATCATCCGAGAATGTCTTACAAAATCAAAGAACGCCTTAATTTATAGGCGAATTGGGCGTAACCGTCGATTATTTTAATCAACGGTTATGATGAAGCAGTCCATCGTGGACCGTTTCAATTATATCGTAGCCCTTGGATCTTGATGGAGCGTCAGGATGAAGCTGCATGGATAAGTGTTATAAAACGCTTTTGATCGCCGCAGTTGGATCACGATCCGATGCCCTGGATGCATCCCGCGCGATGAAATCTGAGCTGTTATAACTCCCGATTAAAGCATGTGCGCTTTGATGAGATCCGGTGGACCGTGAGTCCACTAAATCCACGCGCAACAATCCTTCGATCGGCTGATCCAACGCTCCTCATTTGGCCACGTGTCCTCGCACTCAAAATACCATGTGGAACTTAGTCCCACACGGGAAAAATTAGAGGGAAGAGTCGGGTATATAAGATACGTGGATCATACCGGGTTAGCTTAAATTTTCGACTACAGAATGCTTATATGTACTATAACCCTATAGTTATGAGTAAATATAAATATGCATGCCACGTGTCACCTCCACGCCACGCAGGCGCTCGAGTGGGTCCGCGTGGCTCTGCCACATGGCCTTGCGTGCCATGTTGCATCCACGTGGGTCCCGCGCGAAAAGTTATCCCAATTTTGCCATTTTTAAATTATTTTTAACACTTAAAAATCGAAAATAAATTCAGAAAAATTCTGAAAAAATCCCTAAAAATTAGAAAATTCATAACTTTCAAAATACAACTCCAAATTAATCCAGATTTTTTTTCATTGGATCTGAAATTTAATTATCTATCATTATAAAAAGTCAAAATATTTAAATAACAAGAGATTTAATTTCTATTTCAAAAATACATTCATTTCCTTAAGATTTTAACTTTAGAAAATTAAATGAATGTTTATAAAAATGATTTCTCTCATTATTTAACTTTAAAAACCAGTTATAATCTCAAGTAAAGATAGGTTATAAAATCATTTATTTTTAATTCGTCATAACTAACCCTAAATTAAAGCATTTTGGGATTATAACATAAAATTGCATGAAATGATAGAAATGTACTCAAAGTATGATAACATGCATATAAATGGAATTTTTTATGCCTTATTTTGCATTAATAATCATGTATTATCATGTTAAGATTGCATGTTATCACATGACCGGAACCATTGAACCCTATATACAACCATGACATGAGTCAACATGATGGACAGTTTGGTAAAATAAAATTTAGAAATTCCTACAAATCAATTCAATTAACTCTTTCTTCAAAAATGACTCAATATCTATCCTTGGTGTCTATATAGCAATGACCACATGATCCAATCTATCATGTTTTCAGGATCACGTGAATAGGGGATTTTAAGTTATAGTCAAAACATGATTATTACTTTATAAGATGTCTTTAGTGTCTCAGCTTAAAGGACCATGTAGAAAACCATGACATAAGTCAAGATGATTAACAGTTCAGCGTAATGCAGATGAATTCAGTGAACTCTTTCTCCAAAGAGCACTCTCTATCTATACTTCATGTCTCTACACCAATGGCCACAAGATCGGCTATACTTATCGAATGAGTTAGATTAGACATTGCTATTCTTTTAGGATAATTTAATGCCTTCATTGAATATCCCACGAACATGAATATTTAGAACATATGTTTAAAGACTAGTTATTATTTTACTATGATCTCATCATATTTCACTGTGTCATTACAACTCATGGAATTTATTGTAGACATCACACATAGTCACACATGAATGATAATGAATAAAATTTCATTTCAATGTATATAAATGATAGGTGAAACTATGATTGGCTTACAAGCCACATAATATCCATCACACTTTTAGAGGGTGAACTCCACTTTGCTTTAAGTAGTAAATAATTGTATTCAAAAGGATTTTAGTATATATTGGTCCACCTTCCCTAAAATAGAGAAAGTTGACCACATTTAACTTACCTTGACTTGCCTTAGTCAAGTGGTTGCCCCCAAAGAGATAGGATGAGCCCTGAAATATTTTAAAAACTAAATTTGACCACTTTTCACCTTCATTCACACTTTTGAACACCTAACCTTTAAGCTCCTTTGATGTTATGGAAACAAGGATGACTCAGCTATAAAGAGATGGAGGGCTCATGTCCTTCCTCCTTATCATCATAATTTCCATTCATGTTCTTATATGTTAGTACCTATGTCCTCGCATATAGATAACTTGTGAAAAATGTGAGAACTCAACTACTTGACTTTAAAGTAGTTAAATGGGGTTAGTCACATAATATGAGCAAACTATAGAAATTTATGCATGGTAGGACTTAGTCACATTTACACCATAATTAACTATAAAGTAAAGGATATTCATATTTCTAAGCTATTGGTTAGCACTCCTGTAAGGTATATGATGTATGGATGTGACTATAATTTGATAGTTACCCCCTGGCAGGTGGGACAAGAATAGTACTCATTTTGCACATTATCTTGTAATGAAAATCAAAATGGAATTGGTTTATCTAGATGAAGCAATAATAATCCTAGAAGAGGGCTCTTATTCAAAATTTTGAATGATCATTTTCTTGGAGGATAACTCTTTTGAATCTAATTTCACTTTGTTTGACTTGTAAAAAAGGAAACTATTCTGAAGTGTTGATGTGTGCACAACATGTATATGTATATTCATATTTTAATTGTATTAAGAGACATAGTTTCGATGGAAATCGGCCAAATAGATTGGCAGTGTCAAAATCCGTATTAAGAATGAAGTTTTTAATATTGTTTCTTACTGATAAAGGCTAATTATAAATGAGATAAATTTGAAACTAGAATGAATGTTGTCTTTCCTTAGTCTGTAGATGACCTCTCTTGAAAAATGGGTAAAAATTGATCTTTACCTTAGGCTTTTGAAAAATATTTATTTATATGAAGTTGATTATGAACAAACTTCAATAAAAAATGAGAGAAAATATGCCTTCAATCCCAACCAATGAAACATTATCCCACAAGGTTTCATGATGTGGTAAATATTTTTATAGAACCAATACCTATGGTTGGGCCAACCAACCCTAGAAAGATTCTTCACCCCAAGGAAATTCCCAAACCCAAGTCTTTGCGCATCCTAGCACTACCTCAGCACAACACATTCATTTTTGCTTGTTTGTGAATTCATTTTTCTTGTATTATTATATTATTTATGTTTTAATTTCATATGCTTTAGAGGATATGATTTTCATTTCATGAAACATAAAAGTAATTATAATATGTATAGACCAATTAAAGAAGATAATACAAGTAGGTTTGAAAAATATTGATTTTTTTAAAAAAAGTTAATAAATAAAAAAGTCTCAAATAAAATCAAACCATTGAAAATTTCAATTTTTTTATGGTTAGACACACTAGCTTAAATACTTTATTGTCCCTCGTAAAAACCTTATGCTTAGTTAAATAGGACACAATAAAACCATTATATTGATGGGTATGTGACGATGCAATTTATGTGGTCGTTGAAAATATACAAACATCGGTCAAACAAAATTTGTAATTCTGAACTCAAAAGTACAAAAATAGGAAATCAAGTATAGTGTAAAGATTAAGACGATCAACAGAGAACACAGCTGACTTTGATCGAAGAGTAGACTTAGTCAAACTTAGGTTTAATTAAGGTTTTTAAGAAATTAAAATGATATTGTATTAATGGTAATGATATAAATATAAAAAATAAGAGATTTAAAGAAATTAGAAACTGATTTCGCGAAGAAATGTCAAAACTCAAAGTCAAAGCATTGACTTTGACCAATAGTTGACTTTTTGTAAAATCAGAGAATAAAAAAAGTGTAAAATATTAAGAAAATTATATATACAGAAACAAGAGGGAAAATGAAATTTTTTGATATATCATTCATGAATTTTAAAGAAGAATTGGATTTATTATGATTTATTAAAAATCAAATATCAAAAAAATCCCGAAATGAACACTTTCATTTAAATCATCAAATTGACTAACCAAATGATATCCAAATCTTACGATTCACATATGAATAGAAAGCTAACAACCAAAGAATTCAAAGAGACAAAATTCTCAAATTTCACGTTGTATTTTGAGAGTAATTGCCCATGCAAGTCAACGCCCAAATTCAGTTTGAAAATGAATAGTCGATGGTCAAACGTCAAATTGAAGGGTTAAATGATGATGAAATTTTACGATTTTGCTATCCACGGAAAGCTGATAAAACAAGAAATCTAATGAAATCAAAATCTAATGATTTGGACTCAAGATCAGGGAGAAATCCTTGTTTCAAAATCAGAAAATAATTCGCACCCAATTTGGGCAAAAATGAAGAACAATTCGATTTCTAAAATGAAATTGACTATCTAAAACTAAACTTAATTATAATTGTTACAAGAGGAATAATCCAATCACACTACTAACCCGATTGACGCAAAGATCATGCTTCGAATCACGTACATTGAATTGTATTTGCCCAATTTCTTCTTTGACGTACTTTCGGCATTTAAGGGGAGATTAAAATCAAATCTTGCAACGATTCGTGATCAATCCCACCTCAATCTGATCGCAATCGAGTCTAGAATGCAGGGGGATCACTAAGAACTCAGGATTTTGCTTCAAAACTGCTTAATCCCTTCACAATTCAATCAAGAATTAATTTACAAAGGAGGAAGAACACCGTTTTATAGGAAAAATCGCGTGAAAATCGCAGTCCGACCGATTCAGTGAAGATGAATGGACGGCCATGATCACGCGATTAACGTGGCCCACGATCCTTTAAATATCGCACGTCTGATCTTCCTCGGAAGATCTTGATGCGTCCATGTGTCGCCCCATGATCGCTGAAAGTGCGATTTAATCTTGACCGTCCGATTTGATTTGCGCGATCGACGGTCCTCCTTTGCGCACGTGCATTTGATCGTGATTGGGTGGATCCGAGTCCACACGATCAACACGTCTCAGCTGACGCGATTGCATCCAACGCACCACATGGTGCTATGTGTCATGCACTTTAAAAATTAAAGGGAACATAGTCCCACAAGGAAGAAATAAGTGAAAAACTTGCGTATAAAAGGGGGAGGCCCTATAAGCCTTTGCGTCGTCCTATTGAGCCAAGTACGCCCCATTACTCTAACCTAGGCCCACGAACCTGTGGGCCCATTATCTGCCAGCTCACTTACTATTCATGCCATGCAGGCATCCACGTGAGCTCGCGTGGCCCCTGCCACGTGTCTGCGCCGCGCCACCTCAGCATCACGGGTCCCGCGTGATTAAATAAACCCTTTTTGCTCTTTTTAAAGGAATTAAAATCCAAAAAAATACCTGAAAAAGCAAAATAAAATTCCATAAAATTCAAAAATTTATAACTTAATTTATGTAACTCCTTTTTGACTCAAGTTTTCTCCATTGGATCACAAATTTCTTCAGCTTTAATATTATGCCACCTAAAATATAAATCCAAACAAGAAAATAAGATGAATTCAAAATAAACTTAAATAATCCTTTAAGAATTTTATTTTACATCATCCCAACATTCTCTTCTTGAAATTAATTCTTTTAATCATCTACTAAAGTCAAAGTAAATCAAGGAAAAAATGATTAATTTCTATTTATTTAACCTTACAAAATATTAAACATCCATAAAGCACATAATAAACCCTAAATCATGCATAAATATGGACTTTAGTAAAATGGCATACTAATGGAGAAAATTCATAAAAACTATGATAACATGCATCATAATTACATAAAATAAGGCATGGAAAATTGGAAATAGATAACTTACAGTGGTTTTCAAGGGCTATCTCTATCAATGTTCTTCTTTTGCCTCATCGAATCTCTCCTTTACCTTTGGCCCCCAAAATATAAAAAATGAAAACATATCAAAGAAAAAACGTTGGGCTGCCTTCCAATAAGCAATAAGTTCTATGTTTTTAGTTAGATGTAGCCAATATTGTGAGAGAATCAAGGGTATGATTCCACTGAATATGTCTCTTGATAAGATTATGAGATGGAGGTTTCTATACTCAGTGTGATTAACTCTTAGCTCATGTATTTCATTGTCCTAATATCTCATCATTTCTATAGGAGTATTAGTGACAAGGGTAAAGGTATGAGACCATATTAGTGTCAAGGCAATTGGAAGCATAAGATACTAAAGGAAGCTTATCCAAGAATGAAAATTTCAATTTCTTTAAAATCCATATTTTTAGATAAACCTCAAGAAATTTTTTATTTTGCCCTATTTTCAAAAGTAGACTGTAAATTCTTGAAAGGAAGTACTCATTATATTTTCAAACTATACATGTTTCTAATCACCTAATCATCTAAATTTTGGTTTAAATTTAGAAATTCCCATTCGAGTACTGGTGTGAAATATTGGTAGCTACTGAAGTTAAATTTGTAATATTAATGCAAAAAATACTCTGAAAGTAGTCACCTAAAATTGGTATGAAATGATTTGAGAATTGCCATTTGTCATAAAATATATTCTAACAATCTAGGCCGTTGCCAATGTGATTTATCTCAATTCTAACTCTCTCACATTGCGTCAGCAAAATACTAAATACTGCATTGTCATAATGTGAATGCACCATATTGAAAAGTAGTTTCATTTTTACATGATCAGTAAATTAAAAATATTTAGATTACACTTCACTGGGTGGAAACAGAAAGATGATTATCCAGAAATTTGGATAGGAGTATTCTTCTCGTTTGATTGTGATGTTCAAAATTGGGTTATGTGAGGGTTGACTTGGTCAATTCTCTATTCTGGAAGCTTCTAGAACGCTATAGAATTTTCTAGAGTTTTCTAGCATCTTCTAGAATCTTCTAGAAACTTGTGGAGCCTTCTAGATTGCACTAGAAGATTATGAATATCTCAAAGCTTGTGGATATTTCTAGATGTTCTAGAAAGCTATAGAGATCTTCTAGAGAGAGAGAGAGGGAGAGTCTCTAGAAGCTTCTTAGGAGCTCTCTAAAAGGAGGAGCTCACCCCCAAGCTTGGAGAAACCTTAAGGAAGCAACCCAAGAGTATCCTAAGGGATTGAAACCCTTATGAAGGAAGGGTCAAGCTACTTGGATAGTTGGAGACAAGAGAGGGGGTAACATAACATCTTTGAAAGAAGCTTTGTGAAGTGGTGACACCAGATATGACTCTTCTTATTGGTTAGTCCCTTTGGTGTACTTGTTCTCTTTCCTGCTTTTGTCCTAGTTATTTTGGACCTCTATTATTAACATTTTTTATCCCATTTAAGATGTTTGCTTTTCTCCTATTTGTTGGTGGGTTTCATCTAATCTCACCCCTTGACTCTTGGTAGATACTTGAGCTTAGTTGGATACATATTTTAGACTCCTTTATTGATAAGGTCCTCTACAGGTTTTGAAATAGGGCTTTGATAGGACCCTCGAGCTGGAGCCTTGAGCTGGTGGACTGTACTGGTTTGCTTTGCTGTCTTATGGCCCACTTAGTCAGTTGTCATGCGTGACGGGTGCAAATAAATGACTTTGGTCCTTCACACGCTGGAGGAAAAAACGACGAGAAAAAATATACAAGCTTCCGAGATCTCATGTGTTCTGTCTCCCTCCTCTCAGGATAAATATTTAATTTCCCAGAACGAGGACTAAAGTGGATATCCTTTTAACTAGATTGCGGTTGCTTTGCTCCGAAAGCCCCTGCTAATCTACTGCTCCATAAGTTTATCCGACATGAGTCAGATAAAGTGTTGTTTTCCTTCCTGGTCAACTACTGAGATGGATTCATTGAAATAGTCTCCCTCTTTTGTTGAAAACTTTCTTTTTATTAATTTTGAAACCTTATCCAAGAGAGAGAGAGAGAGAGAGAGAGCGAGAGAGCGGGTTTATTAAATTCAACAGCTGTCCACGAGCCTTTCGACAGCTCTTCCGTGCACGTTTCTCTTCTGTAGAGAGTTTTTAACAGGGTCAATGTAATTAGCTGAATAATCAGTAGTTCGTCCTTTGGTCAACAATTGTAGGCGCCTTGTTGAGTTGACTACCCTAGCCTTTAAGACTTGAAGAAATATGCATTCGAAGCCTAACTGCCTAGTGAGATCTTCAATGGCGTCGTCTCTTCTCTTGTTATTGGCAACCGTGTCTCTGTTCACGGAAATTAGGGTTTGGGCGAGCCCTCCAGAATCCGTCATCAAGTGCAGATCCAACAATACGAACTGCACTCTCACCAACTCCTATGGCTCCTTTCCTGACCGGAGCACTTGCAGAGTCGCCTCGGTTGTCTACCCTTCAACGGAGAGTGAGCTTTTAATGGCGATCTCAGAGGCAGCAAAGAAGAAGCAAAAAATGAGAGTCGCCACGGTGTACTCCCACAGCATCCCCAAGCTCTCCTGCCCCGGAGGTCCCTCTGGTTCAGGACTGATAATCAGCACCGAGAAGCTGAACAAGGAAGTGGGCTTTGATTTGAGCTTAAATCAGATGACTTTTCAGGCCGGCGTCACTCTGAGAAAGCTTCTTGATATGGCGGCAGCGAGAGGGTTGGCTCTTCCTTACACCCCCTACTGGCAAGGAGTCACCTTGGGAGGGATGATAGGAACGGGCTCCCATGGGAGTTCACTCTCTGGGAAGGGCTCTGCTGTTCATGAAAGAGTTGTGGGGTTAAGGATTGTGGTTCCATTGACGGAGCCTGTCAATGGAGTCTACGCTAGAACGGTCGATCTTGTTGAAGGGGACGAGGATCTTCTGGCAGCCAAGGTGTCTCTTGGCTTGCTCGGTGTTATCTCTCAGGTATACTTTAAGGTTCCGATCTTCGGTTCCAAAACTATAGCAGGCTAGATCTGAGTGCTCCTTTCACTCTCTTACTCACGGTGTTCCTCTATCTCTCTGCGCCTCTCTACCCCTCTCTTTCAATATCTCGTTAACTCTTGGCTTGCTCTGTGTTGTCTCCATCGTGTTTTTTTGGCTTCCGATCCAAGATTTTAAAATTTTTGGCAGGCAAGATCCTCGTAGCTTTGTGCATGCTCTCTCTCTCTCTCTCTCTCTCTCTATCTATCTATCTTTCTGTGCTTCTATAGACCTCTTTGTCTTTTCTATCTACTTATCTGACAGTGTATCTATAAACCTCTTTGTATCTATTCAACCTCTTTGTCTATCTCTCTATCTGTCTCTGTCTATCTCTCTCTATATCTCAATTCTATCCCTCCCTCTATATTTCTCTCTTACGCCTTGTTCTGTCTTCCAGGGTCATTTTGTCCAAATTAGAAAACTAATTTTTTACTCTTTTTTAGATCAAATCCGTCGTACTGTCATTTTTACAACCTCTATCTCAAAACTTGGATTCCCCGAGCAGATAACTCTCCAGCTCGAACCCATGTTCAAGAGATCCATCACCAACCGCCCGCTGAGCGATCTCGGCTTTGAACACAACATCCCCAACTTCGCTCTATCCGCGGAGTTCGGCGATATTATCTGGTATCCCGGCCAAGCTAGAGTCGTCTACAGAGATGACGTCAGACTTCCCATCACGTTCCCCGGAAAAGGGAAGAACGACTTCACCGGATTCCAGCCTCAGGTCTCCGGCATCGTCGCCGGCATACGAGCTACAGGTCCGATCTTCTCTTCTCATTAATAAAGCAAACTTTCTATAATCTGTTATGTTCATGTACCAGAGGATCTATTGGAGGCGACGGGGAACTCTCAGGGAAAGTGCGTGGTGGCGAAACTGCAGGTGACGACTCTTCTGGAGACTGGCAGCGGCTTGAAGAACAATGACGGCAGTATCCTCGATTTCACCGGATACCCAGTGATCGGAAACCAGAGCGACATGCAGACTTCCGGTAAAAACTGCGATCTATGAAGATCGATCGAGTTCCTGATTTCCTGATAAAATGTTTGTTTTCCAGGGTCGTGTCTTAACAGCAAGGACGACGCTTTATTTACTGTGTGCGCGTGGGATCCGAGAATCAGAGGGCTGTTCTACCATCAGACGACGATCAGCATTCCTCTGGTCAACATCACGAGCTTCATCACCGACGTTAAAAAGATCAGAGAATTGAGGCCGAGCTCCCTCTGCGGCGTAGAGCTTTATTACGGATTCCTCATGAGATTCGTCCGCAGTTCTACTGCCTATCTCGGGAAAACCGCCGACTCGGCCGATATCGATATTACTTACTACCGATCGCGAGATCCGACCACGCCTAGGCTCGATGAAGACGTGCTCGAGGAGATCGAACAGATGGCGATATTTAAGTACAAGGGTATGCCTCACTACGGGAAGAACAGGCCAGTGGGGTTTCTCAACTTGAGAGAGAAACTAGGAGAGAAGGGAAATAAGTTCCTAGATGTGATGGCTAAATATGACAGTGAAGGGCTGTTCTCCTCGGATTGGACGGATGCCGTTTTGGGCATCAGGGGGAAAAGTCTTGTGGTTGAAGGAAAAGGGTGCGCACTGGAGGGCTTGTGCATTTGCTCTTCGGATGAACACTGTGCGCCGGCCAAGGGATATTTCTGTAGACAGGGACTTGTTTACACTCAAGCCAAGGTCTGCAGAAAGATCAATGCTTCATCCATGTGATGAATTGGTGTGAGACGTGAATAAATTTGACAAGGGAACTTCCCGTGAACTATCTCCTTCATGTTTGATATGATAATTTAATAAATGTAATGAATGATATGATTATGCTTACAAAATGGCGCAACGGAAGCAAAAACGTGTGACCGTTGAAGCATTGATAAAAGCATACATTTAAGCATAAAAATAATAGAATCCACTCTAATGATAATTCCAATCATGTAAAATTGTGAATGGGGTTCAAATCCACAAGAAATTGGATTGACAAAAATGATAGAAGAAAATTCAATGAAGTTTAGTCAAATCGTAGGACAAAAAAAGGTGAGACAGTAAATGTAAGTTGAAGATATACAAAGAAGAGGAAGAAATATCCAACGCATCAAGTTACATGTAAAACAAATTTGAAAGTAAGAGATATCAAAGAAATAGTCAGCAAAAGTTTAGAAAAATCTCTGTGCTCTAACCATAAATAAACGTTTATTACATGGATAGGACGCTAATAACCCAAAGCCTACCCTTCAATTTACATTGATATGGTACTGGGTGAATAAGAACTCTATAGTTTAGCATGCTCAAGCTGGAGCAATCTAGGATGGGTAACCTTTTGGGAAGTCATATCTTGCCATAGAGGCACCAATACCAACTAAAGTACTAATGGACCTAGGCGCCAGGGAACTAGGAGAACCCAGCAGGAGAAGATGGCAGATACATAAATGATTTCCATAACCGTAAGCATATAGGTGGAGGATGATGCTCTTTCTTCTCAAAAGTACTTAAGCGCTTGTGGAAAACCCAACAATGACAACTGTGGCAGGGCTCGTCTGAGCTGAAGTATGAAGTGACCAAGGGAGAGATGAGAAGTACAAATGACCTCATCTCGACTCACAAAAAAAAAATCCAAAGGCCATGCCAAGATGACCTTATATTGCCAGATCAAAGTCTTAGACTATAATTCTTCAAAGATAGCTATCAGTGCTGAATTGTTAAAATCCCCTCACATTTCTAGGTCAATTGACAAGAATTTAGTATAATTCACATGAAAATATGGAAAGAATGCAATACAATCATCGATTGGATGAAAGTCATCAGTTCGCCTAGAACTTGGGCTTATAGTTACAAGCATAAAAAATGAGAGGCAGGGACCATTTTAAGGGGTTTTGGGCCTTGAGTCGATCTTTCTAGGCTATTTTTAATCTCCTACCATCCAAAACATGATGTTTCAGGGGTGTACTATGTGATAGTGACATGTGTCCCTCAAAAATCTAGAGAAGAGCTTTAGACATGGTCGTATCACATCTTGACTATTAAATTATGCTTCAGTTGAGCAAAAGGGCTAAAATTGTGCCACGTCAAACAAAAGAAAGCCCAATTTAAAGTGCTTTGAATCATCATGACAGTTCTCATAATCCTACTATGCATTTCTATGGTGTGAGACACCGAGAACTGTGCCACGTTGCCCATAAATGGTGCATTGGATGCAATCTAGGTCATTTAATCAGTGTGTAAGAGGGCATGAGCTCTAGATGTGCACCTCATATTTGTCAATTGGATCTATTTAAGGAGATCAATTTGGCTAGAGGCTGTCTACTCATTGGATTGGACATTTGAATAAGTAGAGACTACAGATTTTTGCAACATGGAACCCCTTTTTAATGTCTTTAAAGTCTTTGATCAATTGGTTTGACAACCTGTGTGAAGCTTGCTATACGTCTTGATGTAATGGTCCAAATTTGGTTTAAAAAAAAGATAGTATCACATTGAAAATATTTTAAACCTTACAGCCATATAATGGAAACACTTTTATGTAGTTTGAAAATTCATTCATGAACCATTAAAACTTTAATCATGTTGCCAAGCAGGTGCGTAATTAATTTTGCATTTTCACAACTTTCCCATTGCTCGTGCCATAAATAGCATCATGTCATGCCACTCAAGCACCCTCTTGCCTTGCTAGCTGCAAGCCACATTAGCTATGACAATGACTTCTCCAATTTTTCTCCCTTTTACTCTAAAGATAAATTCCTTAAAAATTTCCAAAAACTTATCAAAATCTCTTAACCTTTGAAAATTCACATCTTCCAAAATATAAATCCTTTTCCCAAAATTTTTCTTATTTTGTGAAAGAATTTAACATTTTTTCTTTCTATATGATTAATTTTAAAAATATAAAGAGAATCAAAAGATTTGTCTATGAGTAACATTGATAGATCCTATGTGACCTCTTTTTGTGCTAGCTTGATTACTACATACGGCATTAGTTGCAACAACAAGGGACCCATTTTTGCCCCTTTTCCTTAAACATAATTTCCTAAAAATCCCCAAAATTTATCAAAATATTTAAAATTTTAAGAAATTCATATCTTCTAAAATATAAATCTTTTTCTCTCAAATCTTCTTCTTTTAAGAAATAATTTAATCTTCTCTATTTTTGTATCATTTAATTTTAAAATAGAAGGAGAATATAAAGATTTATCTATAAACATCATTTATGTATATAATGTGGCCTATAAGCCAAATCACACTTTTATGTCTTATTTATTTTCATTGAAATGAAATTTCTTTTTTTTTATTCTTGTGTGATATGTGGGATCTATGAGCATATGTAATGACGAAGTGAATTTTGAAGAGATCATAGTATAAAGATCTCTAGTATTGAAAAATATGTTCCAAACAATATTATTTAAGGGATATTCAAGAAGGCTATCAAAATATTTAGAAAGAATAACACTATTTAATGTGACTCATAAGATGAGTATGGTGATCTTGTGGCCATTGGTGTGGAGACACCAAAGATAGATAATGGGTGCTCTTTAGAGAAGAAGAGTAATGAATTGATATGTATGAATTATTGAATGGTATTACCTAACTATCAATCATATTGATTCATGTTGTGATTGTATATCCATTCCTTTATATAGACATCTTGTAGATGGATGATTGTGTCTTGATAATATGATGTAGGATAATTTAGAAAAACGATATTTTATATGAGTATGATGATGCAATGAGTGATAAAAGATGGAGAAATGAGTGAAAGGGTAGGTGAATATCTACTGATTTAATTAACAAATAATCCTACAATCCAGTGGAGGATCTATGAAATGATATCAGTGGGATTTATGGTTATAATTCAGTGGAGATATGGAAGGATAAGTAGTGAAGATGATTATAGAAGAATGATGATGAGGTTGTGGGATGTAATGAAGGAGAATAGTGGAGATTAGAGAAGATAAATAGGTATATGAGTGGAGATATTTTGAGATTATCTAATATAGTAATTATAGAGTTTGAGAATAGATAGAAGAAATCAGAACGAAATGGAATAGGAGGGTGAATAATGTTGGACATATGATATTAAATCTGAACTATTATTCACGGTTTTAAGAGATAGAGGATGATACCTTGTGGACGAGAAGTGGATGCCTTGAGAACACTCCACGACCAATTGATATCCTCTGAAGTGCTTCTGATTTTGAGATGAATGAAAGTGGACAGAAAGGAGGGAGAGTAGAAAGGGAGATAGAATCAGAGAAAGGAGAGAAGGTGCGGGAGAATGGAGAAACACAGGAAGAACAGTGAAACACAGGGTAAAATCGAACCGGAACCAACGTAACCAATTTTGATAAAAAACAACATCCCGTTCTTTTGTTACAAATTTTCTTTTATAGAGATAGAAGAAGGGAAGTTAGATTTTGAAGGGAGGTTTCGGAAAGAGAGAGATGGTCGTCGAGTGTTTACGCATCTCCTCGCGGACCGTCTCACGTCCCTTCGGTTTCCAATTTTTAAGAACTGTTGATCAGGGAATCTCCTCCATTTGTGTTGACACGTGGTAAGTGTTGGTGTGGGGACGAGAGGTTTTCTCTCGTGACGGTTTCTCGTCCAGTCACGATTCCGAAATTGTTCAGTATGGTGCGAATGTTGGAGTTGACCCTTTGTCTGTCTAGACTTCCGTTAGCTTTGATTCGGGAAGCTCGTAATTTGGTGAAGCGGAGTCGACGGAAGTGGATTCTGCTTCTTTCTATTCTGCGATCCTCCAAAATATGATGACGGAGATCCGAAAGTTCTTTGGCCGTTTCCCAGAACAATATAAACTCCCAAGTTGAGAATAGTAGTGATGTCGCTCGCGCCGGGGAAAATGGGAATGTAATTTATCGGCGTTGACCCTGACGTGATATCGTTGTGGTGATGGGATACTCGACGACGAATAGTGTTGACGCCAGCTTGTCTTTGAATTGGAGTCAACGCTCACGCACGATCATCTTGAATCTCATCTTGCCTGGGTCTTAACCTTCGTGCTGTCAAGGGTGTTGATTGGAAGGAGCTCAAGAGTCTTCGAGTTTCTTCACGTGGAGTCTTTTCACCTTCACTGCTCTATGTTATTAGAGAAAGGTTGCATGGACTGACTTGTTAGTTGTGCACGTAGGACGGTGGTAATAGTCTTCAAATCAAGCTTTCATAGTCTACTGCAGAGGTGTAGATATCGTCGGAAGTAACCCTCCTTGCTTGGACTTCCTTTAGGCTCTCATAATTTGGTTTCACCCGTCTTTACTATTCTTGGTTTGACCACAGTAGGGGCGGAGGTGAAATAAACTGGATTTCCCGATAATCTGCAGCCGATGTCCAACTGATGATATTAATAAAACCTAATCGCCTTTAGTCCAAGTCTTCTTTGTATTCATGAGCTTGATAATTACAAGGATTGCTTTTGGGAGATAATTCTTCTTCCTCTTCAGTCATGGAGGTGTTGCTCAAGAGAAGATGAGGATGACTTATCCTCATGCTGAGTTACTTTCATAGTGGCTTTGATCTCTGAAGATATTATATTTCATAAGAAATAGATCTCTCCTAGCATTTCTATCTATGGGTGGTTTTCAAAGAAAGTAGGAATTTAGTAACAAAGATGTTCCTATTATTCTTTTGAGATCATTAACTAAATTACATAAGGCACCTAAGATATGGTAGAGAAGTTTTGGAAATTAAGGAACCTATATCAAAGGTAAAAGGGTGGTTGACTTGGCCCATTCAAAGAGTTCTAGGTTTCTAAAGCTAGAAGGTTTATTTTCTTTGACCAAGTCAATCTTTGGATCAGTGTAAAATAAGAAAAGGAGGGAAGTTAATTCCCTTAAGATCTACACTCTCTTTATTTATTTAGAGAGGTCTTCTTCATCCATTTAAGGAATGGATAATTTCTCAAATAGGTAGATAAGGAAGAGGAGGAGGAGGAGGATGATAGGTTCACTTAGAACCCTTGTGTTCATGTTTTTAAAATAACTCTCCATCATAATAACTTAAAAAAACCTCATCTATGAGATCTCAAAAATGTCTTAGATCAAATATGACATAAAGTCCTCTAAAATGATTGTGTGATCGAGATGGGATCATCTGCCTTTTTAATTTTGAGAAAGATTGACTCAGAGAGCGAGATGCGTGAAATCCTCGGCCAAGGTAATGAAAATATGAGAGAAGGTGTTGGCAATGATTTCCTTCACGTGCTATTACTAAATTGAGTAATCAACTAGGTTGAAAATGTTGGGAGCTACGGCTTAACATGATCTCCAAATTTTCAATCAAAACAACGAGTACATTGGAAGATGTTGAATCAAACACTTATCAAAGTTGAAGCACTAAAAATAGATGATCCTATCATCTAGTATAAAATAAAATCCATACTTGCCAAGTCGTTCAAGCGTCTGGCCTGAGAGATGTTCAAGCGCCCGGCCTCAAGTAGTATCCACACGGTCGTTGGACAATTGGATCTCCTCTATAATAATTATCACCATGAGAGGAAGATAAGAGAGGGGAGAGTTTTCTTCTAGGGTTTCATGTGCATCCTTATTGTGATCATTTTCCCCCTATTTATAGACTTTGAGAATATAAAATTTTCACAAAAACCCTTGCATTTATGTCTATATCTACCAAACTTTATTGACCTTATGTTTGAGACCCTCTAGGTCCATATATCTCGCCAATCAACCCAATAACAATAATTGGTCTTCCATTTCAATTAACTATATCAAATAATAGATTAATTGAATAAAGATTGATTTAATCCAATCAATAAGTTAAGTTGACTGCCTAATGAGTGCAAGCTACACCATGTCCTCTAGGAGAAATGGAGTCTATATGAACTCCTTCATGAAACCTTGCCATAATTAATTACCGTGTACGTATAATCTTTCATCTATGTAACACTCATGAATGACCTAGGATATAGTTAGCAATAAAACCATAATTTTTCACTCAATTTAGTACAATGATACGATTTGAAATTCATCGAGAACAACTTTTGTAATATTTTTACTACCTTAGCTAAGGATTTCACTGCATCTCATTCCTTGATTCAATCTCCTCTAATATCAAGGACAAATGGTCCCATCTTGACTAGTCAATCACCTTCGAGGACTTCATATCTTATCCAATCTATGATGTTTTAGAGATTTCGTGGGTTGGGATTCATAAGTCATAGTAAAAACATGATCATCCATCCATAAGGTGTCTTTGGTGTCTCAAGTCAAAGGACCATGTACACAACCATAACATGAATAAACCTAATTGAAAATTTTGTATAATACCATTGAATGATTCATATGGATCAGTTCAATGAACTCTTTTTTTCCAAAAGAATACCCACTATCTATTATTGATGTCTCTACACTGATGGCCACTTGATCAGCCATAATCATCAAATAAGTCGTGTTAGATAGTGTTAATCTTTTTGGATAATTTGATGTCCTTATTGAATATCCTACAAATAGGAATATTTAGAATATATGTTTAAAGACCAGTGATCATTGTATTATATTCTAATCATAATTCACTTAATCATTGCATATGCTTATAGACTTGATTAAAAGTATCACACAAGAATGACAATGAACAAAGGTTCATTTCAATGAATATAAACAAAAGATGAAAGTGTGATTGGCTTGCAAGGTACATTATGTCCATTAGAAAATTGATCATACTCGAAGTCATTCATGACTATTGCGTAGATAAAGATTGTAAAAAAATGGTAACTGATGACCACAAGGTTCTTATATACTTCATAACCACTAGAACAAGTTGTGTAGCTTGGAACCCACTGGACTAGCAACTCGACCTATCCATTGAGTTAAATCCATCCTAATTAATTAATCTATATGCTAACATTAATAATTAATAAGTTTGACCGATAAATGTTATTGTGTTTGTAAATATATTCATTAGTGATATATATGTGTCTAGAGTATCATATATAAGGTTGATGTACGTTAGTAGATAAAAAATAAAATTATAAATATTTTTGTGAAAATTTCACATACTTGATGCCAATAAATAAGTAGATGAGTGAGAGAAAACGTGATTATGAGGTTGTTAAGAAAATTTGTCTAAGAATCAAAATTAAAACCAAATTCACTTAAAATATGGATCAATCAAGTTTAGTATAGTATAGGGGTGAGTAAGGGTCAAATCCACAAAGAATCAGGGTATGTTCTTGAGATGCTTTAGAATTTGATGAAATTGGATAATAAATTGGGATTAGACATTAAGAAAAAATATAAATTTGTAAAGAAGACTCAAAGATATATATCTTTAGAATAAAAACTTGCTTGAATCGGATCTATATCAATGAAGAAGTTAAAAAGCAATGAAAGAAAGATTTTGAAAAGAAGCACGACTATTGGAGTTTTTCCTTGATAAGATCAATGGTCAAGATGGAATTTGGAGTGAAGAATCATTATGGTTAAGTTGCAATCATTAGACCTCCATCGTAGAGTTAGAATTGTGTCACGTATCCACATAAAGAGGAAGCGTCGTCTAATTTGGGCCTTAGGATTTTGATGTAATGCCTCAAGTCGTGTCACGTTTCCATCAGAGTCTATTTGGTGAATTAAATTATGGATGTTTTAACTCCATAGGTCAACAGCCATGATTTGATGACAGTTTAGTGTAGATGTCGCCCAATGATAGATTGTCATGTAACCCATCTTTAAGTGAAATCTAATTGCTTACATTAAATCTCCTTGTTCGTGTTGATCGAATGTTCCCAATGCTACCATGTCAGCTACAACATAAATACTTCAGTCCCACATCAAAAATATTAAGGGCATTTAAATAAGGTGTTGATTCATTTAAATAAAATTGGCCCATTAAGGGCACTTAACACTAATAATACTCACTTGATACAACACTATGTGGCACCCTTAAGCATCACCACTTGTAATGTCATGCAATCGTGCATGCTACAACAGCTACCACGTCAGCGCGCACTAAAAATATATCTTTTAAAACTATTTTAATTAAAATAAATTAAATATTTTTAATCAATTTATAAAAATTCTGAAAAATTCCCAAAAAAGAAAAAATTCTTATATTTCAAAATGCAACTCCTTTTAAATCCAAAATTTGTTTTGATGATAAATTAAATTATTTATCATTTTGTAATTTTGTTTAACAATAACAAGAGAATAAATACTTAACTCAAAAAATACATTAAGTTCACTTTAAAAAGTTATCATATATATATTTAGAGTGTATAAAACTGTTTTTCTCTTATAAAAGCACATATAAAACTCAAATAAAATCTCAACTAAAATTAGGTTAATCTATTCAAAATTCAAAATCATGTTTTATACATGATTAGTCATTGCCATGATGAATTTTGAGATTTTGATATAAATTATATGGAATGATGAAAACGCACTCAAAGTATGATAACATGCAT
This sequence comes from Lemna minuta, assembly GCA_024174645.1. Taxonomy (NCBI): domain Eukaryota; kingdom Viridiplantae; phylum Streptophyta; class Magnoliopsida; order Alismatales; family Araceae; genus Lemna; species Lemna minuta. Next base: position 16,544,404 of record CM044107.1, on the reverse strand, counting down.
CAAGAAAATAAGAGTGGTGCCCTAAAATGCACTAATAATGATGCAAGTATAAGTAAATATTCTATCTTATTATATCACCCCTATGGTGCTTGTACAAACTTTTTAGGCAACTTTATCCTTTCTTCTCGCTCTATTTTATTGATAAAGAGTGTAGAAAAGCAAATGTAATCATCCAACAATCATTTGAATACCACTAGAGGCTAGGCACTTGATCAACTCTTTCAATAAACCCTGTAAGTATGGATTTTAATCTATGCTAGAGGATAGGATCATTCATTTCTGGTACATCAAATTTTGGAATGTTTGATTCAATGTCTTTTTTTGCGTTTCAATGTTACGATCAAAATATTTAGAATGTATTGAGCATCAGTTCCTATCACTCATAAGTTTGGTATAGAAGGTAAAATAAAGACAACTTTGAAAATTGTTATAGATTAAATCTTCTCAATATTCTAGTTCTTCTCCATAATCCTCTCTTCTCAAGAATTTGATTTCCAAGTATTGAGAAAATAGGGTTAATACACAAGGCATTTGATCTTGATAAATGTCAAACTCATTAACTGCACAAAATTAGCCCTAAGTGGTGTATTATGAGAACTTCAACTAGAAGGCATGGGATTTAGGAAACACAATAACAATATTATAGCATGTTGCATGATGACATTAGTTATGCATGAATTTTTTTGGTGATCATATATTTCTAGGCACAAAGTGCATGTTATCACCCTCATTTGATGACCATACTCAATAAGGCATCTCCATGGTACTTAACATCTCCTTGCATCTCCCACAGCTTAACACATGGAACTCGCATTGTTAGTTACTCCCTTTGGGCGCACTTTTGTATGTAAAGTCTTCAATCCTCAGGGCCATTACATGCCTACTTATAAGAATATTTGTTAGTGTAACCTTTGAAAAATTAACTTGTCAACTCACAAAGATTCAATATTTAGACTCATCTTACATAATTGATATGCATAAAATCATAGTCATTGAAAGTGCAAGTTCATGTATCAAAAAGTATACTCTACCTTTCAAATTTAATCTTAGAATTTTGAATGGTGACGAGCCAAGGTTGAATCCACAAGGAGGACGATTAAAAGATTGAAATAAAAAAATAATTTCAGTATTTTTAGATTATGAAGGCAGAAATGATTGATGAAAAGAGTGAATACGAAGAATATTGAATTTCTCTAAGAAAAAAATCTGATGGTCCACTAGAAATCAAGTCAATAAAAAGAATAATGGGAGACAATGGACCTTTGACGACTTTCTTTTTCGTTGTTCTTGATTTTTAGGAAGAAGAAATTGATAAAAATTTGATAAAAAAAAGAGTTGAATGAGAGAAATATCTATGTCTACATTTTCAACAAGCTTAAATATTTCACGTAAATAAAAAAATTTAACTACATTATTTACTTATATTTAGTTAACAAAATTTATCGTCTATTTGCTCAATGTCATCACTCAAAGATCATAGATTAATATTTGGTCCCATGTATTACTATTTATAGTACTATATTGAGTTTTCTTGGTAATATAATTTTTTCCATCATCACACTCCGTGATAAAGGTTCCATCTCATTTATTTTTCTGTCTCCACCTTATTCATTGATAAATCTCAATGCCACAACCACTAGCTTGTATGAGAAAAATTTGAATGGTTTTGCCTCCACATTATTTAGACTTCTCCCACCTCTATTAGGAATTTATCAATGGCTATCATAGGGATAAGATGAACCTTGAATCCAATGTTTGCAAACAAGAGAACAAAAACATAAAATTTATCATGAACCATTCAGCATTTGTGTTCATTGTTCATGAACTAGAAAATCAATAAAATCAGTGATGGATACCCCCAAAAAAGCCTAAAAGCAAATAACTAGCCAACTAGATGATCACCTCAACAACTCTCTCCCCTCTCTCTTTTACTAACACATTTTTTATACGTGAAAAATGTCTATAGATGTGAAGAAGAGTCTTGGAGTCCAAGAAGGGGCAAGATAAACCAAAATGACTTACATATTGTGCATCAGGAGATACAAGGTAGGAATAGGACAGTTGAATATGGATAAAAAGTTGATGGAGTTTAATTTGTTTAGAGTTGAAAATATATTTATGTCAAGAGGGAGGGAATATAGGACTGATGCAAAATAGGAATTGATTTTCACCTCGTATGACTGCTGTTGCAGAGAAAATCTAAGATGCGGATGAAGTAGATCTGATGACTCTATGAGCACTATGAGGGTGTATTCAATAAATAGAGTAGGATAGCAATGTAAATTTTAAGTTCTAAGGATTTTTAATCCTTAAAGAGCAATATATGTTGATCTTTATCCATCAATATTATTCTATTAATTGTATTTATTCCTATTTTGTATTCAAAGTCTAACTAAGAGCAGTAGTAATGTTTTTTTACAAGCATCAACTCATGTAATACTCTAGAAGGATTTAAAACCCTCAAAATTAAAAAGTGCGTTGCTATCTTATTCTATTTATAGAATTAATCTATAACAAGCACCATTCCTTTGATGAGAGAGTCTAGACCACCTCCATCCACCATTTTTTTTGGGAAAAAAAACCAATTGAGGAAACTCAATCGAGTGAAAATCAACTACATAAATTTTGCACTGCAGGGAGAAGTATATCACCTAAATGACATAGCTAAGAGAAAAAACCATCAAATTTCATGGCTGTTATCTGTGAAGAGATTCTGCAGTGGCTTATATTTGATGGCGATTGACTCCATTTCCTTCTTTGACAGTTCTCTCCAAAAAGATGACCTCAGAATTTCAGATCATCAACATGCTCATAAGATTTGTCACACTTGATGAAGCAAATGATTAACATGAACAAAAAATTTCATCTGTTTATTTGATATCAAACATGTTCTTTTGGTCACCATGAACACGTTCACACAATGCTATTTTATTATCATGTTTCTCATGATATCATGTGGGTTTCTACCATTGTCATACATGAATTTTTTTGTTTTATTGGGGTCATTTTATATAGAAATAACACCCATTGGAATATAATAAAATAAATATTTTTTAATAACTTAAACATGAATAATAAATGATTATCTAAATCTCTAAAATTCACATTCTTTTATGAAAATCATGTAGGGTGACTTTATGTCTAAGAGGGAGGCAATCTAGCTTTGTCTAATCTTTACATTTTCTAGACTTGTTCTTAAAATGACAGATGTAATCAATAAAATTGGCCTTCCAGTGCACTAAAAAATCATGAACCTAATGTCCTCTAATTCACAAAGGATTCATTCCATGATTCTTCAAATCTTTAGATGGACAAATAATATAATTTGCATCCTACAAAACCACTTGGTTGGAGAACTCAATAGAACCCAAAATTTATGGCTTGGAGAATTTCATAATTGCTCCATTATCCCACCAATATATAACCTTCGATGATATTATATAGATCATTGTGTTGCATATTGGATAGCCGTAAATAAAGTTCTCCACTTTAGGTTATATGATAATACTTTGTGGTCTAGCATCAAGTAGAAAATTTCAGCTTTTACATTTTTGCTCATGACATATGGATAAGGATTTTCATTTTAGACTTGAGAAACAAGGAATCTATGTTAAGACCTGTAAGGATATTTTTTTGATGATGAAGTTGTCATTGAATTCCCCTACAACCAAAGAGCTTGAGTGCATGTGGGCACATGGAGATCAATTTTCTATTTTTCAAAGAGACTACACAAAATCAATTGGTGGCTACTACGCATATCAGGGCAGACCAAATGCTGCAATCAAGACACCCATGGTCCTTTCACCTGTTACATACAGATTCTGGGTTTAGTTTGATCTTTTGAGGTGTGCTTTAAGTTCACTAGGCACCAATGAATTGTGTGATTTCTCACTTTTTATGATCTTTATTTTAATTTAATTTTGAACTAATAAATACAATGGAATTCTAGTTTTGTTTATGATACGAAGAGTTCATTCATAAAATTTAAGTCTCCATTTAATATTATGACTTTAATATCAATCATGAATGCCTCAGTTCATGGAAGGCACATGCATCCTAATACCATATCACTTGGGAGATAAAGAGCATTAGATAAGTCAAGATGGGGATTATCATAGTTAAAACTCTATAACCTTTCACTTAATCCACATGTTGTACAGAGAAGCTCTCAACTGTTTAACCTTGGATTGATAAGGCAATGATGAATGCCCAAGGGACGGTTTTCAGCACAAATTTTTTCAGCATCCACATATGTCCGTGAACTTCCATTCCCTTGGAGAAAGGAATTGTTCATGTGGAGCAAGATGGTGAATGAGTGGTTCTTGGCATGTAAATTCCGTGTAAGCTCTTAAACTCTTCATGTCTAATGTTGACTAAAGTATCCAAAAACTAGATGCAAGTAAAAGGTTACTAGCAGATGGTTTATTTGATCTTGAATTGACCCAAAGTAGATCTAAGTATATAGCTCGTTCTCAAGCGCCAACTGCTGACCCCGCTTCACACTATCAAAACTAATAAATAGAGCTCGCATGAGCAACTGTCTTTAGCCTTCGAAGATTTGACCCAAGTGTGATTTGAGAGTGTAGGTTTTTATGTGATTCCGTCTGGTTTTTCAGTAAATGTGTATCACTTCTTATGATCATCATCCTTGATCCCACAATAAAACTATCTTTGGTATATGATTTAAGATCCATGCCTCCCATGTAAATGAATAGAATCTACGTTTTCTTGTATGGAGATTTTCTTGCAACCGACACGTTTTTCTGCATAAAACTACGGCTGATTTCCTCTTCAACATTGATTTCTTGATAGATTTTCAGTGATAAATTTCTTTGTTGATGAGATTCCACTCTTCCGATCATTATTATGATATTCTTCTTCAATCATCTAAAGGTAGTGCCCATTAAATACATTTACTTAAATACATTATTGACATATCTTGGAGAAATATCTAGATTAAGCTCACAATTATTGGGCACATCTCTTCTCTCTATAATTACATAACTTTGTAGACTATTTTGGCAGGAAAAAAAAGTTTTTGCAGCACATCTCACTAGACCCTTAGAGGATTTGATGGAATTAATTCTATCTTGTCAGCCTAAAGTTTTGATTTTTGTTTTAGCACCTCAAAAGAGTACATCACCCACTCAAGAACTGCCAAAAGAGACAAGCCACGATTTTCTGGTTGGTGTGCCGCCAATGCTGTGGCTATATCTTTGATGCTTCTTAGGATTGAATCTTCTAAGACTGTAAAGAAAAATGTGGAAAACTCATTGGTGGATATCTGACCATCAAAAGAAGTTATCTCTGGTCTTTGAAATATACAAACAACTCATCCATTTAATGATGATGGATCAAACAGTTACCATTACTATGTCATACTTTGGTCACTAATCAATGATTTTGATGGATATCAAGCACCTAGAACATGATATTATGTCATATGATTTTGTATCTTTAGTCTGTCTCCAACCTCAGTGTCAATATTTTGTCGACAATTCCTATGAACTGATGAATTGAGTTTTCTACTAGATGCATTATTTCAAGATATATGATAATACACAAGATTTCTACACTTGGACACTTGAATCCATCAGCTATGTAATCCAGTTTTGTTCTTGGGTAAGACCCATGATGCAATTGTAGTGGGGGTAGAGGTCGATGTGGTTGTCATAACTCAAAAAGACAATCCCTCCCGCACTAACATAGTGGTATCACAAATGAGAAGTTTGAACATTTCAATGCGAAGAGAAATATTGGAATGGACACAAATGCCCACTATTCCACAATTTGAATTCAATCCCACAACCTTTAACTTCTTTTATTCCTATGTCATGTAGGGGGAGTGTCGTATTTCTTACTTTTTGGAGAAAATTTCTTGAGAATTATCGGCCAATAACTACTCGACAACTAATCATGCACTATTGTTCTATTTCCCAAAAACCAAAACACAGTAATAGTTGACTCAAGTGTGCCATAAAACTTAAATGGATACAATATTTTAACTATCTATTTGTCTTCATTATTGATTAGAAAAAATTTCCTTGTCACTGGAAAAGGTAATATTCAAATCACTTATCATGTTTCCCTAGAAGCTAATTTTAGTTTTCTTTTTAAGCTAATTTTACTATTGCTCTCTGAGTAATCATTTTCTGAATTAGTTTTTTCTATTATATCCATTTGGAATTTAATTTGAGAAAAGATGATTTAAATAGTGGGTGAAGACTTTACGGATATGAGTTTGTTAGATGGACTGTCTTATATACTTTGTTGATTGATTATCCAAGTCAACTCTTCTTTTTGGAATTATTTACTTGGACATATAGGACTCCATAACTTTAACAAGTTCTTCTATTGGATTTCTAGGAATCATTTTTGGGGAAACCTTATCAAACTACTAAGCATCACTACGATATGTAATGTCTTATTGGTGGGGTGTGATAGGCTCAAAGTCGTCGTGTTTTTAAGCCCATCAAACTTAAAATTTATAAACTAGGAAACTATAAAACTAATAGAATAATCGTGATGTATAGGTTTCCTAGGTCGATCGACAGTTATTTTAAGGCGAGAGAATGTCAATGTAGGTGGTAGAAAAGAGATTGGCTCAGAATTAAGTCATATCAATAAAAAAAAGACAATTAGAAGATATGCAAAAATAGAGGAATATTGAAGTTAGAATAAGACTCAGGAAAGATGATGTGTGATAAGATGTATAAAAATAAAAATAGGAAAAGAGAAAGTAGAGTAAAGATGGGGAAGGCAGAGAGAAATGGAGTGAACAAAGAACTAGAGAAAGGGCCTTTTTAGGGAGAATAAGCAGAGAGAAATAGTGAGGAAATAGAAGAATAGAAAGGGGGAGAAGCAAGAAAGAGAGAATATTGACCGAGGGGAGGAAGGTTTGACTGTTGACCGAGGCGGGTAGAGAATAGAGAGAGGGACTGAGTGAAGTAGAGAAGAGGGAGAAAAGTCCAGATAGAAAGGAGAAAAGATGACGCGGGTGAGAGTTGTCGACGGAGGGAAATAGAGGGTTGACCGTTAAAAAGAGTTAGGCGGGAGAAGACGACAGTGAGAGAGAGGGAAAATGAATGCACGGAAGAAAGAAAGGATGCGAGAGAAAATAAGAGAGGGTAGCGTGCGGTTACGGTAAAGAAAGTAGAGAGAGAATCGAAGTTAGAGAGAGGAAATGCGGAAGCGCAGAAAAGATTCGCACAGAAAGAAACGGAGGAAGAAGCACGAAAAGGTGAAAAGGAGAGGGAAGACGCGAGGGAGTGAGAGAGATCGTGTGAGAGAGAGGAAGAGCGGAATTAGAGGGAGAAATATGACGAGAGAGAAGGATCGGAAATGATAGAAAAAAAAGAGAAATGAGGGAGAGAGCCAACAGAATACAGAGAAAGAGAGTGAGGAGAAAGAGAAGCGAGGACAATGGGGGCAAATACACTGGATATACGGGAAAAGGACGAAAATGAGAGAGGTTTAGAGAGGAGCTAACATTTTGGTGTGAACGATGGAACAAATTCCAGGGAGAGCGGAGAGAGAAAATGAGGAAGAGGGGAAACAGAAATTTTGGAGAGATGGAGAGAGAGTTGGAGGGGAATTGTGGACGACGGGAGTTGAAGAGGCGATGAGGAAGAGGGGGACGACGTGGGGGAGTGAGAGATCGTATGAGAGAAAAGGGAAGAAAAAAAAGATACATGTATGGAAGAGAATAATACGGAGGACGTGGAGAGGAGAGGGCAGTGAGAGAGAGGAAAAATAAATGATTACTAGGGAGAAATTTTGCGGCAGATCAGACGGAAATGAGAGGATGACAAGACGAATGGGGAGAACGGGCGAACGGGGAAGAAGAGAAAATCGCAGAAGAGATAGAGGGGAGAGTCTGGAAATGACGGAAGAGAGCTTCCGAAAACAGAAATGAAAGGAGGAGGAAGAATGAGAAGAAGAAGAATATTAGAAGTGAGATTTTAAAAGAGAGAGAATGCCGGGAACTCGTAAGATGAGGCTAGAAGAAATGGAGACGAGGAAGGAGAGATGGGGAAGATTCAGTTAGAGATTGGAAGAAGAAAAAAACATGGAAGCAAGAGAGAATGAGATGGAGGAAAATAGAGATTACGCAAGCTAAGCTATTCGACTGGATCGAGAGAGATAAGATGAAAGAGAGAAAACGGTGGATTAAGAGAGAAATGAAATGAATCAACAGGGTAAAAGAAAAAGAGAAGGGAAACGAGGATCGGGGAGGAGGAAACTTTAGAAGATACAAGGGAAAGAGAATGAGAAAGATATCGAGCGGGAGAGGACGAAGAGATCAACGAGGAGAGATTAAAGAAAACAGCAATAACAAGTATATAGATTTTTGTAAACAAATGTTTCGAACTCTGAATCTTAAAACTACATTCCGAGGAGGGGGAGGCTGAAGAAGTTCTAAACCTAGGAGAGAGAAAGAACAACAGCAAAAGAAAATCGAGCAGAAGCTACGGGAAGAAGCTAAAGAGAAGGAAGAAGGAGCCCTCTTGAAACATCTTTTTCCCTTTTTATGCTCCCGAGTCTTCACTTCGGGTGGGCTCATATTTCCTTTGACTGGGCTTGCAATTGCTTGCCTTGGACAGCCCATTAAGCACTTCCATTTGTGAGGATCTTTTTACTCATTCCTCTTGTATAGTTCCTGAAAATCAGAAAAGCAAAAGCATGTAGAATAAACTCTTTTTGATGCACTAGTAGTGTAAAATATCAAGTGATAAAGTGGTAGAGGAGATGGTGTATTCAGAGTTTAATGAAGTTAATTAAGAGCAATAAATGGGTGGTTATAAGTACATTTCATGTTCTTATCAGGGTGCAAGCACAAACCCCACCAATAGAGACCATGACATTGATATATCTTGAGATCAACATTTCTAGGCCAAAGATCAAGACTGGAATGTCGTATATTATTAGGGTCTATTTTTGTAGTTTATTTTTAATTTCCTTTTATTTTATTTTTATTTTTATTTTTAATTTATATTTCTTCCAAAGCCTATAAATAGGCCACCCATATAATCGAATTAATAAGCATATTTCAATTTCATAATTTTTTCTTCTTCCTCAAAAGTGTGCCTTGGGGTTCCGTCACAATCGCCACCAACCATAATTTTTGCCATCACATTAGATCTTGCCTTCTTCTCTACCATGCCTCCCATCACTTATTCTCCTCAAACATGAGGCACACCCATTACACACAAGTGTAATCTATGAAAATATAGTAAATATGGTCAAATAAACAAGCTGAAAGGGAGGTCCCCAACTAACATAGTGCATAAGGTCAACAGAGTGAAACAAGGTGTTACCTTCTAGGGAGATCCGTTTGATATCCAAAAATTTCTTAGTAGTTGTCAGAAATGTAGGTAGTGTTGGGGTGAACCAAAAATATTTGGGTAGAGCTGGATATAAGTGTTGGCTAGGCAAGCATCCTGTAGTAAGAGGAGTAGTTAAGAACCCTGTAGGCCATCCCTATGGGGGTGATGAAGGTAAAGCACCAATTGGTAGTATTCCACAATCTCATCTCTTGAAAATCCATTAGACTCTCTCTTTCTCTCTATCTATCTATCTCTTTCTCTCTCTCTTCAAAATCTTCTTCTTTAGTATTATATTTCTCTTTTAGCGAAACCAGGTCCACTTCCACTTTAATTCAGCCCACTCTAATTAGAGTTGAGGAGGTGGACCTTGGACTTATTGGTGACAAAATAGTCCATGTCTGTCCATAATTTCTTAAGAGAGCTTAAATTTCGGTTATTTACTCACCTTTTCATCCCCTAATTACAAAAATTACTGCACTCATTCAAAATTCATTCATCCAAGTTTTATACAAAAGAATCTGAGCTTCCCACCAAAGGTACTCCAAGATAAGCTAGGGGAAAGCAACATTTTCACTTTGATTTGACTTCTTCCTCCCTCCCTCTCCATGAACTACATATTCATTCGAGAATCTTGTTTTTCTTTTAATTCATTATTTTTCCTTTTTAAATCACTCTTCTTCTTTCTTCCCTTCTCTAAACCTTGTCTAAATAGAATTTTGGGAAACTCAGAAATGACCATCGCGAGTAACTGATGAACACAATTACGAGGTATTTTAATCGTTGTTTTGACTCAATTTCATGCAAAAAAATATTTATAATTCCTCAATTTATATAATGGTAAAGTACAGGGTAAATTCTCAAGGGCCCTAGGTAATAAGATTAGTGCTTTTAGGGAGTAGAGATAGTCTTATGGGAGAAAATAACGATAGAAGGAATTTTTGGAGAAATATGAAAGGACAAAGAAATAGAATATGGTATCAACAAAACTAGAATTAGATATATATTTATATTCTATGAGAAATAATTTTTAAAATATAGAGAATAGAATGATGGAATGGAGAGATGATGGAAGCATGGTGAAAACTAGAGAAATCAGGTAATCATGAAATCGGTAATAAAGACAGATTGTTTAAATAAAAGAGAAAAATAGAAAATTTTCAAAAGAGAAATAGGGCTTACACTATCCATGTAGGGGATTAGAAGCGAAAACCATATCTAAATCCTCACACGAACTCTGTTTTTTCTGCTAGTCCTAGGTCGGGTGCTGTTGGACTCGTTACGATCTAGATCCTCCACTTGATCTTGCCTCTGACGAGACGAAACCGCGAGGTCGTGGATTTCACACGGTCTCGTGTCAAAAATAATTCCAAACTTACCAATTTGATGAAAATACTTCAAATTGAGGGGTATAATGGTAAATAAGGGTCGAATCCACAGGGAAATAAGAAAATTTATGATGTTTTCATCGAAATTCATCAAATCAGAAGATAAATCGATGGTAGAAATTGGGGAAATTGATATATTATGAAAGATAACTTCAAATCGCTTCCACGGAATCAATAATCATCGAAATTGATCTTGATTTTGCAGAGAAATTGAAGTTCGAAGTAGAGAGAAATTTCTGAACGTTTAAATCACGAAATTAACGAAAATTGAACTAAATTGAACTTGAAATCCTAATCTAAATCGAAATTAAATATGATTAGATGATAGATTAGCAAAAACCCAAATAGTGATCAAATTAACACGATTAAACCTCTTAATCATCGAAAACGTGAAGAACGCGATCGTGGAGTTCAAGCTTTCATTTCTCCTTCGTCTTTCAACCAAATCTCGATTTCAAACTCTTCGTTGGTGAGGAAATGAGAGTAGAAGAGAATGGAATCGAGAGGTTCAAGAAGGAAGGTGTCTAAACAGATCAATTTGCTTGATTTCTAACTCGAATGCATAGAAAATCAGAAGAACATCTCTATTTATACAGATTGTGGGCGTAACCGTCCGATCAAAACAATCAACGGCTCTTCTGAAACGGTCCATCGCGAGCCGTTTTTGTTAAGTCGTGGCCGTTCGATCCCGATTGGACGCGTGAGATGATGCCACATCACCGCGTGTTTTAAAACGCGTAAAACGCTCGCCGTTGGATCTTGCTCTGATGGCTCCAATGCGTTTTTATGCGTTTTAATCTTGACCGTTATAACTCGTGAGATCAACGGTCGAGATTAGACGCGATCCGTGTACTCCGATGCCCCACGTGTCCACCGATTTTAAGTGACGATCGACGGGCGTTATTTAATCGCGCGATCCAACGTCTCATAGGCTGCCACGTCCCCCCCGCGCTTAATTTAATATGAAAAATTGATATTTAATTAGAAAAATTGATTTTTAATTCCTGAAAATCCTTAGAAATTCAAAAATAAATTCAAAAAAATCCGAAAAATTCCCTAAAAATTAGAAAATTCATAGCTTTCAAAATATAACTCCAAATTAATCCAAATTTCTTTCATTTGATCTTAAATATAATTATCTATCATTCTAAAGAGTCAAAATTAATAAATAATTAGAGTTTTAATTTCTATTTCAAAAATACATTTGTTCTTTAAGGTTTTTAACTTAAGAAAATGTAAATAAAATTTTATAAAATGATTTCTCTCATTATTTTAACTTTAAAACCTCTATAATCTCAAGTAAAGATGGTTTATTAAATTATTTATCTTTAGATCATCATATTTACCCATAATTTAAAGTATATTTGAGATTATAATGAATTTTTTATGTAATGATAGAAAAATACACATAAATATGATAACATGCATGGAAATGAAATCATTTATGCTTTAATATGCATCAATAATCATGTTTTATCATATTAATTTAGCATGTTATCATACCCCCCCAACTTATATTATTGCTAGTCTCTTAGCAATTTACTATATAATCTCCCTAGAAGGTCTTTTCATCTTTTGATTCTACTAGTAGAAAGGTGAAGTGTATAAATGTATGATCACGTTTTCCTCATAGTGTAGGCCATCATGATCTAGATTTCCTCTCTAGGTTGACTTCTTTAGTGCATGTTTAGGGTAGTGCTCATCGGCTAATGCTCAAGTCTAATTCTTGATGGTAATCAAGGTGAGTATATCTAAGGTATGATGCTATGGCGATGAAAATATACTCACTCTCTCATGAGTGGATGTAATTCCTTACCCTCTCCGTAAATACATCACTCATTCCCTCAAAATAGAGGCTACTTAGTACTTAGAATTCCCCTAAACTCGCTTTCCTCCTTAAAAGGGTGTAATTCAAAAGGATTCCTATCTTTGGATGCATCGTGTGAGGAGGCTGAAGGAAATAAAAGATACTATTTCTGAAGGTATGACTTGGCTAAAAGCAAATATGCTGATAGAACAAAGTGGATTTATAAAAACAAAGAAGGTACCACTTATGATAATTATACTCCCAAGTGAGGTGGATGGTGATGGATAGGGTAGATGGTGGAGATGATAGTGGAGGTAGAGATAAAGGTAGAAGATATTCCCACTTATTTTTCCTTCTTGTAACTTCTTATTTCTCTCTTTCTTTTGACATTTCTCCTCTTTCTTTTTTTCTTTTTTTTTTCTAAGTATTTCAGAAGACTAGACTGATGATGTGGAGGAGTTTTAGGATTTCTGAAGAGAGTGTGTAGCAAATGAAGGGTAGTGAAGGTATAAGTACATGTGGGAGGAAAATAGAAGGTGAGATGGATATGTGAGTTCACTTAGGAGTGTTCATCATCAAAAGTGAAGTTTAAAACAAAGTGGTGTAACTACTTGACTTCTTTGGAACAGATAAACTAAATGCCTATAAGGACAGATAGGTGCTACAAGAATTATGGATCATTGCACTCTTTAAAAGGGAAAGTCTAGAATCGAGAAATTCCTTATACTAAGAAGTTTTGGCTAATGATAGGTAGGGGATGAAATTTTATTTTCTCTCAAATACTCTCCTTTTCAACCTCTGATTACTCTTTTTCCTTGGTGCCTGTTAGGTACCCAACCCCAAAGAAGTCAGCCACTAAGGCTAATCCATTGGTCTCTCTAGATCATTTGGCTTTATTACTAAAAATGTAATCATATGGGCTATGAGGCCCTCACTTCTATATCTCTAGTAGGTCAGATCTCTAGATGAAAAGACTTCTAAGGTGGGGTATATTAGATAAAAATTTTGAAAAATAGGAGTTTTTACAAGGTAGAATTTTAAAAAAATTCTTTAAAATGGTAGAGCTTTTTCTAAATCCTCACCCGCCAACTAGAATCTTTCATTGCCCTCAATGAAAACTACATGCTCATGTGAAAAACTCATCGAATCATGGCATGAAAACAATATAAAATGTGGTGAGAGAGGTTTAGAAAGGCTCATTATTTCGTGATGCTCGTGGGATTTCTGGTGCAGGTGCGCCCTTTCCTAATATAGTTCTCCGATATCTAAAAAAAACTAAAAAACACATAAAACTAAAAAGGTAAGATAATATTGGGGTGCCTCCCCAAAGCACAAAGTTTAACGTCTTCAGCCAGACTAAACAAAAATTAAACCTATGACTAATGATGGGTCGAGGGTGATACCGTCACGTCCTCGAGTGCTCGGGAAGATGCAGATTTACCTTATCTGCCAGTGCGAGTGGCTCAGAGATCAGGTACAACTTGATACGATGGTCATTTACCTTAAATTGTTGACGGGTTATGGCGTCGGAGATGAGTATTGATCCGTCGTCGAAGAACTCCAGAACCACGTATGGACCATCCCATCTGAAGCGCAGCTTTCCAAGAAAGAGCTTAAAGCGTGAATTGTAGAGCCAGACCTTGTCATTGACCTGGAATGATCGTCGTCGGATGTGTCGGTCGTGGAAGGCCTCGGTCTTCTCCTTGTAGATCGCCGCATTCTTATACGCGTCGTGCCTCAGCTCTTGTAACTCCTGAAGCTAGAGAAGTCATTCTTTACCTGCTTCGTCCAGCGATAGGTTGAGCTTTTTGATAGCCCAGTAGGCTTGATGCTCTAGCTCGACATGAAGATGGCAAGCTTTCCTGAAGATAAGCCAGAAGGGGGACATCTTGATGGATGTCTTGTATGCCGTCCGGTATGCCCATAGTGCATTGGGAAGCTTTTGTGCCCAATTTCTCCCATCTTGACGAATTATCTTCTTAAGGATGGTCTTGACTTCTCGATTACTCACCTCTACTTGCACATTCCCCAGGGGGTGGTATGGCGTGGTGATGCGGTGGTGTACTCCATATTTCTTCAACAACGCCCAGAAGTGAGAATTGTTGAAGTGTGAGCCGTTGTCGCTGATGATGGCCCTCGGACAACCGTATTGGGTGAAGATGCATCGCGTGACGAATCTCAGAACCTCCCGATGATCGTTTGTCATAGTGGGGATTGCCTCGACCCACTTGGACACATAGTCCACCGCCACCAGTATGCACTCTTTCCCATCAAAAGGTGGAAAAGGTCCCATGAAGTCTATCCCCCAGAATTCGAAGATCTCCACTTCAAGGATTGGCCACATCGGGATCTCATCTCGTTTGGAGATGTTTGTCGCCGCTTGATATTGTAGGCAATCCGTGTAGAAACGGTGGGCGTCCTTGAAGATGGAGGGCCAGTAGAAGCTGCTCTGCAGGATCTTGTCCGCGGTCTTTCGTGCCGCGAAGTGTCCTCCTCATGTCGATGAGTGACACATTGCCAGTATATCTCCTTGCTCCTCCTCCGGTATGCATCATCGGATAATCTGGTCGTATCCTAGGTGGAACAGAAGCGGTTCTTCCCAAAAGTAATATTTGAGCTCATGGAAGAACTTATCTTTTTGATGCCAGTTCCAGTGCTCCGGGATCGATCCAGTGACGATGAAGTTGACGATGTGCGCGTACCAGGGTGTGACTCGAGATGGCAAGGAGATGCTCGTTTGGAAATGTATCACTGATGTCCTCTCCTCCCGAGATGTGGAGACGCGATAAGTGTTCTGCCACCGAGTTTTCGCTGCCCTTCTTGTCTTTTATCTCCCAAGTCGAATTCTTGAAGGAGCAGCACCCATCGTATTAGTCGTGGTTTGGCCTCTTTCTTGGAGAGCAAGTACTTCAGGGCCGCATGATCAGTATAGATTATGATCCTCCTCCGTAGTCGTATGGCCGGAACTTCTCGAGAGCGTAGACCACCGCCAAAAGCTCTTTCTCCGTAGTCGTATAATTAATTTGAGCTTCGATGAGGGTCTTACTTGCATATCAGATGGCCGTCGGCTTCTTGTCAATTCGTTGCCCCAAGACTGCTCCCATCGCATACTCCGAAGCGTCGCACATGATCTCGAAGGTAAGTCCCAATTAGGACTTTGGAGTATTGATGCCTCGATTAGTGCTTGCTTTATCATCGTGAATGAGCGCTTCCCTTCTTCGTCAATGATGAAGTCTTTGTCTTTGCAAAGAAGGGTGGTGAAGGGCTTGGAGACTTTTGCGAAGTCTTGGATGAATTTCAGAAAGAAGCCGACATGCCCGAGAAAGCTCCACAGGTCTTTAACGGTAGTCGGTAGAGGGAGGTTTTGGATGACCTCTATCTTGCCCTTGTCCACTTCTAAACATTTGCCCGAGACGATATGCCCGAGCACTACTCCCTCTCGTACCATGAAGTGGGATTTCTTCCAGCTAAGCATCAGTCATTTCCTGATGCATACCTCGAGTATCTTTGTCAGGTGAGCAAGACAACTTTCAAAGTCATTTCCAAAGACGGAGAAATCGTACATGAAGACTTCTAAGCTATCGCCAAGAAAGTCAGAGAATATGGTCGTCATGCATCGTTGGAAAATCGCGAGAGAGTTGCACAGTCCGAATAGCATGCGTTTGAAGGCGAATGTGCCAAAAGGACATGTGAACGTCGTCTTCTCTTGATCTTCAGGATGAATAGCAATCTGATTGTAGCCCGAATATCCGTCGAGGAAGCAAAAGTAACTCGATACTGCCAATTAGTCTAGGATTTCGT
Source organism: Lemna minuta (assembly GCA_024174645.1). Taxonomy (NCBI): domain Eukaryota; kingdom Viridiplantae; phylum Streptophyta; class Magnoliopsida; order Alismatales; family Araceae; genus Lemna; species Lemna minuta. Next base: position 16,528,085 of record CM044107.1, on the reverse strand, counting down.
CAATGAACGGTAGCGGGAAGTGGTCCTTCTTGGTTGCAGAGTTCAATTTCCTGTAGTCGATGCAGACTCTCCACTTCGTTGGTAGGCGCGTCTGAATTTCCTCGCCCTTCTCGTTCGTCGTGACCGTTACTCTAGCTTTCTTCGAAACAACGAGTACCGGACTCACCCATTGGCTATCGGATATGGGGTAGATAATTTCTGCATTGAGTCATTTAAGAATTTCTTCTTTTACGGCTTCCCATACCCTTGGGTTGAGTCGTCTCTGGGCTTCCCTGATAGGTCTTGACTCATCCTCTAGGAAGATGCGATGAGTGCATAATGAAGGGTCTAACCCTTTTAAGTCTGTCATAGTCCATCCGATTGCTTCTTTGTTTTTCTTTAACACTTCCAGCAATCTTTCCTCCTGCCTGATATCCAGCATGGATGAAATGATCACCGACTTCACTTTTTCTTCATCAAGGAAGGCGTACTTGAGTGTTGATGGGAGATTTTTGAGCTCCAAAGTTGGCTCATCCATAGGAAGCTCCTCATATCGTGCTTTCTCTTCGATCACCATGACTTCCTCTACGCAAGCGTCTATATCCTGGTCGTCGGTGAAGTCGATAGCGCCCAAGTCTTGTGAAGGGTATTTCATAAGCTTGTTGATGTCGACCTTCACGGTGTGTTCTCCCACCTTGAGAATTACTTCTCCTTTCCCCCAGTCAGTTAGGGCTTTTGCAGTAGCTAGGAAAGGCCGTCCAAAGATGATTGGGGCTTGGCTCAGCTCCTTAGTCATTTTCATATCGACCACTAAGAAGTCTACCAGGAAATAACAATCCTCTATTCTCACGATGACATCCTCTACTAATTCGTGAGGTTTCCTAACTGATCCATCGGCTAAGCATAGTTCTACTAGGAAGGGTTGTAGCTCCCCTACATGATGACGATCAAATATGGCTTCAGGGAGGATGTTGATACTAGCTCCTGTATCTAGTAAGGATCTAGTGAAAGACATTCCTCCTATTTCACTCGTGATCATGGGTGCTCCCGGATCTCTCTTTTTTACGGGTAAGGAATTCATCATGATGGAGCTTACCGTCTCACTAAGTTGGATCCTTTTAGGGTTTCTATGGGGAGTACATATACCTTTAAGGAATTTTGCATAGGAAGAAATATGCTTGATGGCATCTATTAAAGGAATGGTTATCGTCACCTTTTCAAAGGCGTCTATTAGATTGTCATCGGTTTCGCTATTCTTGGCTTTGGGTCTATTAAGGGCTTGAGGATAAGGCACAGGGGGCTTGTATTTTTCAGGGTTAGGTTTAGCCGTAACCTATTCTTCCTCGTCCTCCGAATCACTGTCTTGCTCGACAATAATTGGCGTTTCTTTTTCTTTATTTGAGCCTTGGTTGAAAGGATGGTCCTTGTATGGATCCGGCAGAGCTTTCCCATTCCGAAGGCTTGATATGGCCAATGTTGTTTCCACAGCTTCCTCGTTGACGTGTACATGGTTAATGTTGTGTGTCTGGTTCGCTGAAGCCCCTTGATTCCTTGGGTTTGCCGTGGCCTGCGAGGGTAATTGGTCAGTAAATGTTACTTGCTTACCCTTTTTATCCGTCGTCGGTTGGACGTTCGTCTTGACGAAGTCTTGAATTTCGTCCACACGTGAGTTCATCCTCATCATTTGCTCCATTAGTTGCGAGATAGCGCCGAGGATCTGGTCGAACGCCGGCGTGGTCTGACGTGGAGCTTGTGTGTATGGTTGTGGTTGAGTCGGCGGGACGAACGACGATTGTCTTTGATTAGGGTAGGTTTGTTGCTGACCATTGTATTGGGGAGTATAGGGTTGATCGTTGTTCCTCCTATATCCGTTATTCATCGAAGAATTGTTAAAAACAGGGGTATTATACTGGTTAGGATATGGACTGGATAATCCAGGTCATCCTTGTTGACTTGGTCCTCCCGATGGACGTTGTCTATACAAGTTTTGCCCTTGGATTGTCATCACGGGGCAATCTAATTCGTCATGGTCGAATCTTGAGCAAGTCGCACATGGTGACGCTTCTTGAAGTGAAACGGGGGCGAGTCCTTTGGAACCGTTGCGAATGTTGAGTCGGTCTAGTAGCAAATTCTGGACTTCTGCCATTTTGTCGATTCTTTCAAGGAGAACCTTCGTCTCCGCTGATTTGGCGTCGATAGATTTTGGCATTGCACCTCTTCCAAATGGTTTCGCCACATTATGGTGGCTATTTTCCGCCACCGTTTAGATGAGTTCCATCCCGTCATCTTCGTATTTGCTCATGAAGGTGCCGCCACTAGCTGCATCCAAAAGATATCTATCTTGTGGGCCTAACCCGTCATAAAATATTTGCGTTAATTTTTGGTTAGACACTCCATGGTGTGGACACTCCTTCGTAAGATCTCTTAATCGCTCACAAGCCTCGTGGAAGGTTTCACTTGAGCCTTGGGTAAACTCGCGAATGGCTTTTCGAACTGAGCTGGTTTTCCCTATGGAATAGTATTTTCTAAGGAATTCTTCTTCCATCTCGGTCCAACTTATGAATTCTTTCCCTAATTTTAAAAACCAATCTTTGGCTCTATCTCTAAGGGTAGCGGGAAAGAGTTTCATCTTCATCGTGTCGGCGGGGACATTTTGAAGGTGATTTATCTCACAAACTTGGGAAAGTTCATCTATGTGTCTATATGGATCTTCGGAACATTTACCATGGAAGATAGGAAGCATACTCATAACATGGAAATCAATTCTAAAATTAGCCCCTCTACCTAGGGGTGCATGAATTCTAGTGACGGGTCGCTAGAGGATGGGTCTAGCATAGTCACTCAAACGTTTCCTTGCATTTCCCCCGTTGTTCTAGGCCATTTCTACTAGTTCGGTTGGATCTAAACTTGAATCAGTTTCGGTAGTGTCGCTCTCGGTAGCGTTGGGAGATTGCGAGGATCACTCAAATAGGTCTATTTCTAGGGGATTATTCCGTACTCTCCAAGGTATTCGTCTTCTCATGAAGAGTGGGTCAGATACTTAGATGGATAATAACTTATAAATACTTATAATATGTTAAAAAGTGAAGTCAATCGTACCTGAATGTCCGTATCCGTGAGGGTTACGTGTTCTAAATGCGATTTTGAAGAAGTCATTGCCCGTAAACCATAGAAAAGGGGCAAAATCACTTATTCTTATCGAATTAAGGATCTCGAAGATTAATTTCTACTTCCGATCACTCAAAATACAATTGAATTAAGTGAATTTTAAAAAATTAACAGAAAAATCCAGGTTGACCAAGTCAAAATTGACTAATTTCATAAAAAATTTGCCTTAATTCCCCGGCAACGGCGCCATTTGACGAGACAAAACTGCGAGGTCATCGATTTCACACAGTTTCGTGTCAAAAATAATTCCAAACTTACTAATTTGATGAAAATACTTCGAATTGAGGGGTATAATGGTAAATAAGGATCAAATCCACAGGGAAATAAGAAAATTTATGATGTTTTCTTCGAAATTGATCAAATCGGAAGATAAATCGATGGTAGAAATTGGGGGAAATGATATATTATGAAAGATAACTCCAAATCGCTTCCACTGAATCAATAATCATCGAAATTGATCTCGATTTCGCAGAGAAGTTGAAGTTCGAAGTAGAGAGTAATTTATGAACGTTTAAATCGTGAAATTAACAAAAATTGAACTAAATTGAGCTTAAAATCCTAATCTAAATCAAAATTAAACATGATTCGATAATAGATTAGCAAAAACCCCAAATAGCGATCAACTTAACACGCTTAAACCTCTTAATCGTCGAAAACGTGAAGAACGCGATCGTGGAGTTCAAGCTTTGATTTCTCCTTCGTCTTTCAACCAAATCTCGATTTCAAACTCTCCGTTGGTGCGGAAATGAGAGTAGAAGAGAATGGAATCGAGAGGTTCGAGAAGGAAGGTGTCTAAACAGATCAATTTGCTTGATTTCTAACTCGAATGCTTAGAAAATCAAAAGAACATCTCTATTTATACAGATTTTGGGCGTAACCGTCCGATCAAAACAATCAACGGTTCTTCTGAAATGGTCCATCGCGAACCGTTTTTGTTAAGTCGCGGCCGTTCAATCGCGATTGGACGCGTGACATGATGCCACGTCGCCGCGCGTTTCAAAACGCATAAAATGCTTGCCATTGGATCTTGATCCGATGGCTCCGATGCATTTTTATGTGTTTTAATCTCGAACGTTATAACTCGTGAGATCAACGGTCGAGATTAGAGGCGATCCGTGTACTTCGATGCCCCACGTGTCCACCGATTTTAAGTGACGATCGACGGGCGTTATTTAATCGCGCGATCCGACGTCTCATAGGCTGCCACGTCACCCCCACGCTTAATTTAATATGAAAAATTGATATTTAATTAGAAAAATTGATTTTTAATTCCTGAAAATCCTTAGAAATTTAAAAAGAAATTCAAAAAAATCCGAAAAATTCCCTTAAAATTAGAAAATTCATAACTTTCAAAATATAACTCCAAATTAATCCAAATTTCTTTCATTTGATCTTAAATATAATTATCTATCATTCTAAAGAGTCAAAATTAATAAATAATTATAGTTTTAATTTCCATGTCAAAAATACATTTGTTCTTTAAGGTTTTTAACTTAAGAAAATGTAAATAAATGTCTATAAAATGATTTCTCTGATTATTTTAACTTTAAAACCTCTATAATCTCAAGTAAAAGATGTTTTATTAAATTATTTATCTTTAGATCATCATATTTACCCATAATTTAAAGTATATTTGAGATTATAATGACATTTTCATGTGATGATAGAAAAATACACATAAATATGATAACATGCATGGGAATGAAATCATTTATGCCTTAATATGCATCCATAATCATGTTTTATCATATTAATTTAGCATGTTATCAGCCTCCACAACAAATGTGAACACCAAAAAATGTCAAGCTTGGGCCTAAGCCTCTCCTTTTGCTTCTAGTATCCTGATGCTAAGAGAGAGCCAAAAAACAAAAAAATAAGAAGAAGATTCTTTTATATGTTTGGTTAAGAGGTTCCTTTGAATCAATGGTGGAGATTTGGTCTTTTTGGGTGAAACCAATTGAATGATGAATATTAAATCCATAAGCCACGACCATAATCACATTCAAAAGAGGCGGGAGAGACTCTTTTAAGGAGATGGGTGATGAATTGAGACCGCGAGGTCATTGAAAACACACAGTCAAGAATCAAAATAATATCCAAACTCACCAATTTTAAGAATTGAGGGGTATAGTGATGAATAAGGGTCGAATCCACATGGAATTTAGGTAATCTCTGAAGATCTTTTCGAACTTGATCAAATCAGACGATGAAATGGTGATAGACATTAGGCGATTTGATATTTTTAGAAATAAGACTCGAAGAAGAATCCATAAAATCAAAAATCACTCGATTTGGATCAGGATTTGCAGAGAAATCATTGAACGAACAGGAGAGAAATTTCTAAAAATTGAAATTCGTAAAAAATCAAAATTGAAATTAAAATGTACTCAAATTATGATTCAAAAATGAAATTTAATGCTAGAAAAAGAAAGATTAGGATGAAACACAATCCATAACCCAAGATTGCACTCGAATTGATTCAATTTAGTTGCCGGATCAAGGTTTTTCATCAAAATTCAAAAAACGCGATCGTTGATCTTCAAGCGTCAATTTCTTCCTCGTCTCTACTAGGATCTGAGGCTCGAAAAGCTCTCCAAATCTTTGTCAAAAATAATGATTGCAGCGGAAGGTGTTGAATCAAAACATTCGACATCATGGAAGCACCAAGAATGGATGATCTCATCATCCATTCTAGGTGGTCCTATCATCTAGTATGCAATAAAATTCATACTTACTTGGATCATTTGAAAGAGTTCTTCCAGACCCGTTCAAGCGTCAGGCCTCTAGCAGTATCACACGGTCTCCCGAGACGATCGGATCTCCTCTTGAACACTCGTCACCACGAGAGGAAGAGAAGAGGGAGGATAAGTTCCACTAGGCTTGCATGGGCACCTCTATTATGGTCGTTCTCCCCCTATTTATAGACTTTGGGAATATGAACTTTTCACAAAAACCCTTATTATTATGTCTATATCCACCGACGTCCATTGACCTTATATGTGTGACCCTCTAGGTCCATATATATCGCCAGTTAATGACTCTATCAACCCAATAACACTTATTGGTCCTTCTTATCAATTAACTATATCATCATATTGATTAATTGAGTAAGGATCGATTTAACCCAATTGACAAGTTGAGTCGCCAGCCCGGTGGGTGCCAAGCTACACCACGTGCTCTAGGAGATATGGAGTATATTAGAACTCTTTCATGGAACACTGCCATCATTGGTTACTGTGTACGTATAATCCTTCATCCACACAAGACTCATGAATGACTTAGGGTATGGTTAATTGTCAAACCCTAATCCGTCACACAATTTAGTACTGATGCGAGTAGGAAATCATTGAGAACAACTTCTCTAATATTTCCGCTACCTTGGCCAAGGATTTAACCGCATCTCACTCATTGAGTCGATCTCCTCATATACCGAGGGTGGATGATCCCATCTTGACCACGCAATCATCTTCGTGGACTTCATGTCGTATCCAATATATGACGTTTTAGATATCCCGTGACTAGGGATTCATAAGTCATAATCAAACCACGATCATCCATCCACAAGATGTCTTTGGTGTCTCAGGTCAAAGGACCACGTACACAACCGTTAAATGAATCAACCTGATTGACAATTTAGGTAAATTACCATTCAGGGATTCATACGGATCAATTCAGTGAACTCTTTCTTCAAATAGCACCCACTATCTATCCTTAGTGTCTCCACACCAATGGCTATAGGATCAGCCATACTCATCATATGAGTTGGATTAGATAGTGCTATTCTTTCCGGATAATTCGATGTCCTTCTCGAATATCTCACGAATAGGAATATTTAGAACATATGTTTAAAGACTAGTGATCACTATATTATGATCTCATCAAAATTCACTTAGTCATTGCACATGCTCATGGACTTCATTGCAAACATCACACAAGAATGACAATGAATAAATTTCATTTCAATGAACAAGATACATGAAAGTGTGATTAGCTTATAGGCCACATAATATCCATCAGTCTCTCCATGAAATCTCACTCTCAAGCACTCCGTGAACGCGGAAATGAGTCTAGAAGCGATTGAAAGCAAGAGATTCAAGGGATTTGGTATCTAAAAATTTCGATTAAAACGAATTGCCCTGGAATGTTATAGAATGTCGAAGAACATCTCAATTTATAGGGCAAATTAGGAGTAACCATCCGATGAGCATTTTGTTTTCGATCAATGGCTCTCATGAAACGCTCACATACAAATCGTTACAATTAATTCATGGCCATTGGATCATAGATAGACCGACGAGATGATGTCACATCACACGTGTTATAAATAACGCATCAAACGGCCGTCGATGGATCTTGATCGGACGCTCAGATGCGTTTCTGTTGATTTTAATCTCTGTCGTTATAACTCCTTTGATCAACAGCTGAAATTAAATCATTTTTCAAAAAATTTGCCAACGAATTAGAATGCGCCATATACAACATTGTGAGAGTAGTGTTGAGTAGAATGTGGTGTTTTCTTTCCATGAATCCATTTCATGGTGAAAGTGTAAGTGCATGTGATAAGGTGAAGAGGTTGGCATCAAGAAAGAGATGATAGAGGGGAATCACACTACACAAAAAGTAGGAGAGAAGGTGACTATGAAGATAAGTGGCTATTATGATGGTATTTGATCATAGATAGTAACGGGCACTCAACTCAAAGAGTAGTGTGTGAGTAATATCAAGTAAGATATAATATTTTCTTTCATAACATCATTTTGTTGTAAAGTGTAAAGACATTTGGTAAGGAAAAGAGATTGGCATCAAGTAAGAGATAAGGGAGGGGAATTGAACCACTCAAAAGAGATTAGGGAAGGCAATTATGAATATATGTGGCCATCATGATGGCATCATATCACCAATAGTCAGGAACATTCAACTCATAGAGTAGTGTGTGAGTAGTTTCACGTAAGATATGATGTTTTCCTTCCATGAGACTATTTTGGAATTAAGGGTAAGGACATGTAGTTTCGTGGATGCCGGAGTGAAATCATGAGGTCATTGAAAACACAAGTCTATCCATAAATAAAATTTACAAACTCACTCAATTTGGATTAATATTTGCAGATATATCAAAGAGTGAAATAAGGAGAGAAAAATCGATAACGAAGAGAGAGAAAATGAACAAATTAAGTAAAATTTAACTAATCTATGCATCAAAATTATAATTTAATGTTCTAGGATAAACGATTAGGAAGAAAACACATAATCTAACCCAAAATCATACTCGAAATGATCCAATTAATTGTTTGATCAAGGCTTCTTATTCCATATTTCAAAAAACAAAAATGAGGAGTTCAAGTAGCAAATTCTTCCTATTCCCTCGATGAAATCATGATTTCAGACACTCCCTGGATGCAAAAATGAGTCTAGAAGACAATGAAAATAAGATATTCAAGGATTATGTCATCCAAAAGGTTCAATCAATCAAAAATCTAAGAAAGAGTATATCATTCGAAGAGAGGGAGTATAAGTATGCAAAAATTAGATGTGACTGTTCTATCTAATGATTGATCATTGATTAATGGCCCAGATAACATCCTAGGATATGAATCAAAACCGTTAAGTTGCATTCATCCGATCAGTGATGGAGTATCATGATGAAGCCAAATCACATGTGAAGAAGAAGAGTTGTGTAACACATGTCGTTAAATCTTTGTTGAATGTTTGAGATGGTGCCACGCATCTCGTGAAGTCCA
>CM044107.1:16459769-16518700 GCA_024174645.1 Lemna minuta | reverse complement strand
TTCTCCAATAGATCATTGCGTGCTTCCCGTGGAGGAAGGAGCGAGTGATAACATGCATTTATAACTTGAATTCTTATCCTAATTAACTCATATTCATGCTTATTTTATGTGAATATGATGCATGTTATCATACTTTTTAGGAATTTTCTCCATTGGCATGTCATTTCACTAAAGTTGATATTTATGCATAAATTAGGGATAATTTCATGCTTAATAGATGATTATTCTTTTGTTAAGTTTAAATTAATAGAAGTTAATCTCTTGTATTGAATGATTTTTGACTTTAGTAAATGTTTGGAAGGATAATTTCAAGATGAATTTATGATTTAGAATGTTTAGTGAGAAATGATTTAAGTAAATTCTAATTCATCTTGATTTCTTCTTTGAAAATATATTTTAAACGACATGATGTTAAAAAGAAGAGAATTTATGATCCAATGGAGAAAATTTCGATTAAAAATGAGTTGTACTTTGAGAGATATGAATTTTTGAAGTTCTAGGCCTTTTCCCCGAATTTTAGTTGATTTTTAATTTGATTTTTACGAATTTTTCCCATTTAAGGCGATCGGATGACTTACCTGTTCCCACGTGGAGCCTCTCCAGAGCGTCCGATCGTCATCGCGGGTTCATCGGATTCAAGTCATCGGACGGTTGCGATTTTTCGCAATCGGGAGCACTATGCGATCATCGCGGGTTCATCGGATTCGAGTCATCGGACGACCGTGAGCGCTGGCAACCTTGGCGACGCGTGGAGCCTTCTGGTGCGCCCGATCCTCATCGAACGGACAGCGTTGAGATCACGATCATCATCGCGATCGTCTTACATCGGACGGCAGACGCTCCTCGAAACCTGTTTCAACCCGATCGCTCAATCGTGGCCATCCGCTCACCTGAAGCGTCATCGGATGGCGCAGAGCGATCGTGGAAGAACTCCACGATCGCGGTCCGATCGAACCGCGATCGCGGCGCGATCGAACCGCGATCGGAGGGTTTACGTGGGGTAATCGCTGCCAGCTGATCAGACGGCGATCGATTAATGGGTTGATCGGGAACGGCGTCCTTTAACGTCGCTCGGGTGGAGCTTGTAGTTTGGAGGATAGCTGACGCTCTTTTATTCGTGTGGACTGTTTCTTCCTCTGAAGTCGCCGTCTTCATGAAACGAAAGTGATGACGTTTCGTTGTATAGTGGCCGCTGTGGAGATTCACCGACGATCGCACGCGTGAAGGAGACCGCGCGGAGATTATTGCGTCGTAATCTCGTCCTTCAGAACCTGTCCTTTCTGACGGCATTCCTGTCGTCGGAACTGATGGGCGGTAATGATGGGGCCTTTCGGCCGTTGACCTCGATGCCTCTTGAAGTTTTTAGATGCCGCATGAAAGAAGAATACGGTGATTCCTCTCAGCTGGTGCGGCGGAAGATGATTGTATATTCAGTGGATAACATTCTGTAGATAAAACCTTCATCCATTCCTTTTAGATTCTGCGTATGTCATTGGGCGAGTCGTATTTGCTCTTCATCTAATATTCTTCTGGAAGTGGTTGATTCTTCAAGACTCACGATCACGTAGATCCTAAGCAGTCGTAGTCAGATATAAGGCCGTAGTTGTCTTTCTCTTCAATTACCAGTGATTACGGTCTTTCTTCGGGGAGATCCTCTTAATCTCTCCACAGTGTCACTTTAATAGGGAGGGAGGACGTGGAATGCTTTTGATATTTAGGAGTCGTAGATATCTGTCTTCATAGGGATTGCTTTGGCCGTGAAGATGTGTTCAACAGGACTATGAGAGAGGCAATTCTCGTGATTGTTTTCCTTGATGACAAATTAATTCATGCTGAAGATTCTCATCACGGATAGTCATGAACGATGAAATCGGGAAGCTATTCCAGTTGTAGCAATCTTCATAATCACTTGAGCAGAGTGTTAGCATGACAATATTGGTTGACAAGATTTCCTCATGCTTTTGTGATGATCTTCAATAAGTAGATGCATGGTTTTACTCATGCAAAGCTTTGTCCAAAGTGGAACAAAAGGCAAATAAGATGTAGATCTCTCCTAGGATTCTAACTAAGGGTGGTTTCAAAGAAAATAAGGGATGTAATTCAAAGAGGTTTTCCTACTGATTTTCTTTTTGAGATCATTACTTTATACATATACAAGGTTCCTATGATAGAGTGGAGAAGGTTTGGACAATAGGGAACCTATATTAAAGGAAAAGGGGTGGTTGACTTGGTCCACTCAAGGAGTTCTAGGTTTCTAAAGATAAGGCTAACTTCTTTTGACCAAGTCAATCATAAGATCAGTGTAAAATAATAAGAGGAGGGAAAATAAATCCCTTAAGATCTACTCTCTCTTTAAGTATTTAGAGAGGTCTTCTTCATCCACTTAATAAATGGATAATTTTTCAAGTGGATAGCTAAGGAGGAGGAGGAGGAGGAGGAGGAGGATAGGTTCACCTAGAACCCTTGTGTTCATGTATAAAATAATTCTCCATCAATGAGGAACTAAGGAAACAAGTAGGTGAGCTTATGGAAAAGGGACTTGTAAGAGAAAGCATGAGTCCATGTGCTGTCCCCACATTATTAGTGCCAAAGAAAGATGGAACATGGAGAATGTGTGTGGATAGTAGAGCCATCAATAAGATCACAATTAAGTATAGGTTTCCAATCCCAAGGTTAGACGATTTATTGGATATGTTAGCGGGATCATCTATCTTTTCTAAAATTGATTTAAGAAGTGGATACCATCAAGTTAGAATTAGAGAAGGTGATGAATGGAAGACTGCTTTTAAAACAAAAGATGGATTATATGAATGGCTTGTCATGCCATTTGGATTATCAAATGCACCAAGTACTTTTATGAGGCTTATGACACATACACTTAAAGATTTTATGGGTAAATTTTTAGTAGTTTACTTTGATGATATATTAATATATAGCAAGAACCATAATGATCATGTAGGACATCTTAGATTGCTGTTTGAAAAGCTTAGAGAAAGCCAACTATACGCCAATCTTAAGAAATGTCAATTCCTTTCAAATAATATTCAATTCTTAGGATTTATAGTTTCAGCCCAAGGCATCAAGGCTGATCCAATTAAGGTCCAAGCCATTCTTGAATGGGAAACTCCCACTAATATTCGTGAGGTAAGAAGTTTTCATGGTTTAGCTTCATTCTATAGGAGGTTCATTAGAAATTTCAGCACCATAACAGCCCCCATTTCAAATTGTTTAAAGAAGGGTGACTTTGAGTGGACTAGATCGGCACAAGAGGCTTTGGATAAGATAAAGGAGTTGATTACTCAAGCCCCTGTTTTAAGACTTCCTGATTTTTCTAAAATTTATGAAGTGGCCTGTGATGCATCTAATGTAGGCATAGGTGGAGTACTTAGCCAAGAAAGCCACCCTATAGCTTTCTATAGTGAGAAATTAGATAGTTCCAAATTTAATTACTCTACATATGATAAAGAACTCTATGCATTAGTTCAAACCTTAAAACATTGGAGACACTATCTCATATGTAAGGAGTTCATTCTATTTTCTGATCATGAGGCCCTCAAATGGCTTAGTTCTCAAAAGAAAGTGAACCCTAGACATGCTAAGTGGATTGAATTTCTGCAATCTTATAATTTTGTCATCAAGCATAAACCGGGAGAAGATAATAGAGTTGCTGATGCCCTTAGTAGAAAAAATCATCTCCTAAGTATTATATCTCCTCAAATTATAGGATTAGATAAAATAAAGGAAATATATGATAGTTGTAAGGACTTTAAGAAAATCTACAATGAACTACTAATTGGAAATTATCTTAACCATAAGGATTTTCAGATTCATGATGGATACTTATTTAAGGATAATCGGTTATGCATTCCTAGCACTTCCATTAGAGACTTTCTTATTTGGGAAATTCATCAAGGAGGATTAGCTGGTCACTTTGGTAGAGATAAGACAACAGCAGATGTGGAACATAGATTCTTTTGGCCAAAAATGAAGAAACACATAGCCAAAATCATATCTCAATGTAAAGTGTGTCTTAGGGGTAAACAAGTGAAGCAAAATACCGGTTTATACACCCCCCTTCCTATTCCCAATAAACCTTGGGAAGACATCAGTATGGACTTTATTTTAGGATTACCTAAGACTTTGAGAAAGTTTGATTCCATCTTTGTGGTAGTGGATAGGTTTTCCAAAATGAGTCATTTCATCCCATGTTTTAAAACCTCCGATGCTTCTCACATTGCTAATCTGTTCTTTAAGGAAATTGTGAGACTTCATGGCATTCCCATTTCGATTGTGTCTGATAGAGATGTTAGATTCATGTCCTATTTTTGGAAAACTTTATGGCATAAATTAAATACCAAACTGAAATATTCCACTGCCTATCATCCTCAGACCGATGGGCAAACTGAAGTGGTTAATCGAACAATTGGTAATTTATTAAGATGCCTCATTCAAGATTATCAATCTGGTTGGGATGAACTTCTACCTATTATTGAATTTGCTTATAATTGCTCACCAAATAGGTCCACTAAACTTAGTCCATTTCATATTGTTTATGGTCATGTTCCTAAAAGACCTATTGACTTGCATTCTATTACTCATGAGCATCCTAAATCATTTTCAGCTGAATCATTCATTGAACATGTTCATACCATTCATGATATTGTCTCAAAACAACTTGCATTATCATATGAATCATATAAATTTTCTGCTGATGTACATAAAAGATACAAACAATTTAAAGAAGGTGATTTAGTAATGGTTAAGATTCATCCTCAAAGACTTCCTAAACTCTATTCTAAACTTCAACTCAAAAGCTATGGTCCTTTTAAGATTCTCTCCAAAATTAATGATAATGCATACATTGTTGATATTCCTGATGATTGGGGCATATCTAACTCGTTTAATATTTCGGATTTAGTAGAGTTTCATGAAAGTAAAGATATACCTACTGAAATGTTTTCTTCTTCTACTCCTCTTGAAAATGAAGATTCTCAAAATTCTTTCCTTTCTCCCAATCTTGTGTCTAATGTTGGACTTATAGATAAGATCATTGATCATAGAACTATTATCACTGATTCTAAAGAGGATGATTACGAATTTCTAGTACAATGGAAAGGCAAACCAATAAGTGATGCGTCTTGGATTAATTCTAATGATCTACTGAATTATGCACCTCACTTGCACTCTGACTTTTTCTTAAATATGAAAGCTACTTCCTCGGAGATGAAGTCCTCCAATCCCGGGGGAGTTGATGGAGAATTCTCCCAAAGCGAGAACACTAGGGTTCCTAAAGAACCCCGATATGCTTTAAGGAAGAGAATCCACCCCCAACTACAGCAACATGCCCTCCTCTTCCTCATCAAAAAGTTTGAGAAACTCACAATCCATGAAGTGAGTGACAAAGACCTCTCTAAACCTCTAAAAGAGAGTGTAGACCCAATGGGGATTACCTCCCCTCCTCTCCCATTTACAAATTGATCTAAAGATTGGCTTGGTCAAAAGAAATAAACTTTTATCCTTAGATACCTAGAATTCTTTGAAGACCAAGTCAACCATCTTTTATTTTTTTGAAATAGGTTCCTACTCCCCAAACTACCTCCACTACATGTTAGGTGCCTTATGTGAATATATGATCTCAAAAGAAGATAATAGGAACATCTTTGTTGCTTTAATCCTTTTCTTTGAAACCTCCTCTAGTTAGAATGTAGGAGAGATCTACATTAGTATGTATGAAACCACTGTGTGTTGGTAATCAGCATGAGGACTCCATTATTAACAAGTCAGACAGGAAGCCAAACTACGAGTAGATTCAAAGGAAACTCAGGCGCAGATCAATACACCGTCCCAAAGATAATAATGGCTCTTCACGGCTATTGAAGGATATCAAGGATTAGATCAAAGGCTATTATCCGACCATACAAAGTACCTCCCACTGGCCGCCTTACCTTATCTGTCCGCGGAGAAGCTCGAAGACTGATCCTGAAACGACAACCGTGAGGTGATCCACGAAGAGAATAGTGGTCGCGCCATCGTCTTCCGGTTCCTCTCCACCAAGACGGCCAGCATCAGTAACGACCGAAGACTTGCAGCATCCAAAGAAGAAAACTTCTCTTCAAAGTGTCTACGTAACTGGCATCACGTGACGACCCGGCGAGAGAGAACTGCAAATTCACTCGCGATATCGCGACTATTGACTAGCACGGGACGTCGGCGAGAACTTCCCAACTACCTATCCGATCGACGGGGACTTCTAGCTTCTATCTTGGATCATTTTCACCTACAAGCCTTACAAGATTACATTCATCGCGTGTTAGTGGAGCCCTGCACCGCCAGCATGATCGACACTCTTTCGTCAGCCAGTCCCGCCTTCAACCTTCCTACAAAACCGGAGAACGAACGGACGAAAGCGATCCTCGAGAAATGTCTAACCGCCGCGACGCGACGTTTCGACGCCAACTTCCCTTTCATCCTATAAAACAAAATGTAAAGAACGAAAAGACGGTTGTTGAATTTGAATGAATCGTTTTCTTCATGGTTACTGTCACCCTGCGTTCATCGCCTCTCCGTATCTCCATCACTCCCTCACCCAAAACCTTCATCCCGAGTTCTATCCCACTTACTATTCTTCCCCTATTCTTTCCGCTTTCAACTAAATTCACGTCAGACGCACGTCGAGGAATATCCGGATCAACTTGCCATTCCGAAGCTTCAACTTTCACCACCTGATCAGGTATCATCCTCCCCTCTCTCTGTGAAGTAGTTCTCCCTTAAATCTATAAGTCCACGTTAGCCTCCCCCGTCCTCCTCTAACTTTCATCCCTCTCGTCATTTTTCCGTCGCCCTATCACCTACCCCCACGACTATTCCTCTATTTTATACTTCTCTATATTATCTTCTCTAATATACTATCATCTATCTCCATTCGATAAGCACCCCCCTTCAAATATCACATCTTAAGTAAGCAATTAATCTCACTGATATCAATTCATAGGTCCTTCAATTAGTTGTAGGAATATTTCTTGCTTTACATCATCACATCCATACGTATCCTCATTGAAATATCCTACATCAATTTATTGGCCTCATCTAGAGCTCCATCGGAGACCTCTAGTGATTCTCTTCCAGCGATCGCCACACCAGGGCAAGGAGAGCCGATTAACGCCCCTCTTCCTGCCAAGATAGTGAGACGACGTCTTAGCGATTACGCAAGACCGGTCGTCCAAAGGCAGACTACGCGAGTCAATGCGCCTCTACGACGAGGTGTGAATTTTAAAATTGACTCACATATTCTTGGCCTTTTGCCCACTTTTCATGGACTACCATCGGAGGATCCGTATCGACATGTGGACGAGTTCAGCCAGGTGTGCGAATTCAACCAGTTCCACAATGTCCCCTCCGAGACGGCCAAGATGCGCTTCTTCCCTTTCACGCTCAAGGAAAGGGTGAAGGAGTGGTTCTTTAGCTTGGGCGCGAGTTTGATTCATGGAGAGATGGAAGACGCATTTTTTTGCGTAAGTACTACTCGGTAGGTAAGACTAGTGCCGTGAGGGCGTGCCATACGCGAGTTCTCACAAGGGCAGGTGAGGTTTTTCTATGAGGCTTGGGAGAGACTTAGAGATCTCACGAGGACGGTGTCCGCATCATGGTATACCTAAACATGAGATTACTCAGATTTTTATGATGGTTTAGGTGCACGACAAGTATTTGCTCGATGCCGCTAGTGGAGGCAGGTTCATGAGCAGAGTACGAGGATGAAGCCCTCGAGTTGATCGAGTTGGTGGCGGAGAATAGCACATCATTATGCGGCTAAATCCTTCGGAGGACGGAGCGCTCCCGCGAAGGGAGGGATGTTAGACACAAAGGCGGCGAACAGGTATGCTTTTAGATAAGATTGAGCGCGGAAGCCGAGACTTGATCATGGACTCACCCAAGGTCGAGCCAGGGTACGATGGCCTCGCGCCGGGTTTCACATGTTGATGTCTCCACCGTGTTCACATTGCTCTAGCTTTGAGCATGTAGAGTTGGATTGCCCCGTGATGACAATCCAAGGACAGTTTCCATTTCGGCCAAACCATACCACATATCCAAGGTCAGGGTTATTCTAGTTATCATAACCCTACTTATGCGCAGCAGCGGAGCGGGCAGCACACTTCATATCATCAGCCCTATGGATCGGCGTCGCAGCATATGGGGAACCCGAGGCCGACACCTTTCGCCCCGTATTCCCGAGCGGTCACACCGCCACCGGCTATCTCCACCTCCAGCACCTTCAGTTGATCCCATCATGAGTGCATTAGCACAAATGATGAGTAAAAGCTGAATGAGGGTTAGCGACCGACTCGACCGAGTCGAAGGGCTAAAGCCCAATGCTCCGATGCTTCTTCCGAGCAAAGGAAGGGTAAGCGAGTTGAGTTTAGTGATCAGCTACCTTCCCAGCCTTTAGCAAACCCTAGGAATGTAGGGCAAGCATGCGTCGAGCTGCACCCATAATGTGAGCGAGTTCGCATTGATGGTGCATCGGAGGAAGGCACATGCCATATCGGGCCTACGTAGCAGCAAGGTCTTAGTGGATCCTCATACGGACCACAAGCGCCACAAGGACCCACTTGAGGAGAAGCGACGGCAGTCCATCTCCCACGATTATCCCGGGAGGAGGACTCCGATGATGAGGAGGCACCCGATGAGAGAGTAGGGCGAGCCCAATCCCGAGGTTTATAAACCTCCGGTGCCATATCCTCAGCTTTTTGAGCCAGCCTAGAGTCCCTACTACTGATATCGATGACACCTTATTAGAGGCTTTTTAGGCAGGTTACTATCACCATCCCATTAGTAGATGCCATCCAGCATATTCCACCCTACGCAAAGTTCCTGAAAGGACTTTGCACCCCGGTGAGGAAGCCGAAACGTATCCATATGAGTGAGACTATAAGTTCTATCATGCTAAGTACGCTTCCTCGTAAGCGACGTGATCCGAGAGCTCCTATGATTAGTTGTGAGATAGGGGGTAGGACGTTCACTCGATCTCTTCTCGACACGGGGGCTAGTGTTAATATACTCCCGAAGGGAGTGTATCACGCTTGTCCACTTGGCGAGTTGCAGCCATTATTTATCGAGTTGAGCTTAGCGGATGGATCCGTGAGACGACCTCACGGAGTAGTAGAGGATGTGATAGTTAAGGTAGAAAACTGCTACTTTCCGGTAGACTTTATTATCGTGGATATGAAATCCACGAATGACCTCACCGACTCTCCCATCATACTAGGGAGACCATTTTTAGCTACTGCGAAAGTGATTACGGATTGGGGCAAGGGGGAAGTTATTTTTCAGGTTGGAGATAGCACGATGAAGGTGAGCATCAACAAGTTGATGCGACATCCTTCACACGAGACCGATGAGGTAGGCGCCGTCGATATCTATGAGGATCCGGAGATTTCGAGTTGTATCGAGGAGACGATGGCGACTATTGAGGATAGGAGCTTCAAGGAGCCCGAGGATGATCCATTTCCCTCCAGCGAGACGGCACTTGAGCTTAAACCGCTACCTTCGACGCTGAAGTACGCTTTTCTTGATCATCATAGTGCTAACCCCGTTATTATATCCTCGCAGCTAGATCACGACCAAGAGGAGAGACTATTGGCGGTCTTGCGAGCGAGGAAGGAAGCAATCGGATGGAACTTGTCGGATCTTAAGGGAATTGATCCCTCTTTGTGCATGCATCGTATTTTCCTAGAGGAGGACTCTCGTCCCTCTAGAAAGGCACAAAGATGGCTCAACCTAAGGTATGGGATGATGTTATGGATGAGATTCTTAAATGGCTTAATGCAGGGTATCATATATCCCATCTCCAGAGCGAGTCCATGGGTCATCCGGTGCATGTTGTCCCCAAGAAGGCGGGGATCACCGTGACGACAAATGACAAGGGCGAGGAACTTCGAGACGCGTCTTCCGGCGAAGTGGAGAGTTTGCATCGACTATCGAGAAGCTTAACGCGGCGACGAAGAAGGACCATTTCCCTTGCCATTTATTGACCAGATTCTTGACAAGCTTTCGGGTCAAGGATTTTTATTGCTTCCTAGACGGCTATTCGGGGTATAATCAGCTAGCTATCCACCCCGATGATCAAGAGAAGACGCACGTTTACATGTCCATTTGGCACATATGCATTTCAGCGCATGCCTTTTGGACTTTAGTAACGCCCGCCACATTCAGAGGTGCATGATGGCCATCTTCTCCGATTTTTATAGGAGAGAGCATGGAGGTCTTCATGGACGACTTTTTCAGTTTTCGGCCCGAGTTTTTGATGCGTGCTTGGAGCACTTAACGCAAATCCTCGACGTTTGCGTTAAGAAAACGCCTGAGATTCTTAGTTGGGAGAAGTCCCATTTCATGGTGCGAGAAGGTATAGTGCTTGGACATCTAGTTTCAAGCAAAGGATTGGAAGTGGACAAGGCCAAGGTTGATGTAATCCAAGACCTTGCACTCCCCTACGTCGATAAGGGAACTTAGAAGTTTCCTAGGGCATGTCGGTTTTTATCGTCGCTTTATTCAGGATTTTGCTAAGGTTTCAAAACCACTGACTTCTCTTCTCTTGCAAGGAAAAGGATTTTTATCATTGAGGAAGAAGGGAAGCACGCCTTATGCAGCTGAAGCAAGCTTTAGTGGAAGCGCCTATTTTACAAAGTCCTAATTGGGACTTACCTTTTGAGATTATGTGTGATGCTTCTGATTTTTGCAGTGGCGCGGTTTTGGGGCAACGAATCGACAAGAAGCCGACTGCCATATGTTATGCGAGCAAGACACTAGCCGACGCTCAACTTAACTACACTACGACGGAGAAGGAGTTGTTGGCGGTTGTCTTTGCTTTAGAGAAGTTTCGGCCTTATATCTTGGGCAGCAAGATCATTGTCTACACGGATCACGCCGCATTGAAGTACTTGCTGTCCAAGAAAGAGGCCAAACTGCGACTGATTAGATGGGTTCTCCTCCTTCAAGAATTCGATTTGGAGATCAAGGACAAGAAGGGAAGTGAGAATTCGGTGGCTGATCATCTTTCTCGACTCCACATTCCATCTTGAGGTGAGATTTGTGATACATTTCCCGATGAGCAGCTCCTCGCCGTGATGACTAAGGTACCTTGGTTTGCGCATATTGTTAGTTACTTAGTCACTAAATCTATCCCCGATTATTGGAACACGCATTAAAAGAAGAAATTTGCACATGATGTGAAACATTATTTTTGGGAAGAACCCCAATTGTTCCATGTAGGGGCTGATCAGATTATTCGGCGATGCGTTCCGGAGGAGGAACAAGAGCATATTCTAGCGATGTGTCACTCGTCTCTATGTGGAGGACATTTTGCGTCGAGGAAGACGGGAGCGAAGGTGCTACAAAGTGGCTTCTATTGGCCAACTCTCTTCAAGGATGCGATCAAGTATTGCAAGGAATGTCTAAAGTGCCAATCCGCATTGAACATCTCCAAGAGAGATGAAATGCCCTTACAAACCATCCTTGAGGTAGAAATTTTTGATATTTGGGAGATTAATTTTATGGGACAATTTCCACCGTCGAAGGGCAAGGAGTATATTCTTGTAGCGGTGGACTATGTGTCCAAATGGGTCGAGGCGATACCGACGAGGACAAACGATCATCGAGTGGTTAATAAGTTCATTGTTAATAATATCTTTTCTTGATTTGGTTGTCCTAGAGCTATTATTAGTGATGGTGGATCTCACTTTACTAACTCTCATTTTAGGAGTTTACTTTAGAAATATGGAGTTCACCATCGCGTCACGACCCCGTATCACCCCCAAGCAAATGGCCAAGTAGAAGTGAGCAATAGAGAAGTCAAGAACATCTTGAAGAAGATCATTCGCACGGATGGAAGAGATTGGGCAGCGAAGCTACCCGATGCTCTATGGGCCTACCACACCGCATTCAAGACACCCATTGGGATGTCTCCTTTTATGCTCATTTATGGCAAGCCTTGCCACCTCCCCGTCGAGTTCGAGCATAGAGCATATTGGGCAATTAAAAAGCTCAATCTATCTCTTGATCAAGCCGGAAAGGAAAGACTTCTCCAAATTCAAGAGCTCCAAGAACTCCGGAATGAGGCATATCAAAATGCGGAGATTTATAAAGCCAAAAATAAAGCCTATCATGACAAGCACATTAATAGGAGATCTTTTCATGTTCATGACAAGGTATGGCTTTATAATTCTCGTCTTAAACTCTTTCCAGGGAAATTGCGCTCAAGGTGGGATGGTCCATATGAGATCCTTGAAGTGTATGACAATGGATCGGTCTTGATCTTAGATCCCAAGACCCAAAATTCCTTCAAGGTGAATGGACATAGGTTGAAGCCATACATTGGTGAAGAAGGACCTCCCCCTCCTCATAGGGAAGAGCTGCAATCTCTTGAGATCTCAGCCACTAGTTAGTCGTTGGAGTGAGTTACGTCTAGCTAAAGACGTTAAACTTAGCGCTTGTTGGGAGGCAACCCATCTTTATCTTATTTTTGCATTTATTTTCTACTTTTTAGCATTTATTTTTATTTTTATACTTTTTGTTTGCTTTGATGTTTTCTGTTGTTTCTTTATAAGTTTTTTAGGTACAAAGGAGAAGGGCGCATAAAAAATGAAGAAATTTAGCTTCAAAAGCAACTCCAAAAATGAAGAAAAGAATGCAACCGATGCAAATTCCCGCTAAGTTTTTTTCTTTTTCCCTCTTATGATTGTTTTTTTCTTTTTACTGATGTGCATGCCATGTATATTGATTTTCATCACTTTTTTTCCATGAGCATGTTGAGTTTTATTGAGGACAATAAAAGGAATGAGCATGGGGGGAGTTTTCTAGAAAAACTTAGAATTTTTTTCAAAATTTTTTTGCATTTCTTCATTTAGTATTCTATGCATGATCTGATTTTTTTAAACATGTGAACAGCAACATGATCTTTTCAAAAAAACACATGAAAATAGAAAAAGCATAGAGTCCATTTACACCTCCATTTGTTTAGAAAGTTGTGGGAAGAGCAACCTTAAGTGTATGTTGAGGAGATGGTAGAGTCGATGGAATTAGGGATCTAGGTATTCCTTTGGGGAGCCATAAAATCCAAACTAAGGGTGTACTCAAGCTCATAGTATGATTTTTAAAAACTTTCTATACTTCTCATCCACTCATTCTTCTTTCTAAACTTTGAGTTAATGACTCCTTGCACGCACATCCTTCCGCTTTCCATAGCAAGTCGTAGCTTGTATCATCCTTTGTTGGCATTAATATTATTGACATAGTGAAGCTCCCTGATCCATAGAGATACCAAAACCTCTTCGGGGGAATAAGCTGCATGTCTACTAAGGACGGCACATGGGTAGGATGAGCACCATGAAATGAAGTATGTTGTTTTTCAATAAAGTTGCATAAAAAGCCTTGAAAATTTCAAATTCTGAATTCTCTAATCTCCTTCTTGAAAAAGGCTTGCAGCAAGTAGAATTAGGATGAATAAAGTAGAATTAGAAAGAAAGAAAAATACAAAAAAAATAGAATTAGGAGGAAAGAAAGAAAAAAATAAAAAAAAGTAGAATTAGAATGGTAAGCTACCTCCCATGTGTTTTAGCCGATTCTATTTATAGCCACTATGTATATAAGGATGATGCTTGTTTCTACTTCTTGTGCCCTTATCATTCATGTCCATAGTGCAAGGAGGAATCGACGATTGGTTTGGTATGATGAATTTCTCCTAATTATGTATATTCTATTAGTATGTAGAGCAAGAGCATTCTTAGTTTATTTGGTGGATTAAAGTGTTTGCTGGAGGAATGCCTTGATCTTGAGTTTCTAGTACATTACTTTCTTCTTGGCATCATTTAAGGTAGAACATTCATTTCAGATTCTATCAATGCTCAACCCATGGCTTTCTAACCTTATTAGTCCTATTTCATACTTTTTCTCTTTCCATTGCTAAGGGACTAGCAATGATTTAAGTTGGGGGTGTGATAACATGCATTTATAACTTGAATTCTTATCCTAATTAACTCATATTCATGCTTATTTTATGTGAATATGATGCATGTTATCATACTTTTTTTAGGAATTTTTCTCCATTGGCATGTCATTTTCACTAAAGTTGATATTTATGCATAAATTAGGGATAATTTCATGCTTAATATATCATTATTCTTTTGTTAAGTTTAAATTAATAGAAGTTAATCTCTTGTATTGAATGATTTTTTTGACTTTTAGTAAATGTTTGGAAGGATAATTTCAAGATGAATTTATGATTTAGAATGTTTAGTGAGAAATGATTTAAGTAAATTCTAATTCATCTTGATTTCTTCTTTGAAAATATATTTTAAACGACATGATGTTAAAAAGAAGAGAATTTATGATCCAATGGAGAAAATTTCGATTAAAAATGAGTTGTACTTTGAGAGATATGAATTTTTGAAGTTCTAGGCCTTTTTCCCGAATTTTAGTTGATTTTTAATTTGATTTTTACGAATTTTTCCTATTTAAGGCGATCGGATGACTTACCTGTTCCCACGTGGAGCCTCTCCAGAGCGTCCGATCGTCATCGCGGGTTCATCGGATTCAAGTCATCGGACGGTTGCGATTTTTCGCAATCGGGAGCACTATGCGATCATCGCGGGTTCATCGGATTCGAGTCATCGGACGACCGTGATCGCTGGCAACCTTGGCGACGCGTGGAGCCTTCCGGTGCACCCGATCCTCATCGAACGGACAGCGTTCAGATCGCGATCATCATCGCGATCGTCTTACATCAGACGGCGGACGCTCCTCGAAACCTGTTTCAACCCGATCGCGTAATCGTGGCCATCCGCTCACCTGAAGCGTCATCGGACGGCGCAGACCGATCGTGGAAGAACTCCCACGATCGCGGTCCATCGAACCGCGATCGGAGGGTTGACGTGGGGTAACCGCTGCCAGCCGATCAGACGGCGATCGACGGACAGCCAGGACCACGATCGTGGCCCGATCGTGGCCTAAATGATGGCTAATCGGAGCAAATTTGAAGCGAAATTTATGGCGAACATGGGAGCTTCGAGTTCGCCCCAAGGAAGCGCTCTCACGACCATGCAAAACCGCTCCCACAACCGCCTCTACCGCCAACGATTCCGGGCCAATTTCTCTTTTTAAAAGCATGTACTTCCCTCTTTTGTTCTTCAACTTTTAATCGACTCGTGAAGAAATTAAGCGAGTTTCGAGGAAGATCTCTAGTTCATCGTGTTCCCCCCGCGTTTAGACTTGATTCCGAAGGGATTGGAGCGTGATTGATCATGAATTCCTCCTTGATTTTATCGAATTTTCCCCTTGAATTCCGAAAGTCCGTGAGAAAGGATCCGAGCAAATTCACTCCAATTCGCGCAAATTGGAGCTTAATTCTCGTGGCAATCAGGTTAGTAGTGAGCTTCGATCGATTATCAAGAGGTAATTTGAGTTTTTATTAGATTTAGAAGTTTAATTTTGCAAATTAGTTCATAGTGTTCTTCATTTTCCCCAAATTTCGGTCTGAAATTTTTCTGATTTTGAAAATAGGATATCTCTCTAATTATAATTCCAAATCACTTGATTTTGGTTTAATTGGATTCCTCTTTTCATCAGTTTTCGGTGGATAGCAAATTCATCAAATTCCGAGTTCATTTGACCCTTCAATTTAACATTTGACCACGGATTGTTCACCTTTCATCAGAAGTCAAATGTTGACTTTCGGGGTCAATTACTTTTTATTGACAAATCAGAATTTGATAATTTCGGTCTTGTTGGATTTCTCTAGTTCTTAGCTTTCCATTGACATATAAATTGCAAGATTTGGATTTCATTTGGGCATTCAATTTGAAGATTTCCTCTGAGGTGTTCATTTCGGGGATTTTCTGATTATTGATTTTCAATAATTCATAATAAATCCATTTCTTATCCAAAAATTACGAAATATATATCAATAAATTCCATTTTCTCTCTAGTTTCTAAATATCTACTTTTCTTAATCTTCTGACTCTGTTTTATTCTCTGATTTTGCAGAACATCTACTGCTGGTCAAAGTCAACGCTTTGACTTTTGACTTTTCTCTGTCAAATCCGAGATTTCAATTCTTAAAACTTCTTATTTACCTTATTTATATCATTTCCATATCTTACATCTTACTTTCTCTTATTTAAAATCCCTTTTAAACCTAAGTTTGACCAAGTCAACTCTGCGATTAAAGTCAACCCTGTTCTCTGTGGATCGACCCGATACTTACCCAATACTTGATTATTATATCTTGTCTTTGTGAGTTAGGTTTTATAAATTTGTTTGACCATCGTCTTTGTGTTTTAACGACGCACAAAAATGACACGTCAGCGAGCATGAGCAATCAAAGAGAAATAAGAACTGGTCAGTTCTCCTCTCCTCCATGTTTTTCCTCCTTTTTCCAACCTCTCCCTCTCTCGGGAAACTTCTCTTGCCTACGAAACTTCTTCCGCATGGTGAGAGAAGCTCTCTCTCTCCCTCCACCTCCTTTCCCTCTTCATCTACTGCCACAACACGTCTCTCCCTTCCCTCTCCACCTTCTCTCTCGCTGCTACACAACTTCTCTTAAGCGTAGAATTTCTTCCATGCGGCGAGTGAAATTTCCTTGTTCCTCTTCTTCTTCATCTCCCTCTTCCGCCCCCATATCTCTCTCTCTCTCTCCCTCTCTCTCCCCCTCTCTCTCTCTCTCTCTCTCTCTGAGGGGGGAGAGAGAGAGTGTGAGAGAGATGCCGTAAATAGTAAATTATTTTTCAGTGAGTTGATCCATTTGTTATTTGGCCTTGACCCTTAAAATTTTAAAAGACCAGAAAGAAATTGCCTCTGCCTTGATGGAGAGAGAGATGCTGCAAGCATTGGCCAAGGTTTTTCCCTGGGCCTACGAGGAAAGATGCTTTCTTTTTAATGAATCCAATGGAGATTAGTTCTTCGCGTATAGTTAGAATGATTCACAACCGGGATAAAAAAGCCATGGAGGTGATCGTCCGAGGCTGGAGTGCACTCCGCGAGGTGGACAGAGTCATCGACTACAAGGAACAGAAAGACCCTCGACTCATTTCTCTCCTTAGAGTAAGCTTTGAATTATTCTGCATAGTTTTATTCATACTGTGATTGTGTGAGATACAGATAGCTAAAGAGAGCTTTGAATTGGCACTTCAGGTGGATAATATGAATACCCATGCGAGATATTGGCTTTCAAAGCTCCATTTCAAGTATCATGTCCTTGGAGCATGTAAGGCTGTGTGAGTAATCGCATAAATCCTTCTTGATTTTTTTTAATATGTTCCGGGCATTGATAATTTTCAGACATTACTCCTTTTCAAAAGAAATCTCAGAAATTGCTTTAGATTAGTAATATTAATACCCATGTAAGACATTGGCCTTCCAAACTCTATTTCAAAGTTGTGTGTGGTTGTGTGAGTGATCGACTAAACGCCCTTCCTGATTTTTATTTATTTTTTATTATGTTGTGGGCATTGAAAATTCTAGGAAAGTAGCTTGTAGTAATATGAATTCCCACGTAAGACTTTTTTTTGTGTGAGTGATTGAATATATGCCCTTCCTGATATTATTTTTTTATGGTGTTTGGGGCATTGACAATTCTTAGGAATCGCTAAATTCTTTGAGAGCATGAGTTCCCCCCTTCTCTTCCCTATTGGCTCAATGGGTCTAGATGATTCTCCTCGTAGCAATGATGCTACGATCTTTAATGTTTTGTTTCACGTGGCTCACAATATCTTCATTCATTGTTTTTCTCTAAGAATATTTGCTTGTGTGTTGAACCAAAAAGGTTTATAGGACCTTTCTTTTACAACTTAACTGGCATATATTCAGCCAATTTATATTTCTATAAACGTGACTCTTTCTTTCTCCTAGAGGGTTTATGGCCTTTCACTTGTTCTTCCATTCTTATGCAAGCATTTGAGCTTCAGTTATCCTAGAGTTGCACAACTGCTACTGCCAGCATTTATTCTCTTTCTCCCCTTCTAAAAATTTTCTCTTATTTTTGGCCAGCTCACTTGACTCATTTGAAAAAAATTTCACATTTGAAAATTGGAGACTGAAATCAAGACCAAACCGAACCGTGACCGAGGTTGACCGAGACCGAGACCGAGACCGAGACTAAAGTAAGGTTTGGATTGAGTATTGTGCCTAAAATTGGACTCGTGATCGGAACCGTTGAACCCTATATACATCCATGACATGAATCAACATGATGGAAAGTTTGGTATAATAAAATTTAGAAATTCATATAGATCAATTCAATTAACTCTTTCTCCAAAAATGACTCACAATCTATCCTTGGTGTCTATATAGCAATGGCCACATGATCCAATCTATCATGTTTTCAGGATCACATGACTAGGGGATTTTAAGTTATAGTCAAAACATGATTATTACTTTATAAGATGTCTTTAGTGTCTCAGCTTAAAGAACTATGTAAAAAACCATGACATAAGTCAAGATGATTAACAGCTTAGTATAATACAGATCAATTCAGTGAACTCTTTCTCCAAAGAGCACTCTCTATCTATACTTCATGTCTCTACACCGATGGCCACAAGACCGGCCATTCTCATCGAATGAGTTAGATTAGACATTTCTATTCTTTTGGGATAATTTAATGCCTTTCTTGAATATCAAATGAACATGAATATTTAGAACATATGTTTAAAGACTAATGATTATTTTACTATGATCTAATCATATTTCACTGTGTCATTACAGCGCATGGAATTTATCGTAGACATCACACATAATCGCACATGAATAATAATGAATAAAATTTCATTTCAATATATATAAATGAAAGGTGAAACTATGATTGGCTTCCAAGCCACATAATATCCATCACACTTTTAGAGGGTGAACTCCACTTAGTTTTAAGTAGTAAATAGTTCTTTTCAACAGGATTTTAGTATATGTTGGTCCACCTTCCCTAAAATAGAGAAAGTTGACCACATTTAACTTACCTTGACTTGCCTTAGTGAAGTTGTTGCCCCCAAAGAGATAGGATGAGCCCTGCAATATTTTAAAAACTAAATTTGACCAATTTTAATCTTCATTCACACTTTTGAACACCTAACCTTTTAAGTTCCTTTGACATTATGGAAATAAGGATGACTCAGCTCTAAAGAGATGGAGGGCTCATGTCCTTCCTCCTTATCATCATAATTTCCTTTCACGTTCTTATATGTTAGTACCTATGTCCTCACATACAGATAACTTGTGAAAATGTGAGAACTTAACTACTTGACTTTAAAGAAGTCAAATGGGGTTAGTCACATAATATGAGCAAAATGTAGAAATTGATGCATGGTAGGACTTAGTCACATTTATACCATAATCAACTATAAAGTAAAAGATATTAACATTTCTAAGCTATTTATTAGCACTCATGTAAGGTATATGGTGTATGGATGCAGCTATCATTTGATAATTACCCCCGAGCAAGTGGGACAAGAATAGTACTCATTTTGCAGATTATCTTGTAATGAAAATCAAAATGGAATTGGTTTATCTAGATGAAGCAATAAAAATCCTAGAAGAGGGCTCTTATCCAAAATTTTTGAATGATCACTTTTTTAATCTAGTTTCACTTTGTTTGACTTGTAAAAAAGGAAATTATTCTGAAGTGTTGATGCGTGCACAACATGTATATGTATATTCATTTTTTTAATCGCATTAAGATACAGTTTTGATGGAAATCAGCCAAATAGATTGGCAGTGTCAAAATCCATATTAAGAATGAAGTTTTTAATATTGTTTCTTATTGATAAAGGCTAATTATAAATGAGATAAATTTGAAACTAGAATGAATGTTGTATTTCCTTAGTCTGTAGATGACCTCTCTTGAAAATGGGTAAAAGTTGATATTTACCTCAGGCCTTTGAAAAATATTAATTTATATGAAGTTGATTATGAACAAACTTAAATAAAAAATGCAAGAAAATGTGCCTTCAATCCCGATCAATGAAACATTATCCCACAAGATTTCATGATGTGGTAGATATTTTTATAGAACCAATACCTATGGTTGGGCCAACCACCCCAGAAAGATTCTTCACCCCAAGGGAATTCCCAAACCCAAGTCTTTGCTCATCCTAGCACTACCTCAGCACAAAACATTCATTTTTCTTGTTTGTGAATTCTCAAAATCACCCATAGGTCTTATTACATTATTTATGTTTTAATTTCATATGCTTTAGAGGGTATGATTTTCACTTCATGAAACATAAAAGTAATTATAATATGTATAGACCAATTAAAGAAGATAATACAAGTAGGTTTGAAAAATATTCATTTTTTTAAAGATTAATAAATAAAAAGTCTCAAATAAAATCAAACACTTGAAAATTTCAATTTTTTTAATGGCTAGACATTCTAGCTTAAATGCTTTATTGTCCCTTGTAAAACCCCATGCTTAGTCAAATAGGACACAATAAAACCATTATATTGATGGGTATGTACGACATGTCAAAAGATATATAAGGCATGAAAAATTGGAAATAGATAACTTACAATGGTTTTCAAGGACTATCTCTATCAATCTTCTTCTTTTGCCTCATCTAATCTCTCCTTTACCTTTGGGCCCCAAAAATATAAAAAATGAAAACATATACAAGCAAAAATGTTGGGCTGCCTTCCAATAAGCACTAAGTTCTATGTTTTAGCTCGATGTAGCCAATCTTGTGAGAGAATCAAGGGTATGATTCCACTGAAGATGTCACTTGATAAGATTCTGAGATGGAGGTGTCTATACTCAGTGTGATTAACTCTTAGCTCATGTATTACATTGTCCTAATTTCTCATCATTTCTATAGGAGTATTAATGACAAGGGTGAAAGTATGAGACCATATTAGTGTCAAGGTAATTGGAAGAATAAGATACTAAAGGAAGCTTATTCAAGAATGTAATCTTTCATTTCTTAAAAATTCATATTTTTAGATAAACCTCAAGAAATTTTTTCTTTTGCCCTATTTTCAAAAGTAGACTGGAAATTCTTGAAAGGAAGTACTCATTATATTTTCAAACTATACATGTTTCTAATCACCTAATCATCGAAATTTTTGTTTAAATTTAGAAATTTCCATTCCAGTACTAGTGTGAAATATTGGTAGCTATCAAAGTTAAATTTGTAATATTAATGTAAAAAATACTCTGAAAGTAGTCACCTAAAATTGGTATGAAATGATTTGAGAATTGCCATTTGTCATAAAATAGATCCTAACAATCTAGGCCGTTGCCAATGTGATTTATCTCAATTCTAACTCTCTCACATTGCGTCAGCAAAATACTAAATACTGCATTGTCATAATTTGAATGTACCATTTTTAAAAGCAGTTTCATTTTTACATGATCAGTAAATTAAAAATATTTAGATTACACTTCATTGGGTGGAAACAGAAAGATGATTATCCAGAAATATGGATAGGAGCGTTCTTCTCATTTGATTGTGATGTTCAAAATAGGGTTATGTGAGGGTTGACTTGGTCAACTCTCTATTCTAGAAGCTTGTGGAATGCTATAGAATTTTCTAGAGTTTTCTAGTATCTTCTAGAATCTTCTATGCTTCTTCTAGAAACTTGTGGGGTCTTCTAGATTACACTAGAAGATTATGAATATCTCTAAAAGCTTGTGGATATTTCTAGATGTTCTAGAAAAGTATAGAGATCTTCTAGAGAGAGAGAGAGAGAGAGAGAGAGTCTCTAGAAGCTTCTAAGGAGCTCTATAAAAGGAGGAGCTCACCCCCAAGCTTGGAGAAACCTTAAGGAAGCAACCCAAGAGTATTATAAGGGATTCAAACCCTTATGAAGGAAGGGTCAAGCTACTTGGATAGTTGGAGAAAAGAGAGAGAGGGTGACATAACATCTTTGAAAGAAGCTTTGTGAAGTGGTGACACCAAGTATAACTCTTCTTATTGGTTAGTCCCTTTGGTGAACTTGTTCTCTTTCCTCCTTTTGTCCTAGTTATTTTGGACCTCTACTATGAACATTTTTTATCCCATTTAAGATGGTTGTTTTTCTCCTATTTGTTGGTGGGTTTCATCTAATCTCATCCCTTGACTCTTGGTAGATACTTGAGCTTAGTTGGATACATACTTTAGACTCCTTTATTGATAAGATCCTTAACAGGTTTGGAAATAGGGCTTTGATAGGACCCTCGAGCTGGAGCCTTGAGATGGTGAACTGTAATGCTTTGCTTTGCTGTCTTATGGCCCACTTAGTCAGTTGTCATGCGTGGACGGGTGCAAACAAATGACTTTTGTCCTTTACACGCTGGAGGAATAAACGAGGAGAAAAAATATCCAAGCTTCCGAGCTCTCATGTGTTCTCTTTCTATGGATAAATATTCATCTTCAAGGTGTTCTGTCTTTATTTCTCTCTCCCACAGGGTCACTCTATCATATGGTCTCTTGCCTCCTCTATATATCTCATATGTTCTCTCGCTCCCTCATACACATGGTCTCCCTCGTAAGGTCTTTCCCATTCTCTCTCTCTCATACTCTGATATGGTCTTTCTCACTTTCGTATATTCTCTCTCCCTCTAATGTGGTCTTTCTCTCTCTAATATGGTCTTCCTCTCTCCCCCTCTCCCTCCCTTCCTCTCGCTCTCCACCTCTCTGTATATAGGGTGATACAGAGAGTGTGGTCTTTCTCTCTCTACTATGGTCTTCCTCTCTCACATAGGGTCTCTCTTCCTCTCTCTCCCCCTCCCTCCCTCTCTTCCTCTCGCTCTCCCCCTCTTCCTCTCCTTCACTGTCTCCCTCCTCTCAGCATAAATATTTTATTTCTACAGAACGAGGAATAACGTGTATAACCTTTGAAATAGATTATGGTTGCTTTGCTCCGAAAGCCCCCCCCCCCTAATTACTGCTCCATTAGTTTATCCGCCACAAGTCAGATAAAGTATTGTTTTCCTTCCTGGTCAACTACTTAGATGAATTCTTTGAAAAAGTCTCCCTCTTTTGTTTAAAACTTTGTTTTTAATAGTTTTGAAACCTCGAATCTTTTTTATATCCAAGAGAGAGAGAGAGAGAGCGAGAGAGTGGGTTCATGAAATTCCACGGTGGTCCACGAGCCTTCGACGTCTCTTCCGTGCACGTTTCTCTTCTGTAGAGATTCTTTGACAGGGTCAATTTAATTAGCTGAATAATCAGCAGTTCGTCCTTTTGTCAACAATGGTAGGCACCACGTGGAGTTGACTACCCTAGCCTTTAAGACTTGAAGAAATATGTATTCGAAGCCTAACTACCTAATGAGATCTTCAATGGCGTCGTCTCTTCTCCTGTTATTGGCAACCGTGTCTCTGTTCACGGAAATTAGGGTTTGGGCGAGCCCTCCTGAATCCGTCATCAAGTGTAGATCCAACAATACGAACTGCACTCTCACCAACTCCTATGGCTCCTTTCCTGACCGGAGCACTTGCAGAGTCGCCTCGGCTGTCTACCCTTCAATGGAGAGTGAGCTTTTAATGGCGGTCTCAGAGGCAGCAAAGAAGAAGCAAAAAATGAGAGTCGCCACGGTGTACTCCCACAGCATCCCCAAGCTCTCCTGCCCCGGAGGTCCCTCTGGTTCAGGACTGATAATCAGCACCGAGAAGCTGAACAAGGAAGTGAGCTTTGATTTGAGCTTAAATCAGATGACTTTTCAGGCCGGCGTCACTCTGAGAAAGCTTCTTGATATGGCGGCAGCGAGAGGGTTGGCTCTTCCTTACACGCCCTACTGGCAAGGAGTCACCTTGGGAGGGATGATAGGAACGGGCTCCCATGGGAGTTCCCTCTCTGGGAAGGGCTCTGCTGTTCATGAAAGAGTTGTGGGGTTAAGGATTGTGGTTCCATTGACGGAGCCTGTCAATGGAGTCTACGCTAGAACGGTAGATCTTGTTGAAGGGGACGAGGATCTTCTGGCAGCCAAGGTGTCTCTTGGCTTGCTCGGTGTTATCTCTCAGGTATACTTTAGGGTTCCGATCTTCGGTTCCAAAACAATAGCAGGCTAGATCTGAGTGCTCCTTTCACTCTCTTACTCACGGTGTTCCTCTATCTCTCTGCGCCTCTCTACCCGTCTCTTTCAATTTCTCGTTATCTCTTGGCTTGCTCTGTGGTGTCTCCATCGTGTTTTTTTGGCTTCCGATCCAAGATTTTAAAATTTTTGGCAGGCAAGTTCCTCTATCTCTCTGCTTTGTGCATGCTCTCTCTCTCTCTCTCCCTCTCTCTCTCTCTCTCTCTCTCTCTCTCTCTCTCTCTCTATCTATCTATCTCTATCTATCTATCTATCTATCTTTCTGTGCTTCTATAGACCTCTTTGTCTTTTCTATCTACTTATCTGACAGTGTATCCATAAATCTCTTTGTATCTATTCAACCTCTTTGTCTATCTCTCTATCTGTCTCTGTCTATCTCTCTCTATATCTCAATTCTATCCCTCCCTTTATATTTCTCTCTCAGGCCTTGTTCTATCTTCCAGGGTCATTTTGTCCAAATTAGAAAAACTATTTTTACTCTTTTTTTAGATCAAATCCGTCGTTACTGTCATTTTTACAACGTCTATCTCAAAACTTGGATTCCCCGAGCAGATAACTCTCCAGCTCGAACCCATGTTCAAGAGATCCATCACCAACCGCCCGCAGAGCGATCTCGGCTTCGAGCACAACATCCCCAACTTCGCTCTATCCACGGAGTTCGGCGATATTATCTGGTATCCAGGCCAAGCTAGAGTCGTCTACAGAGATGACGTCAGACTTCCCATCACGTTCCCGGGAAAAGGGAAGAACGACTTCACCGGATTCCAGCCTCAGGTCTCCGGCATCGTCGCCGGCATACGAGCTACAGGTCCGATCTTCTCTTCTCATTAATAAAGCAAACTTTCTATAATCTGTTATGTTCATGTACCAGAGGATCTATTGGAGGCGACGGGGAACTCTCAGGGAAAGTGCGTGGTGGCGAAACTGCAGGTGACGACTCTTCTGGAGACTGGCAGCGGCTTGAAGAACAATGACGGCAGTATCCTCGATTTCACCGGATACCCAGTGATCGGAAACCAGAGCGACATGCAGACTTCCGGTAAAAACTGCGATCTATGAAGATCGATCGAGTTCCTGATTTCCTGATAAAATGTTTGTTTTCCAGGGTCGTGTCTTAACAGCAAGGACGACGCTTTATTTACTGTGTGCGCGTGGGATCCGAGAATCAGAGGGCTGTTCTACCATCAGACGACGATCAGCATTCCTCTGGTCAACATCACGAGCTTCATCACCGACGTTAAAAAGATCAGAGAATTGAGGCCGAGCTCCCTCTGCGGCGTAGAGCTTTATTACGGATTCCTCATGAGATTCGTCCGCAGTTCTACTGCCTATCTCGGGAAAACCGCCGACTCGGCCGATATCGATATTACTTACTACCGATCGCGAGATCCGACCACGCCTAGGCTCGATGAGGACGTGCTCGAGGAGATCGAACAGATGGCGATATTTAAGTACAAGGGTATGCCTCATTACGGGAAGAACAGGCCAGTGGGGTTTCTCAACTTGAGAGAGAAACTAGGAGAGAAGGGAAATAAGTTCCTAGCTGTGATGGCTAAATATGACAGTGAAGGGCTGTTCTCCTCGGATTGGACGGATGCCGTTTTGGGCATCAGGGGGAAAAGTCTTGTGGTTGAAGGAAAAGGGTGCGCGCTGGAGGGCTTGTGCATTTGCTCTTCGGATGAACACTGTGCGCCGGCCAAGGGATATTTCTGTAGACAGGGACTTGTTTACACTCAAGCCAAGGTCTGCAGAAAGATCAGTGATTCATCCATGTGATGAATTGGTGTGAGACGTGAATAAATTTGACAAGGGAACTTCCCGTGAACTATCTCTTTCATGTTTGATATGATAATTTAATAAATGTAATGAATGATATGACTATGCTTACTGAAATGGCGCAACGGAAGCACAAACGTGTGACCGTTGAAGCATTGATGAAGGGATACATTTGAGCATAAAAATAATAGAATCCACTCTAATGATAATTCCAATCATGTAAAATTGTGAATGGGGTTCAAATCCACAATTAATTGGATTGACAAAAATGATAGAAGAAAATTCAATTAAGTTTAGTCAAATCGTAGGACAAAAAAAGGTGAGACAGTAAATGTAAATTGAAGATATACAAAGAAGAGGAAGAAAAAATCTAACGCATCAAGTTAGATGTAAAACAAATTTGAAAGTAAGAGATATCAAAGAAATAGTCAGCAAAAGTTTAGAAAAATCCCTGTGCTCTAACCATAAATGAACGTTTATTTCATGGATAGGATGCTAATAACCCAAGCCTACCCTTCAATTTACATTGATGTGGTACTGGGTGATTAAGAACTCCAAAGTTTAGCATGCTCAAGCTGGAGCAATCTAGGATGGGTAACCTTTTGGGAAGTCATATCTTGCCATAGAGGTATCAATACCAACTAAAGTACTAATGGACCTAGGCGCCGGGAAGCTAGGAGAACCCAGCAGGAGAAGATGGCTGATGCATAAATGATTTCCATAACCGTCAAGCATATAGGTGCAGGACTATGCTCTTGCTACTCATAAGTACTTACGCGCTTGTGGAAAACCCAACGATGACAACTGTGGCAGGGCTCGTCTGAGCTGAAGAATGAAGTGACCAAGGGAGATATGAGAAGTAAAAATGACCTCATCTCGACTCACAAAAAAAAATAAAAAATCCAAAGGCCATGCCAAGATGACCTTATATTTCCAGATCAAAGGCTTAGACTATGATTCTTCAAAGATAGCTATCAGTGCTGAATTGATAAAATCCCCTCACATTTCTAGGTGAACTGAGAAGAATTTAGTATAACTCACATGAAAATATGGAAAGAATGCAATACAATCATCGATTGGATGAAAGGCATCAGTTCGCCTAGAACTAGGCCTTATAATTCCAAGCATAAAAAAATGAGAGGCAAGGACCATTTTAAAGGGTTTTTGGGGCATGAGTTGGTATTTCTAGGCTATTTTTTTAACTCCCACCATCGAAAACATGATGTTTCAGGGGTGTACTATGTGATAGTGATATGTGTCCCTCAAAAATCTAGAGAAAAAGACTTAGAAATGGTTGTATCACGTCTTGAATATTAAATTATGCTTTAGTTGAGCACAAGGGCTAAAAATTTTTGCCACAACAAGCAAAAGAAAACCCCCTTAAAAAGTGCATTGAATCATCATGACAGCTCTCATAATCCTATTGTGCATTTTTTTGTGGTGTGAGACACCAAGAACTGTGTCATGTTTCCCATAAAAGGTTCATTGGATGCAATCTATGTCATTTAATCATTGCGTAAGAGGGCATGAGCTATAGATGTGCACCTCATATTTGTCAATTGGATCAATTTGGCTAGAGGCTGTCTACTCATTGATTGGACATTTGGATAAGTAGGGACTACAGATTTTTGCAACATGGCACCCCTCTTTTAATGTCTTTAAAGTCTTTGATCAATTGGTTTGACAACCTGTGTGAAGCTTGCTATACGTCTTGATGTAATGGTCCAAATTTGGTTTTTAAAAAGATAGTATCACATTGAAAATATTTTTAAACCTTACAGCCATATAATGGAAACACTTTTATGTAGTTTGAAAATTCATTCATGAACCATTAAAACTTTAATCATGTTGCCAAGCACGTGCGTAATTAATTTTGCATTTTCACAACTTTCCCATTGCTCGTGCCATAAATAGCATCATGTCAGTGTCACTCAAGCACCCTCTTGCCATGCTTGCCATGCTAGCCACATTAGCTATGACAATGACTTCTCCTATTTTTATCCCTTTTTCTCTAAAGATAAATTCCTTAAAAATTCCCAAAAACTTATCAAAATCTCTTAACCTTTGAAAATTTACATCTTCCAAAATATAAATCCTTTTCCCAAAATTTTTCTTACTTTGTGAAAGAATTTAACATTTTTTCTTTCTATATTATTAATTTTAAATGTATAAAGAGAATCAAAAGATTTATCTATGAATAACATTGATAGATCTTATGTGACCTCTTGTTGTGCTAGCTTGATCACTACATGCGGCATTAGTTGCAACAACGAGGGACCCATTTTTGCCCCTTTTCCTTAAACATAATTTCCCAAAAATCCCCAAAAATTTATCAAAATCTTTAAACTTTTAAGAAATTCATATCTTCCAAAATATAAATCTTTTTTCTCTCAAATCTTCTTCTTGTAAGAAAGAATTTAATCTTCTCAATTTTTGTGTCATTTAATTTTAAAATAGAAGGAGAATATAAAGATTTATCTATAAACATCATTTATGTATATAATGTGGCCTATAAGCCAAATCAAACTTTTATATCTTATTTATTTTCATTGAAATGAAATTTCTTTTTTTTTATTCTTGTATGATATGTGGGTTCTATGAGCATCTGTAATGACTAAGTGAATTTTGAAGAGATCATAGTATAAAGATCACTAGTATTGAAACATATGTTCTAAACAATATTACTTAAGGGATATTCGAGGAGGCTATCAAAATATTTAGAAAGAATAACACTATTTAATGTGACTCGTAAGATGAGTATGACTGATCTTGTGGCCATTGGTGTGGAGACACCAAAGATAGATAATGGGTGCTCTTTAGAGAAGAAGTTTAATGAATTGATATGAATGAATTATTGAATGGTATTACCTAACTATCAATCATATTGATTCACGTTGCGATTGTATATCCATTCCTTTATATAGACATCTTGTAGATGGATGATTGTGTCTTGATAATAACTTAAAAAACCTCATCTATGAGATCTCAAAAATGTCTTAGATCAAATATGACATAAAGTCCTCTAAAATGATTTTGTGATCAAGATGGGATCATCTGCCTTTTCAATTTTGAGAAAGATTGACTCAAAGAATGAGATGCGTGAAATCCTCAGCCAAGGTAATAAAAATATGAGAGAAAGTTCTGGCAGTGATTTCCTTCACGTGCTATTACTAAATTGAGTAATCGACTAGGTTGCAAATGTTGTGAGCTACGGCTTAACAAGCTCTCCAAATTTGCAATCAAAAGAACGAGTGCATTGGAAGATGTTGAATCAAACATTTATCATAGTTGAAGCACTAAAAATAGATGATCCTATCATCTAGTATAAAATGAAATCCATACTTGCCAAGTCGTTCAAGCGTCTGGCCTGAGAGATGTTCAAGCGCCCAGCCTCAAGTAGTATCCACACGGTCGTTGGATGATTGGATCTCCTCTATAATAATTATCACCATGAGAGGAAGATAAGAGAGGGGAGAGTTTTCTTCTAGGGTTGCATGGGCATCCTTATTATGATTGTTCTCCCCCTCTTTATAGACTTTAAGAATGTAAAATTTTCACAAAAAAACCTTGCATTTATGTCTATATCTACCAATCTTTATTGACCTTATGTTTGAGACCCTCTAGGTCCATATATCTCGCCAATCAATGACTCTATCAACCCAATAACAAAAATTGGTCTTCCTTTTCAATTAACTATATCAAAAAATCGATTAATTGACTAGATATTGATTTAATCCAATCAACAAGTTAAGTTGACTGCCTAATGAGTGCAAGCTACACCATGTCCTCTAGGAGAAATGTAAGTATATATGAACTCCTTCATGAAACCTTGCCATCATTAATTACCGTGTACGTATAATCTTTCATCTGTGTAACACTCATGAATGACTTAGGATATAGTTAGCAATAAAACCATAATTGGTCACTCAATTTAGTACAATGATACGAGTTGAAATTCATCGAGAACAACTTTTGTAATATTTTTACTACCTTGGCCAAGGATTTCACTGCATCTCATTCCTTGATTCGATCTCCTCTAATATCGAGGACAAATGGTCCCATCTTGACTAGTCAATCACCTTTGAGGACTTCATGTCATATCCAATCTATGATGTTTTAGAGATTTCATGGGTTGGGATTCGTAAGTCATAGTAAAAACATGATCATCCATCCATAAGGTGTCTTTGGTGTCTCAAGTCAAAGGACCATGTACAGAACCATAACATGAATAAACATAATTGAAAATTTGGTATAATACCATTCAATGATTCATATGGATCAGTTCAATGAACTCTTTTTTCCAAAAGAATACCCACTATCTATTATTGATGTCTCTACACTGATGGTCACTTGATCAGCCATACTCATCAAATAAGTCGTGTTAGATAGTGTTAATCGTTTTAGATAATTCGATGTCCTTCTTGAATATCCTACAAATAGGAATATTTAGAATATATTTTTAAAGACCAGTGATCACTATATTATGTTCTAATCATAATTCACTTAATCATTGCATATTCTCATAGACTTGATTAAAAGTATCACACAAGAATGACAATGAACAAAGGTTCATTTCAATGAATATAAAAAAAAGATGAAAGTATGATTGGCTTGCAAGCCACATTATTTCCATTAGAAAATTGATCATACTCGAAGTCATTCATGACTATTGCGTAGATAAAGATTGTAAAAAAATGGTAATTGATGACCACAAGGTTCTATAAGAGAGTTCATATATACTTCATAACCACTAGAACAAGTTGTGTAGCTTGGAACCCACTGGACTAGCAACTCGACTTATCCATTGAGTTAAATCCATCCCTAATTAATTAATCTATATGCTAACATTAATAATTAATAAGTTTGACTGATAAATATTATTGTGTTTGTAAATATATCCATTAGTGATGTATATGTGTCTAGAGTATCATATATAAGGTTCATGTACATTAGTAGATAAAAAATAAAATTATAAATATTTTTGTGAAAATTTCACATACCTGATGCCAATAAATAAGTAGAGGATGACTGAGAGAAAATGTGATTATGAGGTTGTTAATAAAATGTGTCTAAGAATCAAAATTAAAACCAAATTCACTTAAAATATGGATCAATCAAGTTTAGTATAGTATAGAGGTGAGTAAGGGTCAAATCCACAGAGAATCAGGGTATGTTCTTGAGATGCTTTAGAATTTGATCAAATTGGATAAGAAACTGGGGTTAGATATTAAGAAAAAATATAAATTTGTAAAGAAGACTCAAAGATCTATATCTTTAGAATAAAAAATTTCTTGAATCGGATCTATATCAATGAAGAAGTTAAAAAGCAAAGAAAGAAAGATTTTGAAAAGAAGCACGACTATTGGAGTTTTTCCTTGATGAGATCAATGGTCAAGATGGAATTTGGAGTGAAGAATCATTATGGTTAAGTTGCGATCATTAGACCTCCATCGTAGAGTTAGAATTGCATCACGTATCCACATAAAGAGGAAGCGTTGTCTAATTTGGGCCTTAGGATTTTGATGTAATGCCTCAAGTCGTGTCACGTTTCCATCAGAGTCTATTTGGTGAATTAAATTATGGATGTTTTAACTCCATAGGTCAACAGCCATGACTTGATGACAGTTTAGTGTAGATGTCGCCCAATGATAGATTGTCATGTAACCCATCTTTAAGTGAAATCTAATCGCATACATTAAATCTCCTTCTTCGTGTTGATCAAATGTTCCCCAATGCTACCATGTCAGCTACAACATAAATACTTCAGTCCCACATCAAAAAAATATAAAGGGCATTTAAATAAGGTGTTGATTCATTTAAATAAAATTGGCCCATTAAGGGCACTTAACACTAATAACACTCACTTGATACAACACTATGTGGCACCCTTAAGCATCACCACTTGTAATGCCATGCAATCGCGCATGCTACATCAGCTACCACGTCAACGTACACTAAAATTATATCTTTTGAAGCTATTTTAATTAAAATAAATTTAAATTTTTAATAAATTTATAAAAATTATTATCTTTTAAAATGCAACTTTTAAATCCAAATTTGTTTTGATCATAAATTAAATTAATTATCATTTTGTAATTTAGTTTTAAAAATAACAAGAGAATAAATACTTAACTCAAAAATACACTAAGTTCACTTTAAAAAGTTATCATATATATATTTAGAGTGTATAAAACTGTTTTTCTCTTATAAAAGCACATATAAAACTCAAATAAAATCTCAACTAAAATTAGGTTAATCTATTCAAAATTCAAACTCATGTTTTATACATGATTAGTCATTGACATGATGCATTTTGAAATTTTTTATATAAATTATATGGAATGATGAAAACGCACTCAAAGTATTATAACATGCATCAAGAAAATAAGAATGGTGCCCTAAAATGCACTAATAATGATGCAATTATAAGTAAATATTCTATCTTATTATATCACCCCTAAGGCGCTTATACAAACTTTTTAGGCAACTTTCTCCTTTCTTCTCTCTCTCTCTCTTTTATTGATAAAGAGTGTAGAAAAGGATATGTAATCATCCAACAATCATGTGAATACCACTAGAGGCTAGGCACTTGAACAACTCTTTCAATAAACCCTTTAAGTATGGATTTTAATCCATGCTAGAGGATAGGATCATTCATTTCTGGTATATCAAATTTTGGAATGTTTGATTCAATGTCTTTTGTTGCGTTTCAATGTTCCGATCAAAATTTTTAGAGTGTATTGAGCATCAGTTCCCATCACTCATAATTTTGGTTTAGAAGGTAAAACTAAGACATCTTTGAAAAATTTTATAGATTAAATCTTCTCAATCTTCTAGTTCTTCTTCATAATCCTCTCTTCTCAAGAATTTGATTTCCAAGTGTTGAGAAAATAGGGCTAATACACAAGGCATTTGATCTTGATAAATGTCAAACTCATTAACTGCACAAAATTAGCCCTAAGTGGTGCATTATGAGAACTTCAACTAGAAGGCATGGGATTTAGGAAACACAATAACAATATGATAGCATGTTGCATGTTGACATTAGTTATGCATGAATTTTTTTGGTGATCATATATTTCTAGGCACAAAGTGCATGTTATCACCCTCATTTGATGACCATACTCAATAAGGCATCTCCATGGTACTTAACATCTCCTTGCATCTCCCACAGCTTAACACATGGAACTCGCATTGTTAGTTACTCCTTTTGGGCCTACTTTTGTATGTAAAGTCTTCAATCCTCAGGGCCATTACATGCCTACTTATAAGAAAGTCTCCCAACCTCACTAAGTCAAGATCTTGTAAATTATAAGAATATGTGGTAGTGTAACCTTTGAAAAATTAACTTGTCAACTCACAAAGATTCAATAGTTAGACTCATCTTACATAATTGATATGCATAAAATCATAGTCATTGAAAGTGCAAGTTCATGTATCAAAAAGTATACTCTACCTTTCAAGTTTAATCTTAGAATTTTGAATGGTGACGTGTCAAGGTTGAATCCACAAGGAGGACGATTAAAAGATTGAAATAAAAAAATAATTTCAGTATTTTTAGATTATGAAGGCGGAAATGATTGATGAAAAGAGTGAATAAGAAGAATATTGAATTTCTCTAAGAAAAAAATCTTATGGTCCACTAGAAATCTAGTCAATAAAAAAGAATAATGGGAGGCAATGGACCTTTGACGACTTTCTTTTTTGTTGCTCTTGATTTTTAGGAAGAAGAAATTGATAAAAATTTGATAAAAAAAAGAGTTGAATGAGAGAAATATCTATGTCTACATTTTCTCAACAAGCTTAAATATTTCACGTAAATAAAAAAATTTAACTACATTCTTTACTTATATTTAGTTAGCAAAATTTATTGTCTATTTGCTTAGTGTCATCACTCAAAGATCATAGATGAATATTTGGTCCCATGTATTACTATTTATTTTACTATATTGAATTTTTCTTGGTAATATAATGTTTTCCATCATCACACTCCTTGATAAAGGTTCCATCTCATTTATTTTTTTCTTTTCTCCACCTTATTCATTGATAAATCTCAATGCCACAACCACTAGCTTGTATGAGAAAAAAATTTGAATGGTTTTGCCTCCACATTATTTAGACTTCTCCCACCTTTATTAGGAATTTATCAATGACTATCATAGGGATAATATGAACCTTGAATCCAATGTTGGCGAACAAGAGAACACGAACATAAAATTTTTTTCATGAACCATTCAGCATTTGTGTTCATTGTTAATGAACTAGAAAAATCAATTAAATTAGTGATGGATACCCCAATAAAGCCTAAAAAGCAAATAACTAGCCAACTAGATGATCACCTCAAAAACTCTCTCCCCTCTCTCTCTTTTACTAACACATTTTTATCCTTGAAAAAAATGTCTATAGATGTGAAGAAGAGTCTTGGAGTCCAAGAAGGGGCGAGATCAACCAAAATGCCTTACATATTGTGCATCAGGAGATACAAGGTAGGAATAGGACTGTTTAATATGGATAAAAAGTTGATGGAGTTTAATTTGTTTAGAGTTGAAAATATATTTATGTCAAGAGGGAGGGAAGATAGGACTGCTGCAAAATAGGAATTGATTTTCACCTCGTATGACTGCTGTTACAGAGAAAATCTAAGATGCGGATGAAGTAGATCTGAAGACTCTATGAGCACTATGAGGGTGATGTAGGATAATTTAGAAGAGGTATCTAAATCCTACAATATGAGGGAGGATCTATGAAGTGATATCAGTGAGAATAATATAGATTAGATAGTTAAAATAGATAAGATTATGTTTAAGATTTTAAGGAGTAATATAGAGAGAGTAGTAGGAGGAATTAAAATGGATAATGTGTATAATTAGAAGGAAATGTCAGTGAATAAAGGAGGATTATAATTCCAACTGAGGATTATTAGAATGATAGTTAATAGCGGGAAGAGGTAATAGAATGATGGAGATGAATATATATAAGAGGTAAGATTAATAGTGAATATAGATAGATATTATAAAAAGAGAGAATAGCCGAAGAGTGGGTTTAAGAGAGAAGAGATATATGGAGATGATTAAAATATAGCAGGGTGCGTTCGGAAATTAAGAAGCGAAAATATTAGTAGAAGGATAATAGTAATATATATATATATATATATATATATATATATATCTATATATATATATATATATGTTTATGCAGTTAGTTTGGGAAAGAGTAAATGAAGAGAGACGGTGTGGCGGTAATAGGAGAAGTAGCAGGAAGGGATGCGAGGAGGAGCGGAGGTGACTGTTGGACTCACAGGTATTATCGGAATATGAACTATTGTTCACGAATTATTTAAGGGAGGATGATACCTGAAATGGAATACGAGTAGATGACGCCTTGGATTGCCCATAGATTCCGAATCTTCCGTCGTTTGCGTCTGGACGTAAAGTGATTGAAAGAAGACAGAATGGAGGGAGAATAGAAAGAGAGATAGAACTCGGAGAGGAGAGAAGGTGGGAGAGGCACAGGGATACACGAACACAAGGACAAAACGGAACCAATAGTAACCAAATTTTCATAAAATAACTATCCTTTTCGTCGCATACAGATTCTGATTTATAGGAATAAAAGACGGGAAGTTTTCGTCGAGAAGTCGCTTCGCGGCGGTTGAGTTCTTGACTCGGTTTGACGTCTTTTGATTTTCATCGGCTGGAGGAATGAGACGAAAATAGACGATCTCTCGATGACGTTCCGTCGTCGGGTTTACGGGGCAGTTACGGTGACGTTGAAGACGAATAGTACGTGGAGCGTAAGTGTTTTCAAGAGCTTTCTTGAATAGTTGTTATCTCCCGCGCGTGCGACGTGGTCGTCGTGAAGATACATCTGTA
Organism: Lemna minuta; assembly: GCA_024174645.1. Taxonomy (NCBI): domain Eukaryota; kingdom Viridiplantae; phylum Streptophyta; class Magnoliopsida; order Alismatales; family Araceae; genus Lemna; species Lemna minuta. The sequence goes on along the minus strand of CM044107.1, from coordinate 16,483,010 downwards.
CGCTTCTACTGTTGTCAGTCAATGGTGTGAGTTGCCAACGGATTTCTTCAAGATGTTGGTGTTGAGCACGTTCTCAGACGATACCAAAGCTCGCCAAAATGCACAGAACCAAGCCCTTGGTCGATGTTCTTCATAAAGCCGATGTCGGAGTGGTGGGGAAGCTCGTTGGATTCGTTGGCACAGACGTTTTCTCCCGATGTTATTCCGTCGTTGGACTTATTGGATGACGGTGGCGATGTGGAGAGCTTCCGCGTCCACATGATGATCTTGCGAACATATAAATAGTGTATTGATGGTAATTCCCTTTTTGACGTCGGACGGTTCTTCTGATGGGGTGACGATAAGGCAGAGTCGGTCGTGAGACGTTTCCACTTTCTTCGATCGTCGACTGGGAGACTTTCAACCTTCGACAGTTGTGGCATTTCCGACCAAGTCTCCATGACCTCTAGAAGGCGTGAAAATAATTCTTGGTGCAGCTAAGTCGCAGAAGATGGGGATAGTTCTTGATGCAGCTAGATATCAGGATGACTTTATTATCAGTCGTGAAGAACTTGCTTAAAGGGGAGTTAGCTTCACTCGCTGGATTCCCCTTGGTGCTTATGACAGACGATGATTGAATTTGGAGCCTCCTTAGCTTCGGTGCCTCCAATTCTCATGAGATGTCCTTGGATAAGAAGAAGATGATCCGGGGGTGGTTTTCCTTGCTGTCGTCTTCTTTAGTGGCATCTCCCATCATAATTTATCAACAGTTAATTGCCCTTCATGTGGGTCTATCTTCATACTTTCATGGGTTTATCCTTGCACAAGGCTTCATCTTGAATTAGGGTAAGAAGATAGCTTTCTTCCATAAGTTATCACATATTGATCTCTTCTAAATTTCTACTCATGGTGGTTTTCATAGAAAGAAGGAAATTTAATAACAAAGGAATTCCTATTTACTTTCTTGAGATCATTACTTTATAACTATACAAGGTACCTATGATATAGTGTATAAGGTTTGGAAATTAAGGATCCTATATCAAAGGTGAAAGGGTGGTTCACTTGGTCCACTCAAGGAATTCTAGGTTTCTAAAGGTAAGGAATAAATGTTTGACCAAGTCAATCTTTAGATCAGTATAAAATAGGAAAAAGAGGGAAGATAATTCCCTTAAGATCTACACTCTCTTTAATTATTTAGAGAGGTCTTCTTCATCCATTTAATGAATGGATAATTTTTCAAGTTGGAGGAAAAAGGAGGAGGAGGAGGATAGGTTCACTTAGAACCCTTGTGTTCATGTTTCAAAATAATTCTCCATCAGAGGGTGTATTCAATAAATAGAGTAGGATAGCAATGTAACTTTTAAGTTCTAAGGACTTTTAATCCTTAAAGAGCAATATATGTTGATCTTTATCAATCAATATTATTCTATTGATTGTATTTATTACTATTTTGTATTCAAAGTCTAACTAAGATCAGTAGTAATGTTTTTTTTTTACAAGCATCAACTCATGTAACACTCTAGAAGGATTTAAAACCCTCAAAATTAAAAAGTGTGTTGATATCTTATTCTATTTATAGAATTAATCTATAACAAGCACCATTCCTTTGATGAGAGAGTCTAGACCACCTCCATCCACCATTTTGTTTTGGAAAAAAAACCAATTGAGGAAACTCAATCGAGTGAAAATAAACTATATAAATTTTGCACTCCAAGGAGAAGTCTGTCACCTAAACGACATAGCTAAGAGAAAAAACCATCAAATTTCATGTCTGTTGTCTGTGCAGGGATTCTACAGTGGCTTATATTTGATGGTGATTGACTCCATTTCCTTCTTTGACAATTCTCTCCAAAAAGATGACCTCAGAATTTCAGATCATCAACATGCTCATAAGATTTGTCACACTTGATGAACCAAATGATTAACATGAACAACAAATTTCATCTATTTATTTGATATCAAAAATGTTATTTTGGTCACCATGAACACGTTCGCACAATGCTATTTTATTATCATGTTTCTCGTGATATCATGTGGGTTTCTACCATTGTCATACTTGAATTTTTTATATAGAAATAGCACCCATTGGAATATAATAAAATCAATATTTTTTAATAACTTAAACATTAATAATAAATGATTCTCTAAATCTCTAAAATTCACATTCTTGTATGAAAATCATGTAGGGTGACTTTATGTCTAAGAGGGAGGCAATCTAGCTTTGTCTAATCTTTACATTTTCTAGACTTGTTCTTAAAATGATGGATGTAATCAATAAAATTGGCCTTCCAGTGCACTAAAAAATTAACCCTAATCCAAAAAGGATTCATTCCATGATTCTTCAAATATTTAGATGGACAAGTAATCTAATTTGCATCCTACGCAACCACTTGGTTGGAGAACTCAATAGAACCCAAAATTTATGGCTTGGAGAATTTCATAATTGCTCCATTATCCCACCCATATATAACCTTCCATGATATTATATAGATCATTGTGTTGCATATTGGATAGCCGTAAATAAAGTTCTCCACTTTAGGTTATATGACAATACTTTGTGGTCTAGCATCAAGTAGAAAATTTCAGCATTTACATTTTTGCTCATGACATATGGATAAGGATTTTCATTTTAGACTTGAGAAACAAGGAATCTATGTTAAGACCTGTAAGGATATTTTTTGATGATGAAGTTGTCATTGAATTCCCCTACAACCAAAGAGCTTGAGTGCATGTTGGCACATGGAGATCAATTTTCTATTTTTCAAAGAGAATACACAAAATCAATTGGTGGCTACTACGCATATCAGGGCAGACCAAATGCTGCAATTAAGACACCCATGGTCCTTTCACCTGGTACATACAGATTATGGGTTTAGTTTGATCTTTTGAGGTATGCTTTAAGGTCATTAGGCACCAATGAATTCTGTGATTTCTCACTTTTTATGATCTTTATTTTAATTCAATTGTGAACTAATAAATACAATGGAATTCTAGTTTTGTTTATGATACGAAGAGTTCATTCATAAAATTTAAGTCTCCATTTAATATTATGACTTTAATATCAATCATGAATGTCTCAGTTCATGGAAGGCACATGCATCCTAATACCATATCACCTGGGAGATAAAGAGCATTAGATAAGTCAAGATGGGGATTATCATAGTTAAAACTCTATAACCTTTCACTTAATCCACACGTTGTACAGAGAAGCTCTCAACTGTTTAACCTTGGATTGATAAGGCAGTGATGAATGCCCAAGGGACGGTTTTCAGCATAAATTTTTTCAGCATCCACATATGTCCGTGACCTTCCATTCCCTTGGAGAAAGGAATTGTGCATGTGGAACAAGACGGTGAATGAGTGGTTCTTGGCATGTAAATTCCGGGTAAGCTCTTAAACTCTTCATTTCTAACGTTGACTAAAGTCTCCAAAAACTAGATGCAAGTTAGGGTTACCGCCGGATGGTTTATTTATCTTGAATTGCCAAAGTAGATACGAAGTATGCCATTTTACGTGAAATTCTTGTGTTTGTCCTATTCCTTCCATTCAAGGTTATGATTACTTGATGTGCGTCTTTTGACGGGGAGAGGACTGGAGAACCAGCTCTCTCCACGGAGCCCAGTTTCAAATTGTACAGAGACACGTCCTTTTAGGTCACATGAAGAGGTGCGGTCCGCGTGTTGGACAATCAGTTGCGTGACTTTTTATAACCAGGAGCTTTGACGGGAAAGAAAGCAGCTTCGAGATAGTAACGAAACGTGCTGGTGGAAGATATAATCTTATCACGCTGATGGTAGCGTCAGCAAGTAGGATACGGAAAAGGCGAGAACCCAATCGTTGAATTCAGCTGGACTGTTGACTAGCGGTCAACCAGCGCCAGGTTGTCGTTATTTCCATGACGGAAGATTTCCATGACTAAGCGTGGAAGATCAGCGGCGTCCACGCTGATGAATGATCATGAAGATAGAATATGGGAGGGGCATTTAGCGTTCCTTTTTCAAACTAAAGCAGATTAGAGTTCTAGACTGAGTGCCCTTCCTTGCTCAGCAGCCACCAGAGGTCTTCATCTGATTCTCTCGTAGAGAATGACGAGTGTTTAGGCAGACAGGCAGGCGATGGCGGTTATAACTACCGTATAACACTGCACTCTTCGTGCTCATCGAACATCAGCTCTCTCATCCTTGTCTTCCTTCTAATCCGCTCTTTTCGGAGAACTGTCGAAGGGTTTCGATGGAGATGCTGCTGCTTATGGTGATCGGGTTGATGGTTTCCGGGTCGACGTCAAATGTGGAAGCTCTGTCCATGGATTATTACAAAGCCACCTGCCCTTTAGCGGAAGTGATTGTGGGAAACGCTGTCGCCCAAGCTCTCAAGAAGGATCCCACTCTCACGGCGCCACTTCTTAGGATGCACTTCCACGACTGCTTTGTGGAGGTAGCAGAGGCTCTTGAATATCCTTTTTCTCTGTCTGTTATCCTATACGTTTTCTCGAGCAGTTTGGCTTGTTTAGGGATGCGACGGCTCCGTTCTGATCGATAGCACGAAGGAAAGCAAGGCAGAGAAAGACTCCCCCCGGAATCTCAGCCTCCGGGGCTTCGAGGTCATCGACCAGGCAAAAGCCGCCCTTGAGCGGCAGTGTCCCGGAGTCGTCTCCTGCGCAGATATCGTCGCCATGTCGGCCAGAGATGCAGTCTTCTGGGTAACGAGCAGATACTCAAATAAAATCGCCTTCTTTGCGGGACGATGATTTTTTTTTTTGTCTAAAACTTTGACCTCCCGCAGGCCGGAGGTCCGGTATACGAGATCCCGAAGGGACGATTGGATGGACGGAGACACAGTCAACCTCTCTCAGATGCACGAACGGATCCCGAAGGGACGATCTCGAGCACTTCGGGGACACAGTCAACCTCCCTCCCCCGACGCTCAACAGCTCTGCCCTCATCAAAATGTTCGGTCAACGCGGGTCCACCGTTCAGGATATGGTCGCCCTGAGCGGTAAACTTTGGTGGACGAGAATTTTACATTGACTTTTTGCTCCCGGGGTCTGACGAGGACTGTGTTTAAGGTGCGCACACTCTCGGAGTGGCCCGCTGCGCCTCCTTCAAGAACAGATTGAGCAACTTCGACTCGGTCAACAAGGTTGACCCCACACTTGACCAGAACGTCGCCAAAATGTTGACAAAGACCTGCGCCTCGGGAGATGCAGCAGTGGTCTCTCTGGACTCGACCAGGACCTCATTCGACAACGCTTACTTCAAGGCGTTGACCGTTGGTGGAGGACTGTTGACCTCTGATCAAACTTTGTTCACCATCCCCGAAAGAAGGGGGCTGATCAACTGTTATGCCATGAACCAGGCAAAATTCTTCGTTGATTTTTCCCAGGCCATGCTCAAGATGGGACTGCTCAACGTCAAGGTGGGCGCTACGGGGGAGGTCCGCCGGGACTGCCGACGAGTAAACTAAGTGACATTATCATAGCTAGTTTCGAAGCGTCAACTCGCTGACCCCGCTTCAAACTATCAAAACTAATAAAGAAAGCTCGCATGAGCAACTGTCTTTAGCTTCAGAAGATTTGATCGGGGCGTGATTTGAGAGTGTGGGTTTTTATGTGATTCCGTCTGGTTTTTCAGTAAACGTGTACCACTTGTTATTATCATCATCCTTGATCCCACGATAAAACTATCTTTGGTATATGATTTAAGATCCATGCCTCCCATGTAAATGAATAGAATCTAGGTTTGCCTGCATGGAGATTTTCTTGCAACCGACACGTTTTTCTGCATAAAACTACGGCTGTTTTCCTCCAACTCTTCAACGCTGATTTCTTGATAGATTTTCAGTGATTAATTTCTTTGTTGATGAGATTCCACTCTTCCGATCATTATTCTGATATTCTTCTTCAATCATCTAAAGGCAGTGCCCATTAAATACATTTACTTAAATACCTTATTGACATATCTTTGAGGAATATCTGGATTAAGCTCACAATTATTGGGCACATCTCTTCTCTCTATAATTACATAACTTTGTAGACTATTTTAGCAGAAAAAAAAAGTTTTTGCACCACATCTCACTAGACCCTAAGAGGATTTGATGGAACTAATTCTATCTTGTCAGCATAATGATTTGATTTTTGTTTTAGCACCTCAAAAGAGTACATCACCCACTCAAGAACCGCCAAAAGAGACAAACCACGATTTTCTGGTTGGAGTGCGGCCAATGCTGTGGCTATATCTTTGATGCTTCCTAAGATTGAATCTTCTAAGACTGCAAAGAAAAATGTGGAAGGCTCGTAGGTCAATATGTGACCATCAAAAGAAGTTATCTCTCATCTTTGATATATACAAAAAAGTCATCCATTTAATGACGATGGATCAAACAGTTAACATTACTATGTCATACTTTGGTCACTAATCCATGATTTTGATGGATATCAAGCACCTAGACCATGATATTATGTAATATGAGTTTGTATCTTTAGTCTGTCTCCAACCTCAGTGTCAATATTTTGTCGAACAATTCCTATGAACTGATGAATTGAGTTTTCTACTAGATGCATTATTTCAAGATATATAATAATACAAAAGATTTATACACTTGGGCACTTGAATCTATCAGCTATGTAATCTAGTTTTGTTCTTGGGTAAGACCCATGATGCAATTGTAGTGGGGGCAGAGGTCGATGTGGTTGTCATAACTCAAAAAGACAATCCCTCCTGCACTAACATAGTGGTATTACAAATGAGAAGTTTGAACATTTCAATGTGAAGAGAAATATGGGAATGGACACAAATGTCCACTATTCCACAATTTGAATTCAGTCCCGCAACCTTTAACTTCTTTTATTCCTATGTCATGTAGGGGGAGTGTCGTATTTCTTACTTTCTGGAGAAAATTTCTTGAGAATTATAGGCCAATAACTACTCGCCAACTGATCATGCACTACTGTTCTATTTCCCAAAAACCAAAACGCAGTAATAGTTGACTCAAGTGTGTCATAAAACTTAAATAGATACAATATTTTAACTATCTATTTGTCTTCATTATTGATTAGAAAAAATTTCCTTGTCACTGGAAAAGGTAATATTTCAAATCACTTATCATGTTTCCCTAGAAGCTAATTTTAGTTTTCTTTTTAAGCTAATTTTACTATTGCTCTCTAAGTAATCATTTTCTGAATTAGTTTTTTCTATAATATCCATTTGGAATTTAATTTGGGAAAAGATGATTTAAATGGTGGGTGAAGACTTTACGGATATGAGTTTGTTAGATGGACTGCCTTATATACTTTGTTGATTGATTATCAAAGTCAACTCTTCTTTTTGAAATTATTTACTTGGACATCTAGGACTCCATAACTTTAACAAGTTCTTCTATTAGATTTCTAGCAATCATTTTTGGGGAAACCTTATCAAACTACTAAGCATCACTACGATATGTAATGTCTTATTGGTGGGGTGCAAGCCCAAACCCCACCAATAGAGACCATGACATTGATATATTTTGAGATCATCATTGCTAGGCCAAAGATCAAGACTCGAATGTCGTATATTATTAGGGTCCATTTTTTGAGTTTATTTTTAATTTCCTTTTATTTTATTTTTATTTTAATTTGTAATTTCTATTTCTTCCAAAACCTATAAATAGGCCACCCATATAATCGAATTAATAAGCATATTTCGATTTCATAATTTTTTTCTTCTTCTCAAAAGTGTGCCTTGGGGTTCCGTCACAATCACCACCAACCATAATTTTTGACATCACATTAGATCTTGCCTTCTTCTCTACCATGCCTCCCATCACTTATTCTCCTCAAACATGAGGCACACCCATTAAACACAAGTGTAATCTATGAAAATATAGTAAATATGGTCAAATAAACAAGCTGAAAGGGAGGTCCCCAACTAACATAGTGCATAAGGTCAACAGAGTGAAACAAGGTGTTACCTTCTAGGGAGGTCCGTTTGATATCCAAAAATTTCTTAGTAGTTGTCAGACATGTAGGTAATGTTGGGGTGAACCAAAAAAATTTGGGTAGAGCTGGATATAAGTGTTGGCTTGGCCAGCATCTTGTAGTAAGAGGAGTAGTTAAGAACCCTGTAGGCCATCCCTATGGGGGTGATGAAGGTAGAGCACCAATTGGTAGTATTCCACAATCTCATCTCTTGAAAATTCATTAGACTCTCTCTTTCGCTCTATCTATCTATCTCTATCTCTATCTCTTTCTCCATCTCTTCAAAATCTTCTTCTTTAGTATTATATTTCTCTTTTAGCAAAACCAGGTCCACGTCCACTTTACTTCAGCCCACTCGAATTAGAGTTGAGGAGGTGGACCTTGGACTTATTGGGTGACAAAAAGTCTATGTCCGTCAATAATTTCTTAAGAGAGCTTAAATTTCGGTTATTTACTCACCTTTTCATACCCTAATTCCAAAAATTACTGCACTCATTCAAAATTCATCCTTCCAAGTTTTTGACAAAAGAATCTGAGCTTCCCACCAAAGGTACTCCAAGACAAGCTAAGGGAAAGCAACATTTTCACTTTGATTTGACTTCTTCCTCCCTCCCTCTCCATGAACTACATATTCATTAGATAATCTTGTTTTTCTTTTAATTCATTATTTTTCCTTTTTAAATCACTCTTCTTCTTTCTTCCCTTCTCTAAACCTTGTCTAAATAGCATTTTGGGAAACTCCGAAATGACCATCGCTAGTAACTGATGAACACGATTATGGGGTATTTTAATCGTTGTTTTGACTCAATTTCATGCAAAAAAATATTTATAATTCCTCAATTTATATAATGGTAAAGTACGGGGTAAATTCTCAAGGGGCCTAGGTAATGAGATTAGTGCTTTTTGGGAGTAGAGATAGTATTATGAGGGAAAACAATGGTAGAAGGAATTTTTGGAGAAATATGAAAGGACAAAGAAATGGAATATGGTATCAACGAATTTAGAATTAGATATATATTTCTATTCTATGAGAAATAATTTTTAAAATATACAGAATAGAATGATGGAATGGTGAAAACTAGGGAAATCAGGTAATCATGAAATCAGTAATAATGAGAGATTGTTTAAATAAAAGAGAAAAAAATATAAATTTTAAAAAGATAAATAGGGTTTACACTATCCATGTAGGGGATTAGAAGAGAAAACCATATCCAAATCCTCACACGAACTCCAATTTTTTCTGTTAGTCCTACGTCGGGTGCTACTTGACTCGTTACGATCTAGATCCTCCACTTGATCTTGCCTCCACAACAAACGTGAACACCAAAAAATGTCAAGCTTAGGCCTAAGCCTCTCCTTTTGCTTCTAGTATCCTGATTCTAAGAGAGAGCCAAAAAAACAAAAAAATAAGAAGAAGATTCTTTTATATGTTAGGTTAAGACGTTCCTTTAAATTGATGGCGGAGATTTAGTCTTTTTGGGTGAAACCAATTGAATGATGGAAACTAAATCCATAAGCCACGACCATAATCACATTCTAAAGAGGTGGGAGAGCTTCTTTTAAGGATATGGGTGATGAATCGAGACAGCAAGGTCGTTGAAAACACACAGTCAAGAGTCAAAATATTATCCAAACTCACCAATTTTAAGAATTGAGGGGTATAGTGGTGAATAAGGGTCGAATCCACATGGAATTTTGGTAATCTTTGAAGATTTTTTCGAATTTTATCAAATCAGACGATGAAATGGTGATAGAAATTAGGCAATTTGATATTTTTAGAAATAAGACTCGAAGAAGGATCCACAAAATCAAAAATCACTCGATTTGGATCAGGATTCGCGGAGAAATCATCGAACAAACAGTAGAGAAATTTCAGAAATTGAAATTCGTAAAAAATCGAAATTGAAATTGAAATTGACTCAAATTATGATTCGAAAATGAAATCTAAAGCTATACAAAGAAAGATTAGGATGAAACACGATCCCTAACCCAAGATTGCACTCGAATTGATCCAATTTAGTTGTCGGATCAAGGCTTTTCATCAAAATTTAGAAAACGCGATCGTTGATCTTCAAGTGTCAATTTCTTCCTCGGCTCTCCATGAAATCTCACTCTCAAGCACTCAGTGAACGCGGAAATGAGTCTAGAAGTGATTGAAAGTAGGAGATTCAAGGGATATGGTATATAAACAGTTTGATTAAGTCGAACTGCCCTAGAATGTTATACAATGTCGAAGAACATCTCAATTTATAGGGCAAATTGGGAGTAACCATCCGATGAGCATTTTGTCTTCGATCAACGGCTCTAATGTAACGCTCGAATAAAAATCATTGCAATTAAGTCATGGCCATTGGATCGCAGATAGACCGCCGAGATGATGCCACATCGCGTGCGTTATAAATAACGCATCAGACGCTCGCTATTGGATCTTGATCGGACGCTTAGATGCGTTTCCGTCGGTTTTAATCTCAGCCGTTATAACTCCTTTGATCAACGGCTGAGATTAAATCATTTTTCAAACAATTCGCCAACAAATTAGAATGCACTACGGACAACATTGTGAGAGTAGTGTTGAGTAGAAAGTGGTGTTTTCTTTCCATGACTCCATTTCATGGTGAAGTGTAAGTGCATGTGATAAGGTGAAGAGGTTGGCATCAAGAAAGAGATGATAGAGGGGAATCACACTACACAAAAAGTAGGAGAGAAGGTGACTATGAAGATAAGTGGCTATTATGATGGTATTTGATCATAGATAGTAACGGGCACTCATCTCATAGAGTAGTGTACGAGTAATGTCAAGTAAGATATAATATTTTCTTTTCATAACATCATTTTGTTGTAAAGTGTAAAGACATGTGGTAAGGAAAAGTGATTGGCATCAATTAAGAGATAAGGGAGGGGAATTGAACCACTCAAAAGGGATTAGGGAAGGCAATTATGAACATATGTGGCCATCATGATGGCATCATATCACAAAGAGTGAGGAACATTCATCTCATAGAGTAGTGTGTGAGTAATTTCACGTAAGATATGATGTTTTCCTTCCATGACACTATTTTGGAATTAAGGGTAAGGACATGTAGTTTGGTGGATGATGGAGCGAAATCATGAGGGCATTGAAAACGCAAGTCTATTCATAAAAAAAATTTACAAACTCACTCAATTTGGATTAATATTTACAGATATATCAAAGAGTGAAATAAGGAGAGAAAAATCGATAATGAAGAGAGAGAAAATGAAAAAATTAAGTAAAATTTAACTAATATATGCATCAAAATTATAATTTAATGTTGTAGGATAAACGATTAGGAAGAAAATACATAATCTAACCCAAAATCATACTCGAAATGATCTAATTAATAGTCGGATCAAAGCTTCTTATTCCATATTTCAAAAACAAAAATGAGGAGTTCAAGTAGCAAGTTCTTCCTATTCCCTTGATGAAATCATGATTTCAGACACTCCCTGGATGCAGAAATGAGTCTAGAAGACAATGAAAATAAGATATTCAAGGATTATGTCATCCAAAAAGTTCAATCAATCAAAAATCTAAGAATGAGTATACCATTCGAAGAGAGGGAGTATAAGTATGCAAAAATTAGATGTGACTGTTCAATCTAATGATTGATCATTGATTAATGGCCCAGATAAAATCCTAGGATATGAATCAAAACCGTTAAGTTGCATTCATCCAATCAGTGATTGAGTATCACGATGAAGCCAAATTACATGTGAAGAAGAAGCCTCGTGTAACACATGTCGTTGAATCTTTGTCGAATGTTTGAGATGGTGACACGCATCTCGTGAAGTCCATTAACGACATCAAATCCTGGTTGTTATAACTCTCATGATGAATGGCCAAATTCTTTGTAAATGATAAGAGGAATCATCGTCTAATAAGAGATGACCACATACCCCCTCTATTTAAGTAAAAATGAAGGTTTGCGACTAAATCTCAAGATCTCACACTCTAAAATATGGCATGTCACTTGAAAAAAATAAAGATACACATACTCCCACATTGAAAAAATAAAGGGAATCTATTTATATGAATAACCCAGTGAACTATATAAATCTCCTACATGTGTATTTATGCCCATTAAGGGCACTTTAATCACCACCTACAAACTAATCACACACACACGTGTGGCATGAGGCACATGCATACACTGCCACACGGCAACACGCAAGCACCAATACCACTTCATCAGCCATATCAACACGTGCCAATAAACCATTTTTTAATGTTTTTAATTAAAATAAATTCTAAAAAATCTCTAAAAATTAGAAACTTTAGAACTTTCAAAATATAACTCCTTTTTAATCCAAAATTGATTTTTAATCACAAATTAAATAATCTATCATCATATATATTTTTAATTTAATAAATAATAAGAAAAGAAATTTCTAACTCAAATTTTATAGGCAAATTTGGGTGTTACCATCGGATGCGTCGTTTCTATTTGATCAACGGCTGAGATTAAAAGTCGTTTGGCAAATTTTTGTCTTTAAGTCGCATCCCCTCGATCTTCATCGGACGATCACAATGAGTCCACATGTTCATCGGGCACATTTAATCTCAACCGTTATAACTCTCCAGCTGAACGGTTGAGATTAAAATACTTTAAATTAAATCGTCGCCTAATCATATGTTGCCACGTACCCTTGCAAGAAAGAGAAATCTGACGATCGCACTTTAACCCCGTGATCGGGCACTTCTCGTTATGCCACATCACTTGAAAATTAAAACAAAATGAAATAGTCTCACATTGTATAAATTATCGTAATTTGACGGGTATATAAGATACGCGATATTAATGGGTCAGCGTAAAGTTCTTAATGGATGCTTAACCTACTAATCACTCTCACACCTGCACACGTGCGCAGACGCACAAACACGCACACGGAAACGTGTCATACACAAAACCCCACCACCACGTGGCATGTACGCACGTCGCCATGTGACAACGTCTTGCCACGTCAGCTCGTGATTAAAAATAATTTTTTTATCATTTTAAAATCAAAAATAGGTTTAAATAAATTGAGAAAAATTCCAGAGAATTTCTAAAAATTAGAAAATTTATAACGTTCAAAATACAACTCCAAATTAGTCCAAACTTATTTTGGTTAAATCAGAAATTGAATTATCTATCATTATAAAAAGTTAAAACATTTAAATAACAAGATAATTAATTTTAATTTCAAAAATAGACTTATTCTTCTTAGAAAATAATTCTAGAAAAAGTGCATGAGTGTAAATAAAAAATTCTCTTATCATTAAATCATAAAAATAAAATTATGATTTCAAATATAAATGGGAATAAATTATATTATTGGAATTATGTATAAACATCCCCAAAATGATACATTTTTTTAATATCATAACCTAAAATTTAGATAAAATGATATAAATGCACTTAAAATATGATAACATGCATACAAATAGAATATTTAATGCCTTAAATTGCATTAATAATCATGTAAATTCATGTATAAATTGCACGTTATTGAGCATCAATCCGAAAAATAACCATGTATTTCATTAAGAATCTAAGAGTTAGAATATGAGATTTGATGAGGCGATCAGATCTTATGACTTCATTAAGTATGAAGAAGAACTCATATGTGTACAAGAAGATTAGTGAGTGCGTGATCGCTTTTCTTTCTCTTATATGTGGATGACCTCCTACTCATTGGGAATGATGTTGGTATGTTATCATTAGTGAAGGTGTGGCTATCAAAGAATTTCTACATGAAGAATTTGGGAGAAGCAACCTATGTATTAGGAATACCTATCTATAAAGATAGACAAGGAGGTTGCTTGGCTTATCCCAATCCATGTACATAGACACAACTGTCAAAAGGTTTGGCATGGAGAACTCCAATAAAGGTTTTCATACCAATGGGACATAGAGTTCAAAAATCTAAGGAGCATTCACCTAAGACTCTTGATGATAAAGCATTGATGAAAAAGATCCGGTACGCCTCGGCGATTGGATCCATCATGTATGTTATGTTATGTACAAAGGCCAGATGTGGCATTTACTCTAAGTGTTATGAGGAGATTTTAAGCTAACCCGCGTGAGAGACGTTGGAAAGCCGTGAAATGCATCCTTAAGTACTTGAGAAGAACTAAGGATTTATTTATGATCTATGGAGGAGAAGAGCTTAAGCTCCAAGGTCACACTAATTCGAGTTTTCAGTCAGACCCAGATGATAGTAGATCTACATCCGGATTCCTATTCACTTTGAATGGGGGAGCAGTGTCTTTGAAGAGTTCCAAGCAGCCAACCACTGTAGATTCGATGATAGAGGCTAAGTATATTGTCGTGAGTGACACCGCTAAGGAGGCAGTCTGGCTGAAGAAATTTATCACGGACCTTGGTGTCGTCCCTACGATCTAAGGATCTATTCCATTGTTGTGTGACAATAATCGTACAATAGCACAAGCAAAAGAGCCAAGGTCTCATCATAAGTCTAAGCACATTCTAAGGTGCTTTCACTTGATTAAGAAGATCATTTCTAGAGGAGATGAAGTGGTAGAAAGAGTTTCATCCACCGATAATGTTGCAAATCCATTGACTAAGCCTTTAGCTCAAGAAGTTTTTGAGCGTCATTGCACAACTATGGGGTTGATGCACAAAGGTGCTTGGCTTTAGTCCAAGTGGGAGATTTATAAGTATTATGTGGCTTATAAGCCAATCACACTTTCATGTATCTTGTTTATTTTCATTGAAATGAAAATTTTTCATTATCATTCTTGTGTAATGTTTGCAATGAAGTCCATAAGCATGTGCAATAACTAAGTGAATTATGATGAGATCATAATACAATGATCACTAGTCTTTAAACAAATTTTCTAAGCATTCCTATTCGTGGGATATTCAAGAAGAACATCGAATTATCCGAAAAGAATAGCACTATCTAATCCAACTCATATGATGAGTAAGGATAGATAGTGGGTGATCCTGTAGCCATCAGTGTAGAGACACTAAGGATAGATAGTGGGTGCTCTTTGGAGAAAGAGTTCACTGAGTTGATCTGTATGAATCCCTGAATGGTATTATACCTAACTGTCAATCAAGTTTATTCATATCATGGTTATGTATGTGGTCCTTTGACTTGAGACACCAAACACATCGTGTGGATGGAGGATCATGTTGATTATAACTTACGAATCCCTAGTCACGGGATCTCTGAAATCTCATATATTGAATACGGCATGAAGTCCACGAAGATGATTGTGTGATCAAGATGGAATAATTCACCCTCAGTATTTGAGGAGATTGACTCAAGGAATGAGATGCGATGAAATTCTTGGCCTAGGTAGTAGAAATATCGGAGAAGCAGTTCTTGATGATTTTTACATGCATCACTATTAACTTAAGTGACCGATTAGGGTTTGACAGTTGACCATACCCCAAGTCATTCATGAGTCTCATCCAGATGAAGGATTATACATACATGGTAATCGATGACGGAAAGGTTCCATAAGTGAGTTCTTACATACTCTATATCTCCTAGAGTACGTGGTGTAGCTTGGCACCCAACAGGCTGGCAACTCAACTTATCAATTGGGTTAAATCGATCTTTGATTAATTAATCTATATGTAGATATGGATAATTAATTAAGTTTGAGCAATAAGGTGTTATTTGTTCTATAGAGTTATTAACTAGTGAGATATATAGACCTAGAGGGTCACACGCATAGGTTCTATGGATGTTGGTGGATATAGACATAATTATGAGGGTTTTTATGAAAAAACTCATTCCAAATGTCTATAAGTAGGAGGAGAACAACCACAAGTTGAGGTGCCCATGCAAGCCTTGTGGGAATTCTCTCATTTCTTCTCTTTCTCTCTTGGTCAAGAGCTTTGAAGAGAAGATCCAACTATCCGAAGACTGTGTGGACACCGCTAGAGACTAGACACTTGAATAGCTTCAAGAACTCCTTCAAGGAAAGCCATGTAAGCATGTTTTCTCATACATACTAGATAATAGGATCATCTGTTTCATGGGGGCTTAGTGTTTTGAATATCTAATTCAATAGTTTTCTGCTACATTTGATGTTTTGATCAAAATTTTTGAAATTTTAGTGACCTTAGAACCCAACATACACAAAAAAAAGAAAATGTATTCTGATGAAAATGAAGATCAATGGTAAATATAGTTTGAATCCATTGGGAAAAGGTTGACAAACCATAATAGAAAAAACTCAATCAATTTTAGCCAAATTAGATGGCAAAAATTTGACATTATGGAAGATTTAGAAATATGAGAAATCAAAGGAATCAGAGTTGAAAAAACCAAGAGCTCAAAAAGAGCATCGAGATCATAAGAGAGAGAATTGCAAGAAATCATCAAAAACTCACTAAAAATAACTCCTACTCCTAACCTAAAACCTAACGACATTGTTAATCTATAAAGAAGACTCACTTTAAGTTGGAGGTGACAAAAGGAGGATCTTTTGTCTCCAAATCAAAGGTTGTAGATTATACGACAAGGCTTCTAATTATGAATGCGCCTAGATTTGACTGTTGACATTTCTCCCGATCATCATGCATGCATCTGACAGTCATAAATGTCCCCAATCTTACCTTTGTCATCCTCTCTTCTCTCCCTAAAACAAGGCGATGTGGCCAAATCCTAGCCCACTTAAAGGGCAGTGCTCCCTTAAAGAGACGATCCCCCTTTTACTCTTTCTTTGTATTCTCTTCGTTGATATCACCATTTTGGCCCTAATTTCATAATTCAACCCTTGGCTTCATCTTTTGATCCCTAGCACACTTTGATGTCATTTTGAGCGAAATACCCTCTAAATTACATTGAATTAACCCCGAGTGCATTCATTTTTGTGGATAAATTTTCTCTTGAGTTGTAGAGCTTTGTTTGAGTATTTAATCAAGTAAATCATAAACTAGCATGAATAGGATCACTCACTCAAACATATTTGAAGTTAGGGATGAGAAATCTATACCATGAAGATGTAAATTTAGGTTTTATTTTTTAGTTTTTAGGAAAATAATTAGGTCCTAATCGCACTTTCTTTCTCACTATATCTCTCAAACTTCTCTCTATGATATTCAATGAATCGATGTGGTCATTAATTGCACACCGATTCGTGTAAAAAATAATACCAAACTCACCAATTTTATGAATTAATTACGAATTAAGGAGTATAGTGGTGAAAAAGGGTCGAATCCATGGAGAAATAAGGGATTTTTTAGAGATCTTTTGAAATTCGATCAAATCCAATGATGAATTGAGGTGAGAAATTGGGAAAATTGATAGATTTGGAAAGAGAACTCAAAGACGAATCCATGGAATCAAAAATCACTCGATTTGGATCAACATTCACGGGGAAATCGATGAGCGAATTAGAGAGAAATTTCCGAACGCAAAGAGAGAGAAATCCGAAAGAAAATCTAAAATTATCTAAATCTATGATTCTAAATTAAAATCTAATGATACAGGATGAAATATTAGGAGGAAAACACATAATCTAACCCGAGATAGCGATCAAAATGATCCAATTAATCCCCGGATTCAAGACTTTTCATTCCGCGATTTCGAAAACGATCTTTGGTGTTCAAGAGGCAAATTATCCCTATTCGATCGACGAAATCTCACTTGCAACCACTCCGTCGACGCGGAAGTGAGTCTAGAAGTGATTGGAAGCAAGAGATTCAAGGATGGTGGTGTCTAGGTAGTTCGATTAATCAAAATCATCCAAGAATATATTACAACGTCGAAGAACATCTCAATTTATACCTAACTTGGGCATAACCGTCCAATGAAACGCTTGATCTTCGATCAACGCATTAATGTGAATTGTTACGTTTAAGTCATGGCGGTTAGATCAAATATGGACCGCCGTGATTTTGCTACATCGCACACTTTAGAAGTAACGCGCAAAACGCCATCAGTTGGATCTTGATCTAGCGATTCGGATTCATTTTCGTCGGTTTTAATCTCAATCGTTATAACTCCTTTGATCAACAGCTGAGATTAAATCGCTTTAAAAATGATTCACTAACGAATCAAATTGCGCCACGTACCCTCTGCCTTAAGTGACGATCGCGATTTAATTGCGCGATCAAACGCTCCACATGATGACACGTCTTCTCCCGCCTTTGATCATCAATCGCAATTGATCGGACGCTCCAGATTGTGCCACGTCACTTGCGCACTTATAAAAATCCAAAAAATTGATTTTTAATTCCAAAAAATCATGAAAAATTCATTAAAAATTCATTAAAAATTCAAAAAAATTCAGAAAAAATCCAAATTTGTTTTATTGGATAAGAAATTTAATTATCTATCATTATAAAAAGTTTAAATAGTTAAATAACAAGATAATAAATTATAATTTCAAAGATACACTCATTTCTTCTTGAAAAACAAAACTAAGAAAAATAAATGAGTGTATATAAACATTTTCTCTGATTATTTAACATTAAAATCTAATTATAATCTCAAATTTAGATGAGAATAATCTTTTCTAAAATAGATTCTTAATTATGCATAATTGTCCCTAAAATAGTGCATTTTCATTTTATAACTTAAAATTGCATGAAATGATAGAAATGCACTCAAAGTATGATAACATGCATCAGAATGGAATGTTTTATGCATTAGTTTATATTAATAATCATATAATTGCATGCCTAAATTGCGTGTTATCAGATATCTACCATGACATTTGCCTGAATTGCACTACCTTGGGCTTTTTGCAAGGCTAGTTTTATCCTTTCTCCAAATTTCTATTCATCTTGATCTTCTAACCATGTTTCCTTGTCTAAATCACTAACATTCATCCAACTACCAATGGTTTTCATGTTTTAAACCTCATTCTTCATTCATCAACCTCATAAGAAGAGCTTGGCTTTGTTGTTTATTTTATTTTCTTTTAGTTTACTATTTTTCATTAATCTAATTTTCATCACAATTTCTTTGCTTTTTAGCATTCATTCTATTTATAAAAGATGACCCATTTGCTACCATCCCACACTCAAGTGGCCAGCAACAAAGTATGCTCCAAGGATTCCACATCATTCTAAGAAAAATTTTACCCCTCAATTTGCAATTCTACTCTCCTCAAAATTATTGAGTTTTCATATTCATGCCTTGTGGACAACACATATTAATAGTGGGGGATCATTTCATACTGACTAATTACTATTGTTCAAATATATTTTTCATCAATTCAAGCATATCATGAATTTTCTTTAAGAAATTCTCTTCCTTGGACCTATGTCTAGAGATCATGAGCATGTTTAGATACCTACAACTCATGATCTTAGATCATGTGTGGCTAAGTACAAATGGTGTGTGGTGGCGTACGACCCCAGTTGCCACCAAGACACAATATCACGGCGCCGGAGGAGCCGACACCCACGCGCATCCAGCCCCCACGACAGGCGAAGACGAAGGATGCTGAGTTCCGCTGCATCGCTTGAGGACCTCGTCTCGTCCCACCCCGAGCTCGCGCGCGTGGATCTATCTTTCTTTCATCGCATTGAACTTTAACTTTATCGGCCCGCACGTGTTTTAGCGGGTCCTCTTTTATCTCCATTTCCCACTCTTTTGTAAACTTTTTCTTATTATGATTATGTTAGGTTTAGGGTCGTGGGTTTAGAGATTGACTCAAGGAATGAGATGCGATGAAATCCTTGGCCAAGGTAGTAAAAATATCGAAGGAGTTCTCGATGATTTCTACACGCATCAGTACTAACTTGAGTGACCGATTAGGGTTTGACAGTTGACCATACCCTAAGTCATTCATAAGTCTAATGTGGATGAAGGATTATACATACATGGTAATCGATGACGGGAAGGTTTGACGGATCGTTTTCCTGCGTCGTTAAAACACAAAAAAAGTTGGTCAAACAAAATTTATAAAACTGAACTCACAAAGATAAGATATAAAAATCAAGTAATGTGTAAGTATCGGGTCGATCCACAGAGAGCAGGGTTGACTTTAATCGCAGAGTTGACTTGGTCAAACTTATGTTTAAAAAGGGTTTTAAATAAGTACAAATAAGAATTAATGAGTGGAAATGATATAAATAAGATAAATAAGAAGTTTTAAGAATTTAATTCTCGGATTTGACAGAGAAAAGTCAAAAGTCAAAGTCAAGGCATTGACTTTGACCAACAATAGGTGTACTGTAAAATCAGAGAATCAAACAGAGTCAGAAGATTACTAAAATTATATATTTGGAAACTATAGAGAAAATGGAATTTATTGATATATAATTCGTGATTTTTGGATAAGAATTAAATTTACTATGAATTATTGAAAATCAAATATCAGAAAATCCCCTAAATGAACACCTCAGAGGAAATCGTCAAATTGACTAGTCAAATGAAATCCAAATCTTGAAATTTATATGTCAATGGAAATCTAAGAACCAGAGGAATCTCAAGAGACCAAAATGATCGAATTATGATTTGTAAATTGAAAGTAATTGACCTCAAAAGTCAACATTTGACTTCTGATGAAAGATGAACAGTCCTCGGCCAAACGCCAAATTGAAGGGTCAAATGAACTCGGAATTCGATGAATTTGCTATCCACGAAAAGCTGATGAAAAGAGGAATCCAATGAAAGCAAAAGAAAGTTATTTGGAATTATAATCAAAGAGATATCTTATTTTCAAAATCAGCGACTTTTCAGACTAAAAATTAGGAAAAATGAAGAACACTATTAACTACTTTGCAAAATTAAAGATCTAAACCTAATTAAAATACAAATTACCTATTGATAATCGATCGAATCTCACTCCTAACCCGATTTCCGCAAGAATGGGGCCTCAATTCTCATGGATTGAAGCGAATTTGCTCGGATTCTTCCTCGTGGACGTTCGGAATTCAAGGGGAAAATTCGATGAAATCAAGAGATGAAATCGTGATTATCATGCTTCAACGGATGCGTCTCTACAGACTTGGAAGCAGAGGATCACGAGAACTTAAGACCTTCCTCGAAATTCGCTTAATTTCTTCACGAATCAATCAAAAGTTGAAGACCAAAGGGAGAATACATGGCTTTTTTAAAGGGGAAATTGGCCCAAATTCATGGGCGATAGAGGCGGTCGTGGGGGCTGATTACTGGCATCGTGGGAGCGGTTCCTTGGGGCAATGTCGTGGCTTCAATTCCGCTCCAATTTGATGGTGAGTTTGGCTTTAATTTTGCTTCCAAAAGAACCAAGATCGCGCCACGATCGGGCCACGATCGTGCATCGATCGTGGTATTGATGCTCCAACGATCACCATACGATGATCGTGGAGGTGATTCCACGACGAATGATGCGCGATCGCGCCTCGATCGCGGTTCGATCAGACCGCGATCGCGGCGTTCTTCCACGAAGCGTCTGGGCTGTCCGATGGAGATCCAGGCGATCGTGATCCGCACTATCATCGTGGTCCGCACGATCCGCTGCCGTCCACGTGATGGAAATCGAACGCACCAGAAAGCTTTGTGCGTCTCCACGGTGAGCCATAGATCAGGCTTCATTCCAGTTGTCCGATGACGATCGGGAGCCCTTTCATGATGCCGTGTGGCATAAGGTAAGCCCTCTGATCAACTTCACTAATGATCGCACGTGCTTCATTAATGATCGCGTGGACTCGGGTCCACGCGATCTCCGCCATCTGATCGCATCCAACGCTTGCACTGCGTCCACATCGCCTGCACAGGTAAGAAACGTGTGGGGCATAGTCCCACACGGAGAAAATTTTGGGACAAAACGCGTATAAATAGGGGGGCGCAATTATCGTTTAATTGCGTTACCGCCCCCCCCCTCTATTACCGGGGTCCCACTATGCCCGTGGGCCCTCCACATGCAAACCCGTGACATGCCATGTGGCGCCCCTCACGGGCGTCCGCGTGGACCCATCCGCGTCAGCGCCACCTGCGCCTCGCGCGGGCCAGACGTGGCTCTGCCATGTGGCCTCAGAGCCACGTAGCATCCACGCGTTGGTCCCGCGTGCCACGTCAGCTCGCCGCCTAGGCCCGCTTGCCACGTCACCACCTGTGGTAAGTTCACCCCTTTTCGTGATTTAAATAAGGAAAAATTCATTAAAAATCAATTAAAAATCAATTAAAATTCAGAAAAAGGCCAGAAATTTCATAAATTCATAACTTTAAATATACAACTCCTTTTTAATCCAAATTTTCTCCATTGGATCACAAATTCTTTTCTTTTTAATATCATGTCATTTAAAATATATTTTGAAAGAAGAAATTAAGATGATTTAGAATTTTCTTAACTCATTTCTCACTAAACATTCTAAATCATAAATTCATCTTGAAATTATCCTTCCAAACATTTACTCAAGTCAAAAATCATTCAATACAAGAGATTAACTTCTATTAATTTAAACTTAAAAAAAGATTAATCATCTATTAAGCATGAAATTATCCCTAATTTATGTATAAATATCAACTTTAGTGAAATGACATGCCAATGGAGAAAATTCCTAAAAAGTGTGATAACATGCATCATATTCACATAAAATAAGCATGAATATGAGTTAATTAGGATAAGAATTCAAGTTATAAATGCATGTTGTCAAGGTTTCATAAGTGAGTTCTTACATACTCCCTATCTCCTAGTGTACGTGGTGTAGCTTGGCACCCAACGGGCTGGCAACTCAACCTATCGATTGGGTTAAATCGATCCTTGATTAATTAATCGATATGTGGATGTGGATAATTAATTAATGTCGACCAATAAGCTGTTATTTGGTCCATAGAGTTAATAACTAGTGAGATATATGGACCTAGAGGGTCACACACATAAGGTTTATGGATGTTGGTGGATATAGACATAATTATGAGGGTTTTTATGAAAAAACCTCATTCCAAATGTCTATAAATAGGGGGAGAACGACCATTGAAGGTGCCCATGTAAGCCTTGTGGGAATTCTCTCCTTTCTTCTCTTTCTCTCTTGGTGAAGAGCTTTGAAGAGGAGATCCAACCATCCAGAGACCGTGTGGATACCGCTAGAGGCTAGACACTTGAATAGCTTCAAGAACTCCTTTAAGGAAACCCTGTAAGTATGTTTTCTCATTCATACTAGATGATAGGATCATCTGTTCTTGGTTGCTTAGTATTTTGAATGTCCGATTCAATCTTTTCCGCTGCATTTGATATTTTGATCAAAATTTCAGAAAGTTATCGACCTCAAATCCCATCATAGGCTAGGTTTGACCACCCTATCTTCAGTCAGCCTTGGTTATATTGATCAGGCACGAGGGTTCTCACAACCTGTCCTGCATCAGTGTGGTTATCAAAGGTTGTGGAT